>JAQHUG010000161.1:3221967-3235326 GCA_028555095.1 Dicrostonyx torquatus
GGCTAACTCTTACATCTGATTCAGCCCATTTCTAAAAGTCTGTGTGTCACCACGAGGTGGTGGCTTACTGGATGATTCTAACGTACGTCCATCTCGGGTAGGAGCATCATGGTATCTCACGTCTTCCCTTCTCCCCAGCCTTCCGTTCTGTCTACTCTGCCCACCTAAGAGCTGACCTATCCTACAGGCCAGGCAGTCTCTTTATTTAACCAATGAAAGCACAAAAATACAGAAGAACCCTCCTACACCACTCAGGCAAGCTTTACTTACTAGGTTACAAACAAAATATCAATACATGTGCATATGAGTGTCAGTGCCCATGGGTCCAGAGAGGGCCTCAGAGTCCCATGGCTCTGGAATTATAGGCAACTGTGAGCTGTGCAGTATGGGTGCTGAGACCTGAACGCAAGAGCAGGAAGCACTTTTAGCCACTGAGCCAGCTCCAGCTCCCACGAATCTTTTTCAAAAAACATGTCTGCCAGGGTTCTCCTCCAAATCACAGATTCTTTGTCGTGTATGTTTGAGTCTGGAAATATGTAGTTTGGGGAATGTTCTGCAATATTCTGAAGCTTCTTTCCTCGTTTTTGAGAATTGGACCTATCCTATGCATTTTAGACAATTCTTCTACTGTTGAGCTTTCTGTTTTTTTTTTTTTTTTGAGACAGTCTTACTAAATTGCCGAGGCCAGCCTTGAGCTTGTGATCTTCCCACCACAGCCTCCTGAGTAGTTGGGATTATAGGCCTGTACTCCAAGGCCTGGCTGAAGCTACTAGTTTCAACATTGCTTAAGGAACCATTACTTTTGACTGAAAAGTTTAGAGTGACTGGAAGCAAGGGTGGCTTGTCTTTTTGTTCTCGTAGTTCACTTGGCCACCTCATTTGTAGGAATGGGCTCTTTCAGTGCTCATTGAGAAAATGGGAGCAAATTATAAAGAAAATTACACATTGTGTACCTTTAACTATGTACTTGTCTGAATTATTGCTGGCTAAATGAATTTAATAGTTGAATGGAATTTTAAAGCATGGTCTTTGGAAGAAAGTCTCTTCTACATAATTGTAGAGCATTATGTGTTCTAAATGTTCAGTGAATGTATGAAGTAGGTTTTAAAAAATTAAAAATATTTAATGTGAAATGTAAGAACAAAGCAAAGATATGAAAAACATTTTTCTAATGACTGATACCATATTTGTGCCTCTATTATTTTGTGTGTAAAAAGTCACTTGGGATAAGGTCTCAATTTTTTTGTACACCTTTTGTCCACCCAGGGTAAATGTGAGGTGCTAATAACCTAGGATTTTTGCATTCCAATGATTGCTGTGCTTCAGGATTGGAATAAAACATGGGCTGGCGTGATGGTAAAGTGCTTGCTTTGAAAGCATATATGACTTTGACCCTGAGAATTCATGTAATAAAAGTTAGGTGTGGCGATATGGTCTTTCAATCCCAGAGGTGGGGAAGCAGCAACAGCTGGATGCCAAGGACTTGCTGGTTACCCTGCTTTGCCTACTTTGTGTGCGTCAGGCAAGTGAGAGACCTTGCCTGAAAATAAAGGCAGAAAACAACCAAGGAACAATAGCTGAGGTTGTTATAAGGCCTCCTCATGGCCATGCACTCACATGAATGCCCATGACACGCCCCTATACGCACACACAGCCCCTCCCCCCAGTGGACACAGTACATATTTCATAAGGCATTATGGAACTCTTTTTTGGGCACCATCTTTGCTGCTTTGGATCTGTGTACCATGTCTTGACCCATTACCCATCCCTTCTCTGAGATCTGTCCTCTGTCACTGAGGAGGTGTCAGTAAGGGTGGCATAAGAAGGAGCCACCTACGACAGAACCATCAGGGACTGGTGCATGACATAAGCTTGAGCACGGGCAGACCCAGACAAGCTCACAACACACTGGAATATCGAGGGAAAGCCCCCTAGTGAGGTGAGATCAGAGAGGGATCTCTGGTTTCTGAGTGGAAGAAGGAGGAGCGTGGCCAGCAAGGGAGAGTGGGGAAAGTGTCGACAGAGTAGGGGTCCGCAGGGTGTTTCTGCAGAGTGCAGAGACTCCAAGGAACAAGTCACTTCCTTCCTCCCTAAAACCTCTCTACAATAGAGGTTCAGTAGGAAATACTAGGAAGAAAGCAACCTGCTTCCCATGAATGAAAACACCACACTATATTCAGAAACCCACTTCTGGTCTCCACCGAGATACCAAGTTGACACAGTGTCTGTGCAGGGCATATGGGGAGCTGGCGTAGTGTCACCAAGACTTGCCTGACTGTTCAGGAGTGCAGCCCAGAAACTAACTTCCCACAGTCGAGGACTAGTTCTGAGAGCAGAGGGCCTCTTCAACATTCGCGACAACCCACCTATTCTGTCAGCGACACTGAGAACTGCAACACCTCATAACTCCCCTCATCCCTCCCAACTCAAGGTCTGCTTCATGCTTTGTTCCATGATTGCCCTCCACCTAGCATTTAAAAGAATGGAAAATGAACCCAGTATGTCAAGGAACACTTTGATCAAATCTGTGCTAATGAGCCTTAGGAAATAATACACGGCACTCCAAAGTGCAAGGGCGTCGAAATTGAGAACACTCTATTTAGAGGGCTGCAGATTTCTCATCTACAGAAGTGACATGTTCTTAAATGACTATCATTAAGGAGAGGATGCTGACTGTCCTGCAGGCAAGGCAGACCCAAGGCAGTCTGTTTCTTACCCAGTTTCTTATTTTACTGCAGCGTACTCAGGAGAAAAAAGTGTAAGTCTGTGTACTTTCCTGTGCCTCAGGACGATGTGAGGAATAGATTGTTAAAAGAGCTTGGATACAGAAACCATGAAACCCTTCTGGGATCATGTATTATAGGTATCTAGTTTGACAACGCCTGTGTGAAGTTGTGATACCTGAAACATAAGTGAGAATAGAATCTTGAAAACTTCATTACATGAAAATTAAATCATACATGGCTATAAAATGAATACATGGCTTACACAAAAATTAACTTTTTGCATGATATATGCATGCAATATATATATATATATATGTGTGTGTGTGTGTATAGTTATAGAGCCAGAATAATATCTCTTTGTGTGTGTGTGTGTGTGTGTGTGTGTGTGTACATAACTGTAGAGGCCAGAAGAAAGTGTCAAATTTCCTGGAGCTAGAGTTACGTGCAGATGTGAGTTGCCTAACATGGCACTCTCTGGGATGGGCTGATACAGGGTGGGATCTTCAGAAATTTCCAGAACTTTTGACTATCCAGAGTACTCAGGAGAGTGAAGCATTGAGTGACACATGCATTTTCTCTGTGGGTAAAGACCAGGGTGCAAACTCAGAAGTTGAATTCTAAGATGAAACACTGAGATGGGACTGGCAAGCGAAGTGTCTCTCGCAGGAGAAGGCAGGAGAGGAACAAGATGATAATGGCGTGCCTGGTACGTCTTTATCTTTGGCAATTTCCTATGAAGCTTGGAGGGACTGGTGCATCTTAGGGACCCAAGGTCTGAATGGACAGAAGCTGTAAGCCTTATTTTATCCCTCCACGTTACTTTGTTTATCTGACTTTCAGACTAAGTTCAGCCGAGACAAAACTCTAGTCGTGTTGAAAGTGTGTTGGAAGAACTTGCTTTACATTTCTTGTTATCCTGTTTCCTTTTAGGTTTTGTGAATGATTCTGTTGCTAAGTCCATTGTGGCCTTGCGTTTAACTCTGGTGGTGAAGGCCAGCACCTGTGTGCCTGGGGGCAGCCACTCGAATGACTTAGAGTGTTCAGGAAGAGGAAAATGTGCCACGAAGCCGTCGGAGGTAAGGGACACGTGGTAGCTTCTAAATATTACTATAACTAAACAAATATGTATTTGTATATATGTGTAGGCAACACGTAGATATATGCTTTACCCTATGATCTTTAAAGTCATTGGAGTAAGTGCTATGCATCGATAGACCTTCTTGAATAAGCACGAAGCTGAGGTTACTTCTGGTAGCAGAATCAAGAGAAATGGAAGAAAGTGAAAGCCATCACACTCACTTATTTCTCAGATTTTAAAACTGTGGCAGTCAGGGTAGTTACGGAAGTGAGAAAACGGCAAAAGAAGATGTGGAGAAGAGGATGACCTAGTAGATTTCACCTTTGAGATGCTGGCATTATAAGCACCACGGAGGACATGAGTCCCTTTCCCATTTTCTTTGGTAGCTGTGGTCCCATGGCACTAGGTCGCTTGGAGGTTTCCTCTCCTGCCTTCTTCCTTCCAGTATGGACAGGAGTCAGCTACCAGACCAGCAAAGGGCCATGACATTCACTGGGACCATTATCCCTGAGTCTCAGGCTCCCTTCAAACCTTTTTGGAAGATGGGCTCTAGACACCAACTGAAGCTCCCAGCAGGGGTGACAATGTTATTAATCTGGGTACCTGTTCCACTGGGGGTACCCGTTCTTCCCACTGCTTCCTACTTCTGCCTCTCCCATATTCTTGTTTATTTTCTTCTCTTCATTTATATGCATATTTCCACCAGAGCAATAGTTAAACAAGCATGGGTTCTCCAAATACCACAAGGCTGTGACTTGTTTAAGGCTGCTTTTAGGGGATGAGTAGGTAAATTTTCTCGGCTAATGTTAGTATATTTTATAACAGAGGCGTGAACTTTGACTAGTGAAGGGAATGGGGCTCACTAACAAAAGGAAGAGGCTTTGGAATGGTAATTGTCACATGGAAATGTGCAGTTTTACTGTTTTTGATTTGAAATTGCAATTGCTTAAATATGCTACTCTCTTGTGAGATGTTCCCCGAAAGAGGCAGAATGAGGTAAGGAACTCAAGTCAAAGTGGGAATGCTCATTTCTGGTGAATCTGAGGAAACAGATGTGAGGCTAAACCAAGCCAGCGCTGTTATCCCTTCTACTGAGAAGGAAGAGAGAGACTGTGGAGAAGCAGGAGGGAAGGCATGACCAAGCAACACCTACAAAGCCAAGAGGTTCTTCCTCGTCTACCCCTTCAGGACAGCCTGTTTCCCTTCTGAAGGCCAACCTCTATATCAATGCCTTTTATGGGGGGAAATCTAGAAGATACTGAGTGTTCCCTCATGACAGTGCGAGCTGGACTGACAGCTTTAGAGAAGATGAGGAAGCGACACAGCCTGCTCAGTGAAGCAGTCCCAGAAGAGAAGAAGAGTGAGAAGTGATGGAGGGTGTCGTGGCTTCCCATGAGCCTTCAGGGAAGATGTGCACAGCCCCCACCTACTGTTCCCACTGAATTGTTCTGAGGCCTGATTAGTTCTGACAAAGGCAGCATCAGTAAAGAGAACTGTCTCAAATGACCACTGCCACTCTGCAAGGTTTTTTAAGAATGTGTTTTATATATATATATACACACACGCATATATATGTATATATATATATATATATATAAAAATTAACTGACAAAGTAACAGATTTCCTTATGGCTTTCTCCTACATACTTTCTTTGTGGTTGATGTGCCCTCCTTGAAACCCTCTCTCCCATCTCCCCTGTTTGTACCCCTTCACCCCCAACATTCTTCTTTTGTTTTCATATTGCATGCGCTCTGTTACCCGCCCCACTTCTTTCTCTCTCTCATGGGCCCTCTTTCTGGTTTCCTGGCCTCTGACTGCACTCTATAAACTATAAAAATTAGAAGCTGGGATCCGCGTGTGAGAGGATCATGCAGATTTTGTTTTTCTGAGTCTACACTACCCCACTTAGCATATTATCTTCCAGTTCCATTCATCTCGGAAGTTTTCAATTTTCTTTACAATTGAATGCTTCTGTCATGTGTGCGTCTATCACATTTTTATTATCCATCCATCTGTTGATGGGCATCTAGGCTAACTCCATTTCCTGGCTACTGTGAATAGAGCAGCAATGGGCATGACTGAGCGAGGATCTCTGTGGTAGAATATAGAGTCCTTTGTGCGTATGCCCAGAAATGGACGAGGTGGGCCAGTGGCTGATGAAGCGGGAGGCCTCATTTTCATCCCAGTTTTCCAATGGCTGGCCCTTCAGGGGAACGTTTCAATAGAAGGCAGTCATCATGCTGCAACGCCATGTTGTGGGCACGCACTGAGGATATGGGACTCATAGGAGGCGGCTCTAGCCAGGAGACTCTGCTTGCATTCAGATTCATTGGAGAGGCTGGAGAGGTGTTCAGCACCTGGCACATAGCTTGGAAAAGCTTGCCAAACACAGAATAAAAAGACTCAAAAGCCGTTGTATGGAGCCCACACTCATCTTGGCAGGTCCTTTCACAGTGAGCACATCTTCACTGGGGACCCGGGCTTCTCTGAAGAGCTTCTAACACTGTACAGCTGTCTCCTCCTCCAGCGGCTGCCATCTCCCCGCACCCGGTCAACTGTGGAGTCTCACTGCTATTGGCTTTGCATTTGCCTTGAGAATGTTGTGATCAGTCAGCTTGCTTGTGTATCTGTGCGTGTGTACATGTTCATGTGTATCTGGACGTGTGCGCACACTCATGTGTATCTGCGCATGTGGGCGTGTTCATGTGTATCTGTGAGTGTGTATGCATTCATGTGTATCTGTGCATGCGTACATGTTCATGTATATCTGTGTTCATATATATCATGTATATATGTAAACTTGCATGTTTGTATGTACATGGGTGGTCAGAGGCCAACCTTAGGGATCTGCCCAGTCACCTTCATTTTAACTTTTGAGTAGGATCTCTTACTGGGCTTGGGGCTTACCAATGAAACTAGGTTGGTTAGGCAATGAGCCCAAAGGATCTTGTCTCCATAGTGCTGGAACCACAAGTATGTGTCATTGTACCTGATGTTTTATACAGGTTCCTGGAACTCAACTTGGGTCCACATGCTTGAGTGCAGGCACTTTACTGACTGAACTGTGTCCCCAGCCCCTGAGCCAATGATCACCATGTCTATTGGAGACCTAACACCACGTGGTGTGTTCTTATCCAGGGAGGAACTGTTTCCTGTAGACTACTAGCTATGACAAGAACTGGGGTGGAGGTGGAATGAAAAGGTAGCTATCTTCTTGCATTTGCTTGAGTTCTGTATCTTTCTGTGGCCCTTGTCTGGGCAGATACAGTGACTTAAGTAGTTGCAGCAACAAAGGATCACTGTCATTGTGTTTCTTTTTATTGTTCCCTAAAGTCAGAAGTTACACAGTCCAGCCTTCCACTCCATGCAAGAATCTACTTTATAGCATGAAAAAAATAGAACTGTATTTGGCGATTTTGTTTTATTGTTTCATTTTATATAATTTTATTAGATCATCCATCAAGACAGAACAATTCTGTTATTTCTGCACTATTCTCACTGAGTAGTTGAGCTCATTTCTCTTTCCTGTCAGATGTGTTCTGGTGAGGGGATATTTCTCAGTTCTCCAGGTTGACAGAGGGCTGTGGTTGCTCTTCTTGGATACCCCACCATTCCTAGAAGGACCTTTTATGTGTTTGCTCTTACAGAAGCACAGATGCTTTGTGTTGGTCCTATGTCTGTTGGAAGGAACTTGACTATTGGCTACCAATTTCTCTTGTTGAATTTTATTACTAAGGTTGTCCTGCTAACAGTGATCACCTTTGAAGATTGACCCTTGATTATCTCTCTCTCTCTCTCTCTCTCTCTCTCTCTCTCTCTGTGTGTGTGTGTGTGTGTGTATGTATGTGTATGTACATGCATGTGTATGCTTACACTTGTGGATACCAGAAGTCAACCTGGGTAACATTCCTCCTGCGCTGGACACTTTGTTTCTTGAGACAGTGTCTTCTCTGGCCCGGACTTCACCAAATTTGCAAGGCAGGGTGGTTCTGATCCCCAGAGAGCTGTCTATCTCTCCCTGGCCAATCCTAGCATTATAAGAGCTTGCCACAACACCTTTTTATTTTATTTTATTTTATTTTTTAAATGTGGGTTCTGGTGATCAAACTCAGGTTGTCATTCTCATAAGATAAGCACTTTTATGACTCAGCTATTACCCCAGCTTCCCTTGGTTATTTTGCAGGTATTTTTTCAGGAAGGCAGCATGGGGCTTTTGAGTCTGCTCAGAACCAACCTAGACGGCATGGACCTTGTCTCTGAATGGAAAGAGGCTTATTAGACTCTTCCAAAGATGTGGAGCCAATAGAATGAAATAGGAATAGTTTATGCCACTGTGAAGTCTTAGCAAGTCTTAAATCTAGTGGCAGGAGCTGAAAACAGGAGGCCACAGAAATTATTGCAGTTAAGTCCTAATACTGTCTGGTGCAGAATGGGGATGAACAAGGTCTTCTGCTGTTGGGATTCTCTCTGGCTTGGGGACATCAACCTTCCATCCCAGGCAGGGCTTCTCCTGATTGATGACGCTCACTCATTAGGAGAGCAATCTGTCTTCCTCAAAACCTATTGATTTCAATGGAAATTTCATTCACAAATACCCTTCCAGAACAAGATCCAGAATAACGGGTGGCCAAATACATTGGCATCGTGGAACAGCCAAAAGGATGTGTGAAACTGACCATACAAGAATCCCCCTATACCACCGATTCTCTGTTGCCTCTTTCTATGTAGTTAATTGCCTTGTACAAGTCTAAGAGAGTTTTAAAACAGTCCATTGCCTAAGAACAGCCTGAAGTCATTGACAGAAGGTTGCCTTTCAGCCTGTCACTAGACTCTGATGCTATAGCTGGGTAATGGAAGGAAAGGTAGTCCCCCCAGGCTCTGCCAGAACTCAGGAGAAATCTCTCCTTAAAGTATGGAGCAAGACACAACAGAGAGGGTGCTAAATAAAGTAATAGATAGTAGTGACATATGCCTGATGAACCAGTTAATAGGTGATGCATTATAGAAAACAATGAACACACACACACACACACACACACACACACACACACACACACACACACACACACACGCTGCTTTTTGAGCCAGAGGGTATATGTTTTGGATGTGAGGTCAAGGTAAAATTACACATGCAAAACTCCCTAAACGAGTGTCAAATCTCCTAAAATTTAAAATGAATTCTAATGCGGTGAGGGTATGAAATACATTTAAATAGCTTAAGACACCTTGCCTAGCCACACCCCTACGGGACTCCGCAGTGATAAAAATTGGCCAAGGTGCTGGTAATTCATTATTAGCTAATGAAGGAGGTGAGATCTCAGATGTCACTTGCAGAAAGTAACCTCTAGACCTCAGAGAAGAAATATTTTTTGTGAATAATAAAATATGAGTTCTAGGAAACACATTAACCACAGAGATCATCACAGTAAGTGTGGGCTAGCTGTCACTTTTTCTTTTTAATGGGTACAACTAAGCTCATCTCGGATTTCATCCGTTCGTGTTTGAATTATCACTCTTGGTGCTAGTGTAATTAAAAAACCATCTCTGCCTTTCATGTCCCAGAACAGAGGGATGACAGTGTTATTGCCTGTGCAAAAATATGGCAGCATGCTTGAATCATTGATTCTAAATTATTTCAAGAGATGATTCTAAATTACATCTCAAAGGACAAGTGTCTCATTGTGCTTTCTAACTGGCGCCAGCGTCTCGTGTAAGGTTGAAATGTATCTATCTCCTGGGTCTAAGGATTACGGAGACATTGTGGAACGCTGGTGGCATTCCAGATGCATTAGGGGAAAGACTACATTAGTGGTTGACATTTTCAGGGTCGTAGTTTTTGGAGTGGAGGTGTTTTTTAGAGGCCTCTCCGTTTGTTTTCTTTTCAACACCAAGAAAACCAATTACAAGACAGATTGAAGTTGTTTGCTCAAGGCCTGAGGGCTGATTCATGGAGGAAGAGTGTGGAAAGGAATTCCTGGGCTTTTGGTCCAGAGTCGTCCCCCCCCCCCGCCTCCTAATTGGGCCACACAACTTGTCTGCTCTTCCTGACACACGTTTCTGTCCTCTTAATATTTATTCATCTTTTTTTTATCTCTTTATTATTTTGAGATGGGGTGCCATATAGCGCAGGCTGGCCTTGAACTCATATGGAGCTGAATATGACAGTGGACTCCTCCTTTGCTCCCCCATGCCCAGCCTCACACATCTTCTCTCAGGACACTCTGGGGACAGCAGGCTCTATTGCATTTTCCGTGTCCTCATGCTATGATTGCTGTTTATAAGGAAGTTCAGGCCTCAGATGGAAACACATGTTTTGGTCACTTTAGACATGACATTTCTCAGGCATTCACACACACACACAAGTCCTGTAAGGAGGACCTTGTCAAACTGTATGATCTGACCCTGAGGTACTGGGGATGAGGGGCGGGGTGGGGAGAGCAGGATATTGAAGGCATGTTATCACAGCTCCTTGGAGGGACCGAGGGGACTCAATTAATTTCATCCATGATTTTTTTTTGACATATATTATGCCAGGGACTCAACTCTCTGGACTTTGTCTAGAGCAAAGTTTGAGAAAATAATGCCTTATACTCCACGTGTTATGACACAAGGCTTCACAAAGAGAAGAAATACCTTTGGCAGAATTGTGTCAGGGAATAACTAGAGTTCATTGATTTAGTTCCTACCTTTGTGTGTACTTTGGTGTGTGTGTGTGTGTGTGTGTGTGTGTGTGTGTGTGTGTGAGAGAGAGAGAGAGAGAGAGAGAGAGAGAGAGAGAGCACAAGCGAGCTTGGATGCATGTGTGAGCATGTGAAGGCCGTAGGTTAACATCAGAAGTCTTCCTCACGCATTCTCTACCTTATTTTTTAGAACGGGGCTTCTCACTGAACTTAGAACTCCCCAGTGGCTAGGCGGGCCACTGGCTTGCTGGCAAGCTCAGGGACTTCCCATTTCTGCTTCTCTGTGCTCGGACCATGGGTGGTACCCCTGCACTCAGATTAGAAACTGGATCTCATGATTGCACAGTGAGTGCTTTATCATCTCCCCAGCCTGTAATTCAACACAAGAGCAAGAAATACAGCACTAAAGGTCTGGCTAGACTTTTTGCTGAGAGATTTAAAAAAAAAAAAAGCCTCCCTGGGGAAGTCTGGCAGGAGTACTTTCCTTGTTTCTGCCTCTCTGAAATGCTGAATTTTCAGTTCATAAGTCAGTGAGGCACTAGGCCTATTGGGAAGATGTGGGTAAGCTAAGCAGCTGTGTACCTGGAGGGCATCCACAGCGGGCACTGTGCCCTTGCTTAGGGACACGAGGATTATTCTAAATGCTTGATTCTACAGCTGAAGTTAATTTGTTTGACTCCTTAGAGGGTCTGTTTACCCTCCCCAACATCCAATTCCTCAGCCAGTGTGATCTGAGTGCTTAGTCTGTTAGGAGATCATCCCATTTCTTCTGTGACCTTACCTTACAGTTTAAACCTCTTCCCATGCTGTGCAGTGTTGGTGGCTCCCCAGTGACCATTTACTTGTGTCTGTGGAGATAGAGCAGCTGGGCTAATTTGAATTGGGACAGGGCCACCAGCAGGCTCTGGCATTAGCTTCTGATGTGTCCATATGGCGAGCATTGTTGCAGGTTATTTTCATGGCCCTGATGGTCATACATCACTTAATAGTGGGGATGTGATCTGAGGAATGCAGTGTTAGATGATTGGAACATCACATAGTGGCTTATGTAAACAAAGCCAGCTTGATTGATCGATTTTCTTAAGGTAGGTCTCTTTCTCTGTATCCTTGGCCATTGAGAACTTTTTGTGTAGACCAGTCTGACCTTGAACTTTAGAGAAATCATCCTGCCTATGCCTTCTGAGTACTGGATCACAGGTGTATACTGGGGTGTGTGTGTGTGTGTGTGTGTGTGTGTGTGTGTGTGTGTGTGTGTGTGTGAGAGAGAGAGAGAGAGAGAGAGAGAGAGAGAGAAAGAGAGAGAGAGAGAGACTATGCTATGGTATAATGGAGGTCAGAGGGCAACTTGTGGGAGTCGGTTTTCTCCTTTCACCATGTGGGTCTCAGGAAGTATTAAATTCATTAAGTTTGGTAGGAATTGCCTTTATCCACTGAGCCATCTCATCAACCTAGAAGATGGCTTTAATATCAGTAGGTGACACAATCTTATGAAACACAGTGGTACATGCAACCTACGTGACCAAGATGCCCTGGTGAAAGTGGGGCATGTCCACAATTCTTACCCTTGGGAGGAAGAGACAGGCTGATGGCCAGTTGGAGGCCAGCCCGAGATCAATAGCAAGAGCCTGTCTCAAAGAAAACCGAACTAAACAAGACAAAAACAGACAACTCTAAAGTAAAACAAAACAAATTGACTGCAGTGGAGGGAAGTTGACTGGCCTTACTGAACAAACTGAGCACCCTTGCAGACCTTCCACGGCATTCCTTTGCACTTGACCCATTTCTGCCTGCTGAGTTAGAGACTCTCCTGCAAATGTCCTCTGGTTGCCAAGTCAGTAGTTTTCTTACAAAACTGTCTGGTGTCACCTAACTCAGCGGTTTTCAGGCTTTTATTTATTTATTTATCTTGGTCTTTGACCTTCATTACGTTGTTAATGAAGCAGCTTTTGGAGGCTAGTTCTATCTGCTGGTACCTACTGTAGAAATAGGCTGAAGAAAATGTTATCAATCCATTGAATTAATAAGCTCATCACGGATTCACATAAACAACACCTTCTAAATGAAAAATAGCTATATTTTTCAAAACAATAATAACATAGTGAGAGAATGGCATTTTTTTTGTCTTTTACAAAATTCTTCAAGGTCTGGCTTCAAATAAAGCAGCTGGAGTTTTACAGATTTACAGATTGCTTTTCCACGCAAGCTGTCACCATGTGGTGTTTTGGTTTCGGTCTGGGAAGAAAATCAGCCTCACGCAGGCGTTTAGTTGGAAATGGGACAAAAGTTTTAATAGCCTTTCAATAATTGTGGATATTCTTGGAAAGTCTACAGAGCTTGACAAGTGGCGAATTCTTAAAGGTTAATTGAATGTGGATGGGATCTGAGACTCTATCAATAAACTTTTGTTACATGACAATCTGCTGGTCTGTGTACAACTATTTTGCTCGTGAATGGGGCCTGTGGCATCGCCCATCAATCATATGGAACATATCGCTGAGTTTTAAGCAAGCTTCCAAGTGTTGATGCTCTCTGTGATACCGTATTCAGAAAGCCACAACTGTGGTTAATGTCGCCACCAGTTTCGCCAGAGAAGCCTTTAAGTTCTGGGAATCTGCCAAGATATAGTGGAAGATAACAGCTTTTCATGACTCTCATTTGTCCTTGAAAACTTGGATTTTTACCTCTGACAATGAAGACTCTTGGTTATTGTTCTCAAAGTAATAGACTGGCTTTGCTCATTTGAGAGAAAATGTGGGCACGTAGGCAGTTTGGGTAAAAACAGTTGGTCTTTTTGCCATTATTTTAAGGAAAAGGGAGTCCAGAGTGTTTGCTTGAGATGACCTTTGGGCTACCAAGGTATAAGGTGTGTTTCTC
>JAQHUG010000161.1:3236101-3257764 GCA_028555095.1 Dicrostonyx torquatus
TGTATAGTACCTTATAATATCCTTTCCAGAATTATGAGTTCCTGGGACTGCAGGAACGTTAATCTGGGTATTCCATTGCCGCAGCAGGTCACAACCCCATAAATTTGCTGCAATATTAGCCACATATGGCCTCAGCTTCCCTCTTTGACCTTCTGGCCCAAAACAGTCAACCTATCTTGTGCTTTGTTTAACTTGAGATATGGTTCAATTCCTAGTAATTGAACATCTGCCTCTTTAAGAGGCCAATTTTGATGCCAAGATTCTGGAGTAATGATACTCACATCTGTACCTGTGTCTGTCAAACCCACAATTACAATGCCATTTAGACGAGCTCGGGCGCGTTCAGGGTGGTATGGCCATAGACTACAATGCCATTTATACGTACTCTTAGTTTTGGTCTTTGATCATTTATAGAGGTCTGCCAGAATATAAGTTTCCTATTTCCTATTGGAATTTTTGACTTATCCTCCACATTTATGCCATCATCTACAACAGTATGGTTTTTACAGAAGGCTCTGGATTTTTAAATTTTCCTGGTGAGATATGCCCTCCACAGTTACTGGGAATGACTTTTGGCTTGGGGGCCTGTGAGAAGCCCCTCAAGGAGTTTCCCAATTATATCGGGTTGCCTTGTCTGTCTTTTGTTGATCTGCTTTCATTGGTCCAATGTCGGCCTTTGCCACACCTTCTACCTGAAGGCTGAGTCCTCCTATTCTTGCCATTCCCAGGGGAGACATTATTCCTAGGAATTCCTTGTCTACAATCCTTTCTCAGCCAGGCAGCCAGGACGAACAAGCAAACAAGTGGGCCCTCCTCCTTACAGTGAATGATGGGTAATTTTTCTCATCATTGTTTTGTATCTTTAATACCAAGGTCAATATGGGAAATGACTCGTTTTAATATTTCTATACAATGACTTTGACCTTCTGGATTCCTTGAAAGTGCCCTAGGAATGCCTTAGCTCCAGAGGTTTCTGACACCACATTTTGTGAATGTATCCATATCTTTTTTTCTGAATATTTTCTTTTCCTTTCTCCCCTTTTTCCTTTATTCTTTTTTTCTCCTCCTGCTCCTGCTCACCCTTCTTTCCTCTCTCCTCCTCTTCCTTCTCCATTGTCTGCACACTTAATGCATTTAATTTTTTCCTTTTCTAAACATCTCAAGTTTAGTTTTGGCAATTTTGGTGTTTTTTTCCCTGTTTGATCTTGAGAACCATGTTGTGGCTTTTGTGTCTCTCTGTATCAATTCTTTGATTTTCTTTGATTTTTTTTTTTGGTTTTTTGAGACAGGGTTTCTCTGTGGCTTTGAAGCCTGTCCTGGAACTAGCTCTTGTAGACCAGGCTGGCCTTGAACTCACAAAGATTCGCCTGTCTCTGCCTCCCGAGTGCTGGGATTAAAGGCGTACGCCACCACCGCCCGGCTGATTGATTCTTTAGGAGCAACTCCAGGTCAGTTTCTAAAAGCTGCTTAAATAATGTCTCCATTTTTTTTTGTTTTCTTCTTGGGTGTTCCCTGTTCTATGCCCATCCTGGGGCAGCATCTTGGACTCCCAGGCAGTCTGTCAAGAAACCGACTGAATGGTCCCTAAAGCTCTGTTAAAGGGAGAGAATGGAAGTTAGCCATTTAAATTATAGAATGCTCCAACAGTGTTTGAAACCACTTTCTTGTTGAACATTGCTGGCCTTCTAGATAGATGGAAGAAAGAAGGAGCGAGCCTCACTTCTTGGGTCCCACCTGGAGTCTGAAGCTTTCCTCCTTGGACATACCTAAGACCTCCCTCTGGGTCAAGCTTCAAGGAAGACAGGGATAGGGACAGGAAAGATGCAGGTCATAGAGGTGGATGGGGAGCTGTCAACCTGTGTGGCTTGCTGTTTAAATAAGTTTGGCTCCAAGGAGATAGACAAGAAGGAATAGAGCCGTAGGTTTCATTCTTTCCAGGAAAGAAGAGCTTTTATTATAGAGCACAGGTTGTGGCACATTGAAATCAGCCATAGGGAGAAGCCTAGAGATGGGGGAAGTGGAGATGGGGCAGACTGGTTGGGTGCAGTGTAGGCTATGGATGAGAGATGGAATCAAGGGAGACAGAGAGATGCAAGAAAAAAAGCTGAGAACCTCCTTGTCTGAGGCAAATGATGTTAGATAGATGGCTGGACAGAGGCATTATGAAATTCTTTTTTTTCTTTTTTCTCTCTCTTTTTTAATTTTACTATGTAAAATTTATTTTTTATAAAAAATGTGTAACACCAGCATCTACTTTTAAACCAACTAATTTAGGAACCCATTCTCTTATAGAATGCCCATTGGCATTGAAACAGTTTAAAGAAATGTAGTGGCTATCTATAGAAAAAAATTACGTTTTGATTGTTACTCCATAGTTTGTGTCTGCACACATAAAACTGAACATTTCCAACTTTACATTCAATTGTTAGAGTCAGTTTCCCACTGCTATAGTTTTTTTTATAAAGAACTTTAAAGTTTCATATAAAGAAAAAGTTAAGGTATTAGGATAAATATATCTTATAAACAATTTAAACTGGCATGCAGGCATACCTGTGTTTAGGGAAAATTACACCCATTTACATAAAGTCCCACATCATAGCAATACACTCAAAACAATGTTAAAAGACAAATGTGAATGGCACACAAAAACTGCTTCTTTATAAATTACTAGCTGGAACTCCTGGTCATGACACAGGACAGGGAAATCCAGTCCTCAGGGCTTTGCTCTCTGGAAGAACACCTTTCGGTAATTTTTAAAAACTTTAGCATCAGGCTGCTGAAGTGCTTGGCAGAACTCCTGAATTATTTCTGGAGCGACTTGTAAGGAGGGCAGGTACTCTTGTTGAAGGTACTGCACACATTCAAGGCCCCGTTTGAGATGAATTGATTTCAGAGTCACAGCACACTCAGAAAGCGCCAACACGGTCTGTGCAGAAATTCTTTAGCATTATATAAATTTAAAAACAAAACAAAGCAAAACAAAACATGACCATAACATATTAATGGGCTACTATTGCCTCTGTCTAGTTTTGGAGACTTCCACTGCCCCAAGATAAAGCTCCATGCCCCTCAAAACCTCTCCATCCCTTCATTCCCCTCTTTTTAGCAACCTCTGCCTCTGTCTCCATGGCTTTGCTATTCTTCAATTTTTTTAAAAGATTTATTTATTTATTTATTATGTATACAACATTCCTTCCATGTATGTTTGCAAAACCAGATCTCATTATAGATGGCTGTGAGCCACCATGTGGTTGCTGGGAATTGAACTCAGGACCTCTGGAAGAGCAGTCAGTGCTCTTAACCTCTGAGCCATCTCTCCAGCCCTATTCTTCAAATTTTAAATGGAACAATATTGAGTGGATTCTTTGCATGTGACTTTTTTTTCCTACTTAGTATATTTCCTAGTTCATACCTGTTGTAGAATGGTTTAGCACTTCATTCCTTTAATGGCTGTGTGTGTGTTTCTGTGTAGAAAACTATATATGATTAATATTCCATCGCAATGGGTCAAAAGTCTTGTGTTCCTTATCCAAAATGCCAGCAGCTAAAAGTGGTTTTAATCTTTTGAATTTCAGGAGAGGAGACCCAAGCCTAAGTAGAAGATTCTTTCATGTTTCATATACAGTTTGCCCACATATCTTAAATGTGATTTCATTTAATATTTTAAATAGCACTGAATGTTTTGACTGCCACCTCTCCATGAGACCATGTGTAGGGTTTCTCACTTATACAACCAAGTCTGTACTCCACAAGGTTTGGACTTCAGGGTATCTTTGAAATTGCAGTTTTTGAATGGGGATGCTCACTATGATTTGTTTATCCATTTATAACCAATGGGTTTTGTGTTGTTTTCTCCTTTGCTTCTGATGAATAGTGCTGCTATCAAAGTTGAATGTCTGTTTCCCTATTCTCCTGAGGAGAATAATGATTCCACCTCATATGCTGTGGGACAATGGTCTTACACCCTGTTAAATTTTGTAAGTTGTACTGGTTTAATAAAATGCTGATTGGCTAGTAGCTAGGCAGGAAGTATAGGTGGGACAACCAGAACAGGAGAATTCAGGGAAGAGGAAAGGCTGAGTCTGCAGTCATCACACAGAGGAAGCAAGATGAGAATGCCTTGCTGATAAAAGGTACCAAGCCACATGGCTAACACAGACAAGAATTATGGGTTAAGATGTAAGAGTTAATAAAAAGCCTGAGCTAATAGGTCAACCAGTTTATAATTAATGTAAGCCTCTGTGTGTTTCTTTGGGAATGAATGGCTGCAGGACTGGGTGGGACAGAAACCTTCTGGCAGCACTCATAGGTAATTATGTGTTTGCAGTTTTAAGGAGCAGCAGCCACATTGTTATATATAGTGACAAAACTACTTGACAACCCTATCTGAAGAGTATGGGTGTTCATTCTCTCCACATCCTCACCAGATTTGATTCTTCACATCTGACTGTGTGGCATGTGAGGTAGCAGCTCAGGTGTGAAGGTGGTTTTCCTTCCTTCCTTCCTTCCTTCCTTCCTTCCTTCCTTCCTTCCTTCCTTCCTTCCTTCCTTCCTTCCTTCCTTCCTTCCTTCCTTCCTTCCTTCTCTTTTAGTGTTCCATTGATGAGAATACACTATGACCAAGTCAACTCTTACAAAACATTTAACTGGGGGATTGTTTACAGTTTTAGAGGATTAGTTCATTATCATCATGGTGACAGCATGCATGGTGCTGGATCAGTAGCTGAGAGCTTTACTTCCTGATCCATCTATACTTAGAGAGTTAGGTGGAGACACTGGGCCTATCATGGACTTTTGAAACCTCAAAGTTCACTCCCAGTGACACACCTCCTCCAACAAGGCCATACCTCTTAATCTTCTAAACAGTTCACCAGCCATCTGGTGACTAAGCATGTAAATACATGAGACCATGAAGGACCATTCTCATTCAAACCACCACACCTTCTTCCCTTCTCCCTCTTTTCTTCTTTCCTTCCTTCCTTCCTTCCTTCCTTCCTTCCTTCCTTCCTTCCCTCCTTCCTTCCTTCCTTCCAAGAGAGGATCTCACTCTATCATCCTGACTGGTTTGGAGATTACTTTTTAGACCATGCTGGCCTCTAACTTTAGAGATCCACTTGCCTCTGCCTCCTGAATAAAAGGATTAAAGGCATGTGTTCAATACTCATATCTCCCCAATAATGAGTGATGTTGATTAATAGCGTGATTTATGCTTTTGAAAAATACATTTTGAAATTCTATACTCAACTTAAATCTGAGCTTACCCTCTTTGTATATGAGGCTGGGCTGGGTGACAGCATGATGGAAAGCAGAAGATGACACTTTGTTGAGTTGTGAGGGTTCAGCAACTCTTGGGATTCTAGATGCTTTGACTCTGGCTCATGACAGATGGTTCATCCTCCCAGGGCCTTGTGGAGTACTGGTCTAGGCTAGGTCAGAACTGGGATTCCTGCTCAGTCTGGCTCCAGGTTATGTCTGACATTAAAAGAAAAATCAAAAGATGGTTGTTCTTAGGGAATAAGCAATAGGACAGAGATAGAGAAGATGAATCAATATTGCCTTGATGTTGACCTGGCCACCAGCACTTCCACAGGAAAGAGTCAGGACACAGCATCTCCAACTGTCAGACAGTCAAGACAGTCATAAGTGTTTCTCTCATCTTTGTACTTCAAGAATAATGCCGAGAGTCTGGCCTAAGCCTGCTTGTCTATTTCTTATTGGCAAGAGGGGATCGTTCCATGCTAATGTCCTTTCACATAATGAGTACTCTGTGGCTACTGAGATCAGTGTTTCAGGCATTGGTCCCCTCCAAGTCACTGCAGGGGATTTCTAGTTGCTAGTTTAATGTGGTTCTGAGTCAGTAAGGGATGGAGAAGCTGACTCCAGAGGGATAAGAGTTGGCTCCCTCTGGAACTCCCCAGCTGCTCAGTGATGGATAGAGTCAGCAAGGTTACCCCAGGCCCTCTTGAGCTGTTGCCATGAGTACAATCCTTTCTGCTCCTGGCTGCTGTTGGTTTCCACACAGCCTCTGGGCAGGGAATCTGAGCTGAGTCTCAAACCTCAGTCCAAGGTGGTTATGTGATATGTGTGGTGGGATGTCATTTAGGGTTTGGAAGCAGAGAAGGGCTCAGAGGAGTCTAGCTTGACAGACTTCCAGGGGACCAGAGGAGGGCTAGGCAAGTGTGGGATATTCCAGAGTGGTGCAGAATTCGAAGGTCATTAATTATATAGAACATCAGAATGACCATTTATACATTTTTTGTGGCCACAGTAGTATTTTGGCAGGAAGTGGGAAAACTGGAGTAAACAGATAAGTCCCTATAGCTGTTTATACAACATCATTTATATACTTCATAAGCTATATATGTGTATTCAGCTATATATCTATAAAAAACAAAGAAGTTTGTTTTTTTTCTCTGTAGTCAATGTCTATAGTATAGTGCAGTATTTTCCTGACTTCTGTAGATTTTTCTTTCCTCTTGATCTTTTTAATTTCCCTAGAAACTTTGTATGTATGTGTGCTTGTGTGTGTATGTATGTGTATATGTGTGCATGTGTGTATGCATGCACATGTGTGTGCATGTGTATGCGTGTTTGTGTGTGTGTGTGTAGACTAGAAGTCAATGTTGATGGCTTGCTCCATCACTTTCCACCTTATTTTTTGAGACAGAGTCTCACTGAACCTGGAGCTTGCTGATTTGGCAAGACTAGCTGTCCAACAAGTCCCAGGAATCCTCCTGTTTCCACTTCCCCAGTGCTGAGATTACAGGCCTGCACCCAGCTGGTTAGGTGGGCACTGGGGATCAAACTCAGGTCATCATGCTTGCACAGCGAGTGCTCCATGCACTGGGCATTCTCCCATCTCTTCCTGTAGCTTCCTTTGCTATGTCTTGGTTTCTCCCTTCCTTTTTCACTTCTCGGGTTTCATTTTCCTGTCATATATCCATAAGCACTGGGAAATATAGTGTAGAGTAGGAGTGAGCAGTATGGACTTGAATATAATGATGAAAAATAGGCAAATTAAGCATCAGTGAGCAGAGAGAGACATTAATATTTAGTAGAAAATGAAACCTTGAAGGGATGAGTTAGATGTCAGTCATGAAGGCACAAGTGACAGTAAACAGACTTCTGAGGAGGTAGTGGCTGGGGCTTAGCCAGGGACGCTGGGAAATTGTAGTGGAGTCTAGTTGCTTCCGTCTGACTTGAACCATTCCCTCTTCCTTTCCAGTCAGAGCTTGCCTTGATGTTAGGATTTCTCCCGCATACTAGACTTGTGGGATTCAAGGGGGAGGGCAGAGAAATTGTGCTATCTAAAATCAGAAGCAGCAGCCCACCTGACTTTCGTCTGAAGGGCTTTTTCAAGTTGCTAAAATAAGTGAAAAATGTGAGAAGAAGACTTCCATATTTAGATCCGTACGCCACTCTCCCTCCATTTTGTCACCAGAATAATCCCATCTGCAAATTAATTAAATATGCTCCATTGCATCCAGCTTGATCTAAGAGTCACAGGAAGCTCACTAGACACCAGTACCACAGCCGCATCCTGCAGGAAGGCTCTGTGATGCTCACATGACTTCTCCCAGATGTTCGGTGGAAATGTTGATGCTTTAGTTGTATCATCCTGGCAGGAGAGGAGCTATTCTCGAGAGGGAGACCACACTCTGCTTTCTAACTATTGATTTCTGGATAGTGGACCTCCCTCTGCCCTGTTCCCAGTTAAATCTTCCCCAGGAATCTCACTCTGGGGTAGGAAAGACCAGAGCTCAGGTTCCTGCCCATGGAAGAACTTGTCTCCTTGGAAGAGCGTTCACAAGGTTCTGACAACTTAAGGGACCAGACCAGCTTGCCTTGTGGCAGGAATCAGTGATGGGTGGAGCCACACTGTGACCAGAACTGCTTAGCTATGCCTACCCCTCTCCTGCTCTCTAATTCCTCTAATTCTAAACTTCATGCCAGGACCTGGAAGATGGGATCGAAGGATTGTTCAGTGATAACATTATTTGTTTCTCTTCCTAAAGTGGCCATACTTAATGAACTTTTTTCTCCTTTCCACTGTTACTTGTCTCTTTACTTACTGTAAAAGCCACAGTAAGGATAAATAATTGAACCTATTCTTCTGGGACTAAAAGAGTCCAGACCTTGATTCTAAAAATTCTGATAATGTAGGGTTTTTAATAAGGCCATAATTTAAACATAAAGAATGTTCATTGTGGTTCCAAGGGTCCCCCTACCATATTTAGCTTTGTTTGAGCAGGAAGAAGCATTTGGAGGCCTCATTTTAGTTGTCTAATTATAGTGAAAGCTAAGGAGACAACAAATACCTAGTTCTACTTTTATTTTTTATTTTTTTGAGATAGGGTCTTAGGTGCTGCAGGCTGGCCTTGAACTCTGGATCCTCCTGCTCTACCACTCGTATAGGCATGCATGATCATGTCCAGGTAATACCTAACTTTTAAGGAGTTGGCTTAGGTGATATCGGCTTCCATATTAGTTCAGAGGCAAGTTTGAGTCTTTGTACACCACTAGAGGTCTCTGGGTAGAGATCAGCGCTCAAGGACAGGCTCCAGCACTTACTGGAATAGCTTTGCTTAATTCCCTATAGCCTTCCTTAGTTTGCCCCCCTTCAGTGATAAGAAATGGTAACAGTGGTCATGCCACAGTGAAACTCAATATAGATGCAAAAAAAAAGAAAGAAAAGAAAAAAGAAAAATCCTTGCAGAAATTAAAGGAGATCTCATATGTGGGAGCACTTTGAAAAGGCCAAGGTCCAAACTTATAACTGGCCAAAGTGCAGAGAGTAAGAGACTGCAGTGCTCAGCCCTAATTGGCCCCCATAGTGGGGCATCCTTATCAGTCCACCTCTGTCTCCTTCCCCAAAGCCTCAGAGAGCAGCACCTGAAGAGGAGGTGGGAAGAATGTAGGAGCCGTCCTGGTAGCTGGGATGGAGAGCTGTGAAGTCATCTGGACAGGACAGGGCTACTACACTCATGAACTCACAGCTGCTGTTATCAGTATAACACCAGAACAAGATCAAGCCTGCCAGAACTCTAGCATGGATGGGGGAGTGCTGTCATTGTCTAGTTATCTCCTCCCCCACAAGACAGCAATGCCCGTGGGTCAGTAAAAGGTGTGGGGAGGAACCACTCCAGAGATGGTTTCAGGGAGTAGCATCTGCTTTATTGCACGTGAACGACTGTGATTGGTGAGCACATTACCTCGGATTGGAAAGTGAGTGCTCACACCCCAGGGTCTCTATGTAGAAGAAGCTCATTTGGGAGACGTGGAATGTGCAGACTCATTTTCTGACCAGCTAATGGCCACTTAAGAATTCAGCGTTCTGGTTTCCGGGCTTCGGTGTGCCATGCTTCTTATTTAGAAGCACAGTGTGCTGAGTAGGCTGGCCACCAGGTTATGCCTGCGTTTTCTCCTACAGGTGAAGGTCCCCCACCCCCAATGGAGGAGCTATTGGCAGTTGATATCCGCTGGGGGAGGGAGAATCATTCTTCTTTGAGGGTACAACTACTAAAAGGTTTCCCATGATTCCATGGGTGGCTCCACATCCCCCCCCCCCACACTAACCAGACTGACTAGATTTTTTTTTTTTTTTAAGAAAAGAAAGCTGTGAAATTAGGAGGGAACCATGTGGGAGGATATGGAGGAGTTTTAGGGAAAATTGGATGGTACATATGATCACATTTCATTGTATAAAATTCTCAAAGAATGAGCAGTTGCAATAATAATAATAATAATAAACAAGGAAAAGTGCTTCACGATTGGAAGCAGCGCACATGGCATACAGTCTACTAACTGTCACCACCCCGTGACCTCTGTTATGCTTGGCATCCTCCTGCCTCCTCTCAGTTTTGTCTTAAACTGCCCAAGGTGCTTCTGGCCAACACAACTGCCTTTAATTGACTGTACTTGTATTTAATTTCCTTCTTGGAATGCTAATCTTAGAGCCTAATTGTCGGAGGAAAGTTGCTACTTGCGTTTTGGAAGCCAAGCTTCCACCAGCATGAGCTGCATTTGCTGGCGTTTGTCTTTAAAGACGTGTGCTACTGGCCACAGGACTCTCCAATCAGTCATTTCCCTTTCTGCCCATTGTTCTGAGGTTCTGATCAGCCAACTGCATTTTAGTTGCACAGTTAAGAAATGAAAGTGCTGACAATTTACCTAGAAATAGTTGTTCAGCTTCGTGATTCTTCCCTGGAAGAGACATGATAAATGAGTCTTAAAAACTATAGCAAATCTGTAGTTACCAGCAGGCAGTAAGGGCAGGAGATGGTGTACATTAAAATTAAAATTGTCATGAAGGTCCATATTTAGGAACCATTTTTTCAAAAACATTCCTTTATTTCTTATTGTGTAGCCTAAGCTGGTTTGGAACTAGCCAGTAGCCCAGGCTGGCCTCAAACTAGCCATCAAGACATATTTTTAAGGAAATGAAAGTGGCTCGGAGCTGGGGAGATGCTCAGTGGGTTTAGTGCTTGCTGTGAGAGCCTGAGGAAGCAAGTTCAAATCCCCCAAACCCATGTAAAGCTGGGCATGACAGCAAGCATCTTAATCCCATTCCCCTACGGGGAGACAGGAAACTGAGGCCAGAGAATGCTCAGAAGCTTGTGGGCCAATATGCCTAGTGTACGTATTAGCAAAACGACTAACATACCATGTCTCAAAGAAGGATGATGGTGAGGACTGATGCCTGAGGGTGTCCTCTGATCGCCATATGTGCACTGATACATGCGTGCCCAACCTCATACAAATATGCATTTGCGTATGTGTGTATATGTACGTACACACACACACACACACACACACACACACACACACACACGGAAAAGAGAGGGAGGGGAAGAGGGAGAGAAGCATTTAAAAAGTGACTGTTCTGGTCCTGTGGTGTTGAGCAGAAGACAGTGGGCTAAGAAGGCTACTTAGAGTAGGTCCATGGCTATCTGGGGTGGGAGAAGCTTTTATCCAAATTTCTTTGAGTCATCAGCTTGGTACGAATCTTGGATTTCTGGTTTTACAGCTTATTTCCTTTGTAATAAAAGCATGGTTTTCTATTTAAATGCAAATGTCCCTGACATGGTAACACAGTAGGATGTCACCTACACTTAAAATCAGAGTGATTTTGCATCATCAGGGATTGGTTTTAGTAGGAGAGCAGGTCTTCTAGAAGGCAGGTACAGCCTGGCAGGGTTGCCTAGGAGAACAGGGACCTGAGTTTGGAGCATAGGGTTTGATAGGCTTGTCAGTGGGTCCTAGCCTTGTGCTGGGGGAGGCTGGTGATGCTCTAGCATTCCTGGAGAATGTTAAGCTGGGTAAACCAAAAACTTGTAAAGAAGCCTGGAGACTCCTCGTGGGTGACACCGAATGACTTGAGCTTTATTCCTCAGCAGAAGTCATCCTTCAACACTTAGAGCAGACAGGAATTAGAGCCGGTTCAGAGGATGCCCTTGGCTTTAAAATATTTCCAACATGAGAATCTAAAAATTATAATTAGAAGAAAGAATTTGAGATCAGCCTGAAGATGGAGTACTGAAGTGTATGGTGGCCACACTCCAGGGCGCCGTAAACTTATTGTGCCTCTTGATACCAAGTGAATCTGTGTTGACTCAAAAAGTTCCCTATCCAACAGCCCAATGGCACAGGCGTCACCCTCTGCATCGTTACCAGGAGATACAGAGACTGTTGGAAATGAAACACAGGTTTTCTCTTCTGAACTAAGAGCCTAATTCCAATATTCTTGTCTAGGGGTCCCAAATGACTGAAAAAAGGACTACCAGGGCTGGAGAGATGGCTGAGCAGTGAGGAGCCCTTGTTGCTTTTGTGGAGGACCTCCGTTCAGGGTTCAGTTGCCAGCACCCACTTGGTGGCTTATAACCACCTGTAACTCCAATTCCAGGGATCCAACTTCCTCTTCTGACCTTCAAGGGCACCAGTCACACACATGTATGTATAGACATACATGCAGGCAAAACACTCATTTACAAATAAATACATGAAGGAAGGAAGGAAGAAAGTAAGAAAGAAAGAAGGAAAAAAGGAAAGGTAGGTTAATTAACCAAGAAAACTTTGAAAGTATGAACAGTACTAAGAGTTCCACATTTCAAGTTTGTATGCAGATTTCCTTCCTGGTTAGAACTGGAGGATCGTGTCTTGATCACAAGGAAGACATCTCTTTACGTGTAATTCAGAGATCATAAATAGTTGGAAAACAAGCAGGATTAATTTGATGTATGAATATTTTAAGTTGAGTTTCTCTTTGAGATTGTTAAAATGATTCATTTCTAATCATTCTGCAGAAACACATTTATTAGCGATAACCTGCCTTTTGACCACCATCAGTGATGGGAAAGCAATGAATTTAATGAGATAAGGTTAATTCTAATGAATGGCAGGGACCTTCCAACCTTTGCTGATGTAATTTCAGTTTGTATAGGTATGGATTCCATAAAGTAAGAGTTGCCATGACTAGAACAAAAACTCCATAGGCAGAAAATATAATAAACTAAAAAATAATTTTAAAAAGATGTTTTTAGTTTTATTTGATGTATATAAACGTTTGTCTGTATGTATGTACATTACCATATGTGTGCTTGATTCCCAAGGAGGCCAGAAGAGGGCACTGGAGCACTTAGAACTGGAATTACAGATGATTATGAATCTCTATATGGATGCTGGGAACCAAACTCAGGTCTTCTGCAGGAGTATCCAGGGCTCTTAACCACTGAGCAAATATTCCGACTGCCATGAAAAGAGGTTGTTTGTTTGTTTGTTTTTTAACATGAGAAATGTGTTTGGTCCAATCCATTAGTATCTAGAACCACATAAACCTTTTAGACCTTAGGTTTTTATATCAATATTCTATGTTTAGGTGAATATGCTCATTTCTATGAGAGAGAACAATGGGATGAAAACAGCATTACTCCCCAAAGGGAGACTAAACTGATCCCTTCACTCACAGTCTCTCTGTGTTTGATTTGAGGCAATACACAAAGGTACATAAGCTGTAAAATTGCCTACCAAGAAGAAAAGAGATGCAAAGCTCTTACAGAGGAGAATTGAAAGTCAAGATGGGATGGAAGCTGAGCTGAACCTGTGACTGGTCAGAGGAGGCTTGTGTGTTAGCTAGAGGTGGGAATGGGACACACTCACACATGGGCTAGCTGTGTCCCATGGTCTTGTAACCCACACATGTGGATGGATGAGGAGAGACAGGAATTTGGGGTTACAGGATGGAGAAAGGGCAAAGAACCTGCTACCAGAGTGGTGTGCAGAGAGAGCATCTTGTCGTCAAAGCCGATACATAGGTAGGGTTCTTCCTTCTCATCTTCCTATCTCAGCACCTCAGGTTTTTGAATTATTAAAATAGAAGCATGCCATCTCTGTATTATAACTTTCTTTAGTGGTCTCTTTCTGTTGCAAAGGGAATTTTTTGATGAGAGGTGAGATTTCTGCTTAGGGTGATGGATAGGGGTCTAACTTCATTACTCTATGTGAGGACATTCAATGTTTCCAGTACCATTTGTTGAAGATGCTATCTTTTCTCCCACATGTTTTTGGCACCTTTGTCAAATGTCAAATGGCTGATACTGTTTGGATGCTTTATTCTGTTCCAGTAGTTTATGTGTCTATTTTTATGCCAGTATCATACTCTTCTTTTTATTACTATATCTTTGCAATAGCTTGAAATCTGCTATGGTAATCCCTCCACACTCATCCCCCCCCCGGATTGCTTCTGCCACACTCTGGATTTTAGGATGTTTAGTATCTTGAGTTTAGTATTTGGTGGCAAATGTTCTGGGAATTCAGTGATTCAATTCACAAAGTAACAAGGGTTGACAATCAGAATTGTCCTTAGGACCAATCCAGTACTGTCAGAGAGTTTGGCAGACAGGTGCCTGGGAGTTTCTTCTCCACCAAGAGTTAAGTGCTATACTTTTCCCAGGCCAGGTGCTGATACAGCTCCTGCCTGGTGGGCAGGTCTTCATCCAACATGCTCAGCATCCCTGTGAGAGGGCATACACACATTGAGGAAAGGCCACTTGAAGACATTCTGAGAATGGGTGGTATCTACAAGTCAAGCAGTCAAGTCTCAGGAGAAACCAGTCCTGCTTACACCTTGTACCATAGATCTGTAAGAAATGTTTATGATGGTCCATCCACTCAGACTATAGTACTGTATCATGGTGACCCTCACAGACAAGTATAGGGAGATCAGGGAAGAAACCCATGCAGTAGCTGTTGGCATACTGCAGGAACATGAAGTCCCCTGCACAGTGATCCTCAATGGGACTCAGCTCCAGGGCCATGGAATTCAAGAGTGTAATAGGTTTTGGGGGGCCACCCCCTTCAGATTCTCTTGTCACCTTTCCAGAATGCTACCGGATGATGCCCTGTTTGTACTTAGTCATCAGTGCACTTCTGTCTACTGTCAATTCTAAGAATATCTTTACAATGGGATTGAATCTGCCCCCACCTGCCTCTTACTAGCTTCAGGGCATGATCTGCTTCCAGTTGTCAAAATAATAAATACCAATTCTGTGAGGTCACCTGGAGGATTATGGAAGCAGTACCCATGGTGGAGGTCTTCTCCATGGCATGAGAATTTGGCACTTGTCCTGTTCCTGTCAGATTTCCATCCCTAGAGGGTGTTCCCATAGGCTTGTCATCTTTGCTTCCATGGACATTGACCCCAGAAAGATGCTGAGAGGCTCTGTCTTCTCCCATATCTCTTTCTCATTAATAACTTACCTATAATGTTTCTACTTTTCTAAAGCTTTTTTTCCCTAACAATTTTCTTTTACCATAGCAAAGAAAGGATTAAATAGAGTTTTAAAATGAGAAAATAGAATGGTGTGACTTGACTTATGGGATCAAGGGGTATTTTTTTTTTTGAGGGGGGAGAAATTCAATAAAAGATGACTTTTCAGTGACATCAAGTCAAGCTTACTTTTGTTTGGATTAGAATGTGGCAGCAGATACATAAACAGCTGTTGTTGAGTTGCAGATTAAGGTTGATGACATGGAAATCTCACACCTCACCCCAGACACCCCAGGACCATCGAGAAGATCCCAGGTGCCAGGATGTGCTTGGAAAATGGTCCCAAGCAATTCCATTCTGCAAAGGCACATGCCAAGCCTCAGGGAAACTTTTGTCTGATGTGGGGTTGGTGAAGATCTTCTCCCATTCAGTAGGATGCCTTTTTGTCTTACTGACTGTGTCCTTTGCTTTACAGAGCTTCTCAGTTTCAGGAGGTCCCATTTATTCATTGTTGCTCTTATTGTCTGTGCCACTGGGGTTTTACATAGGAACTGGTCTCCTGTGCCCATGTATTGCAGGCTACTTCCCACTATCTCTTCTATCAGGTTCAGTGTGGTTGGATTTATATTGAGGTCTTTAATCCATTTTCTATTATTTTTTAAAAGATTTATTTTATGTATATGAACGTTTGGCCTGCATGTATATGTTATGTGTGCATCAGAGCTGATATCCCCAACAGCCAGAAGGGGGCATCAGATTCCCCGGAACTGGAGTTATAGAACCCTGTGAGCCAACATGTAGGTGTGAGGAATTACACCTGGGTCCTCTGCAAAAGCAGCCAGTTCTCTTAACCTCAGCCATTTATCTGGTTCCTTGTTGATTATTTGAAATTTTGTGTTTAAGCCAAAGGAATAAACTATGAATTCATGGATGTCGTGGCTGGAACTCAGGGTTTAGATGGTACATATAGTTCTGTTTAATGTTGGTTTTCAAGAGAATATGCTGCTACATTTGCAGTTAATTGGCTCAAATAGCAGTGCAATGGTGTCTAAGACCGCTCTCAAAGTAAACGTATGGACTGGGAGCCATAGGAGTGTGTTTTTGAAATTATAAATGTAATGAATCATAGAGCAAGAGGACCTGGCCAAGAGACAGGGACCGCAAACATGCTGTGCTTAGTGAGGTCTCCTTTGAGCACCGCGCTCCCCCAAAGAGACATCAATTTGTCTCCGTGGCCAGGTTCCAACTGCTCTTGTGTGGCCTCAGCTAAGGAAAAGACATTTATAGGCATTTTGACATTGTAAGTAGAAATCTCTTAAATTTTGTATCCAAATAATCCTTTTTGCCTCTTGAAGCATGAAGTCAGGATTTTGAAAAGGGCTAAATTCAATCTAGTCTAGGCAGGCTAGACTATCCTTCCAATACTTTGTAGCTATAATTCATTTACACTTAGTCAAAGAAAGCTATGTTAGGTTATTTTCAAAAAAGATTTTTATTTATTTATTTAGGTTTTTCAAGACAGGGTTTCTCTGTAGCTTTGGAGCCTGTCCTGGAACTAGCTCTTGTGGACCAGGCTGGCCTGGAACTCACAAAGATCTACCTGCCTCTGCCTCCCAAGTGCTGGGATTAAAGGCGTGCACCACCACCGCCCGGCTTATTTTTTTTTTAAATTTATTTAGTGGTGTGTATGTGTGTGTGTGTCTGTATGTATCTGTCTCTGTGTGTGTATCTTCATGTCTGTCTATCTGTGTGTGAGCTACTTAGGGACCAAAGGAAAATGTCAAGTGTTCTCCTTATCACCCTCCACCTATTCTTTTGAGCCTGGGTCTCTTCTTTAACCTGGATCTTAAATTTTCCTGGCCAGGTTGGAAGCCAGAAATACCTGCTGGGTTTTTATCTCTGCCCTGCTCAGAGTTGGGCTTAGTATTTCATGGGTGTGAAGTCAAATTCTCATGTTGCACACAAAACAAGTATTCTTAACTGCTGAGCCATCTCTTCAGTGCAATGGTTAGAATTTTCTACCCTGGTGTTAGTGCTTATCAACTCTGTAATTTCAAGTCCAGCACCCACCTAGTCTGGTTTGCACAGCTGAAGGGTTGGGCTAATGGAGTCTTAGATGAAGATAACATGACAAGATATTCTGAAGTCTTGGTTGCCACAGATTTAGTTCCTTGGGGCATCTCTGTGGTCCATGTTGGAATCCAGCTCCTGCTGTGTGGTTTCATGAGTGACAGAAGCTAGTCGTGTCTCTCTACCTTCTAACCTAAAGCTTATGACCCAACATCTCTGCAAATAGATATGCTGAAAGCCCTCATTCCTGGAATCATCTTTATAGACAGTGGTTCCTGGAACTCCGCCAAATGCTAGGAGCAAGAAAATTCCAGACAATACTTCTCAATGCTGCAGTTAGCATACTGAAGTCTTCAGAAAGTTTCTTCTCAGCCATTGCAGATTGGAACTCTTCTCTTCCAGCTGAGGCTCAGGCTGGGTGTGCCCCACTCATGACCCCTGGCTGCTAGGGAAGTAGAGCGGTGGCCACGCCTGCCTCCACCTTCCTTTGGCTGACCCCTCTCTTCAGGCATGCTGGGCTGCTTGGATGGAAATGTGCTCTGTTTCTTGATCCGTGTCTACAAGGGGAAAATATGTCAGTCCCTTAGGGCGAGCCCAGCTTTTCCTGCACACAAGGATGTGAAATAAATTTCTGGAGTGAGACTTGTACAGGATGCTCCCCATCACTGTCCCCTCAACAATAGCAACAGCTGGTTCCTCAGGGGTGAGCTGGACACAGTGCTGAAGTGAATATTTTCTTTCTTGGTCCATAGCCAGCCTCTCAAAATAAGAACAGCACATTTCATTATGGAAAATTTTAGCGTATATGAAAGCACAGAACAGTCTGGTACAATGCTATGTCTGCATTGCTTGGCTCCACCAATCATCAACTCAGTAGACAGGTTTTGACCTTGCCAACATTCATATGCTGAACTGTGAATAACCCAGATGTCCTTTGGAATCCAGCTGGTCTCTCCTGTAAATCAGTGTTGGATGGGAGAGTTTTTGGAGCAGAATGGGTTGAAGCATCTTTGCTGCATTTTCACAGGCACAGGGACCTGTTAGGCACTCCTTGGTTCAGGATGCAGGATGCTCTTTCCTTGTTGCAGTTAGGCCCTTTGTATGGACCAGTGGTCAGTACAAACCAGTGGATNAATGTCAAGTGTTCTCCTTATCACCCTCCACCTATTCTTTTGAGCCTGGGTCTCTTCTTTAACCTGGATCTTAAATTTTCCTGGCCAGGTTGGAAGCCAGAAATACCTGCTGGGTTTTTATCTCTGCCCTGCTCAGAGTTGGGCTTAGTATTTCATGGGTGTGAAGTCAAATTCTCATGTTGCACACAAAACAAGTATTCTTAACTGCTGAGCCATCTCTTCAGTGCAATGGTTAGAATTTTCTACCCTGGTGTTAGTGCTTATCAACTCTGTAATTTCAAGTCCAGCACCCACCTAGTCTGGTTTGCACAGCTGAAGGGTTGGGCTAATGGAGTCTTAGATGAAGATAACATGACAAGATATTCTGAAGTCTTGGTTGCCACAGATTTAGTTCCTTGGGGCATCTCTGTGGTCCATGTTGGAATCCAGCTCCTGCTGTGTGGTTTCATGAGTGACAGAAGCTAGTCGTGTCTCTCTACCTTCTAACCTAAAGCTTATGACCCAACATCTCTGCAAATAGATATGCTGAAAGCCCTCATTCCTGGAATCATCTTTATAGACAGTGGTTCCTGGAACTCCGCCAAATGCTAGGAGCAAGAAAATTCCAGACAATACTTCTCAATGCTGCAGTTAGCATACTGAAGTCTTCAGAAAGTTTCTTCTCAGCCATTGCAGATTGGAACTCTTCTCTTCCAGCTGAGGCTCAGGCTGGGTGTGCCCCACTCATGACCCCTGGCTGCTAGGGAAGTAGAGCGGTGGCCACGCCTGCCTCCACCTTCCTTTGGCTGACCCCTCTCTTCAGGCATGCTGGGCTGCTTGGATGGAAATGTGCTCTGTTTCTTGATCCGTGTCTACAAGGGGAAAATATGTCAGTCCCTTAGGGCGAGCCCAGCTTTTCCTGCACACAAGGATGTGAAATAAATTTCTGGAGTGAGACTTGTACAGGATGCTCCCCATCACTGTCCCCTCAACAATAGCAACAGCTGGTTCCTCAGGGGTGAGCTGGACACAGTGCTGAAGTGAATATTTTCTTTCTTGGTCCATAGCCAGCCTCTCAAAATAAGAACAGCACATTTCATTATGGAAAATTTTAGCGTATATGAAAGCACAGAACAGTCTGGTACAATGCTATGTCTGCATTGCTTGGCTCCACCAATCATCAACTCAGTAGACAGGTTTTGACCTTGCCAACATTCATATGCTGAACTGTGAATAACCCAGATGTCCTTTGGAATCCAGCTGGTCTCTCCTGTAAATCAGTGTTGGATGGGAGAGTTTTTGGAGCAGAATGGGTTGAAGCATCTTTGCTGCATTTTCACAGGCACAGGGACCTGTTAGGCACTCCTTGGTTCAGGATGCAGGATGCTCTTTCCTTGTTGCAGTTAGGCCCTTTGTATGGACCAGTGGTCAGTACAAACCAGTGGATATGTCTGAGATTACACACACACACACACACACACACACACACACACACACACACACACATACACACACACACACACACGAGAGATAAAGAAAGAGAGGGAGAGAGAGGATCCTGATCTTGTATAGAATTATCCTGCAGTATCTGTTTTATTTATTTTAATTTAATGAAACTCCAACATTCAGAATAATCGCCATCTTAGATTTAAGTACCTCTCCTTTGGCGAGGATAAATAAAGCTCTCCATATAAGTCAGACTCCTTATTTCCATGACAAATACAGAGAGAAACTTTTAAAGGAGGAAGAATTTATTTTGACCTACGGTTTCAGAGCCTATGGCTGTGCCGTTCCCTCACCCTTAGGCCTGTGGCAAAGCAGAAACATCCCAATGGAAGGGCACGACAGGAGAAAGCTTCTTACCTCATAGGAACCAGAGAAGCAGGACAGGGAGGAGAGAGAGGAGAGAGACCAGGATGTGGTCCCACCAACTTGTTTCCTAGTTTACCAGGACCCATCTCTAGTTGCTGCTGCCTCTTAATAACAATATCAAATTATGGATTGACAGGTGTGTCCACCCACTGATGAAGACCAAACACTCATGTTCCAATTGCTTTCACCGGGGGCCAGGTCTTTCCAAATACAGGCATTTTGAGGGAACTCTTCCTATTTAGCCATAACAGTTCCCCACGTCCGCTCATGTGAACTTAGACCCTTGATAGATGAGTGATATTTTCAACCAACATTGACATTGACAGTGGGATGAATGTGATATTCTCAAGAAAGTGAAGAAGCTTGAGGCAATGAACTGAAAGGGCAGTCTCCTGCAGGTGAAGGGAGGTAGCCTGCCAGGAAAGGAGGCTGACATGCTGCCACTGGCTTGGGTTATTCAGAGTGCCAATGGAGGGTGTCTCCCAGGGCGGTGCCCGAGCCTGTCCTGAGCTTTACAGAGAATGTCTGTGAGAGGAAAGGACTTGGAGGCCAAAACTATGAGTTTAAACTTTGACCTTGTCGTTGCCCACTGGGACATTTTAAGTCACTGATTTATCTGTTGAGTCTGTTTGCATTTTCTAACACGGATCTGGAAATCCCCACCTGACACATAGAGCAGGTTAATGAAATAATTTTACGTAAGCAAAGTTCACCAACAATGTAATCCATTATCTAGGCAGCTGGTGTTTCTGTGTCCACACCGATGTCATGGGGGCATCAAACCCAAGTATGTTTTCTGTGTACCTTTTTTATGGAGATAGTAACATAGAATTTGGTCCTTTCATATTTTTATTTTTAAATATTTATTTTATTCTATGTGTTTGCCTTCATGTATTATGTGCGTATCTGATGCCTAAAGATGCTAGAAGAGGGCACTGAATCCCCTGGAACTAGAGTTAGCAACCATTGTTAACTCTAGCACATGGGTGCTAGAAATTGAATCCAGGTCCTCTGGAAGAGTGATTGTTGCTACTGAGCCATCTCTTTAGTCCCAAGTTCTGATTCTGAAAGTGAGAAATACAGTTGCTTAGAACAGTTATTTTGGGGCTGGCCTGTCTGTCTACTTTGGTCTGTGAGATTTTCTGAAGATGTAAAAAAGACAAAGGATGAGACATTCAAAGTAGGCTGGGGCCTTGAGTGTCGTGTTGAGGAGTGCAAATTCACTCATATATTAAGCTCTATATTGTATAATATTATCAATGTTATATAATACTGGAAAGAAAAACCTACCAACCTAGGGCAGAATAGAGGCCTCCATAAGTCAAGTGGCAAGAACTGAGTTAGGAGGAAGAAGTAGTCATGTAGGCTGCAGAGCCCTGTGTAGTTCAAATGACTTAGCATAGCTAGCTCAAAAAGGAAAGCTGGGTGCTCATGTTGTCTGCACTGTTGATAGGAAAAACATGTCATTGTTGGGACTCACAGCAGGAGTGAGTTTCCCTTGGGTGTGACTTGCTTGTGGTGCTTCACATGGTGTAAGGCGTTTGCTGTTCTTGACCGCATCCTCATGGGCAAATTCAATTGTAGGGGTGTTTCTTACGGCACTTCTAATACTTAATTGGTGATTTAAATGAAAGTAGGAACTCAGTGAGAACAGTTTTCCAGGGAAACAAGAAAATACAGCCAGGGTTTTGGCTCTACTGGCCAACTTGATTTAAGAGTGATGAAAAACCCTGATCATACTGAGGAAGGACCTTCCCTTCCCTTCCCTTCCCTTCCCTTCCCTTCCCTTCCCTTCCCTTCCCTTCCCTTCCCTTCCCTTCCCTTCCCTTCCCTTCCCTTCCCTTC
>JAQHUG010000161.1:3274670-3285160 GCA_028555095.1 Dicrostonyx torquatus
GTCACCACGAGGTCGTGGCTTACCAGGAAAGATTCAGCATGTCTGACTCTGGTGACTCCATGGCGACTCTCTCTGCCTGCCTTCTTTCTCCCAGCATTCAGTTCTCTTTTCCCCACCTATCTAAGTTCTGCCCTATCAAAAGGCCAAGGCAGTTTCTTTATTCAACCAATGAAAGCAACACAAATACAGAACATCCTACACCACTCTTTAGTAGATACATCATGTCAGAGTAATTTAGAAGGATTCCTTTTGTTTTTTAGTTTTTATATTTATGTTTTGAGAGTGGTGTATGTGTGTCTGTTGGTCTTTGTGTGTGCATGTGTGTGTACATGCATTTGTCATGGGATGTGTAGAGATCAGAGGACACCTCAGGTGTCAGCACTCATCTTCCATCTTGTTTGAGGCAGAGTGTCTTGGTGTTAGCCACTGTGTATACATGACTTGTTGGCTCTTGAGCTCCTGGAAATTCTCCCATCTCCACATCCTGTCTCACAGCAGGAACACAGGGTTATAGGTAAGTACCACCTCATCTGGCTGAGAATCTGAACTCTTCACTCTTGTTCAGCAAGTGGTTTACCGGCTGAGCCATCTCTTAATGGCTCCTTAGGCTTAGGTCTCTGGGCCTATCTGTGATTTCTGCCTCGGCAAATGAAGGATGCTCATGCTCATTGGCCAGATGTTCCCAGGTGATGCTAAGGCTGGTCACACTTTGAGAACCACTGTTTTAAATTGCCTGTGAAGAACTGGAGTTCAAATGATGATAGATAGGTACATTGCTCTGCAGTTTTGAAATCCACAAATCCTTCATGATTCACAAAGCACAGAGCCACTTACAATACACTGGTGCCTAGGCACAGTGCAAACTGAGGATTTAAGGGTACATTTGATAGACATTGTACCTGCTGCTTAGAGTTGCTCTCACTCAACGTTCTGAGACCTAGGCATCTTTATCCTCATTTTGATCTTGGTGGGCATAAATGTTATCAAGGCTTGGATGAGCCCACTAAGCTTACCACCGTGAGCCTTTGGTTTCCCTAACCATATCCTCTCTGCTCTCAGTACTTCTTTTGTACCTGCATATTGGGTGTATTTGCTCTCTTTTAAACCTTGAGACTAAAATTTTTTTTCATTCCTGCTGAATGCCAAGCTTTCCTTCATGCTTTTATTCATATCATCCATTCCCATTTTACTTTTATGTTACTAGTTTGCCTTTTGTGAGCCATCTATATCTTCCTTTCTTTCCCTTTGTTTTTTAACTTAGGTTTACATTTATCCAGAAATGTTTGGTTTTTCTCCTGCTAGCCCATCTTTATCTCTCTTCCTGAATAATTTCTGCCCTCCCACATTGAGACTGCATGCACCAAGATGGGGTAGCTTGATAGCACACAGATTCCTGCTGCCCATCTATTGTTCAGTGTGAGGGTATTAGGCGCTGCATGTCATTTTGGCTACCATGGCTTAGGCTCTGGCACCAGCTGCTCAGATCCCAGAGGGTAAGATCTGAAGCTGGTGGGCTCTCTTGGTGGCATGAGGCTTTCCATTCAAGGCCAACAGCTTCACTCCACTGCACAGGCTAGATTATAAAAGGGCTGGCTGCGCTAAAAATAGCTCTCACTTTGATTCCCACTTTGGAAGCTTTTGGAACAGAGCTCCAAAGAAACAATTAGATTCTCCCTCCCCGAGCTAAAGCAGAGAGGGGAATGCTTTTCGTTCCAGTCAAAGAATCATGCAATAAATGTCTTATGTACAAACAATTGTGCCGGGAAGGGTGGGGAATGTTTTATATCCCATATATCAGATGTTTATATCAGATATACCTGATAAATTGCTTTTGAAATAGTCTGGCTCATTTAGGTAACTTTTCTTACATGTATGTGATTTATCCTTGACCTCTGAAAGATTTCTATTTGAAGGGTCAGGTAGTGCAGTTAAGATGACAGGTGGGTAGGGAACGTAGATTTTGTTATTTTGTCAGAAGTCAAAAAATACTGTTTAGCTATAGTTTTGTCTCAGTCATTCTAACACTGAAAAGGAAAGGTCATTCTTTTCCCATATGCCACTAATTTTTTGGAGTTTTTTTTAAATTGATTTTTATTGAGCTCTACATTTTTCTCAGTTCCCCTCCCTTCCTTCCCCCTCCCCTTCAACCCTCTCCCAAGGTCTCCATGCTCCCAATTTACTCAGGAGATCATGTCTTTTTCTACTTTTCATGTAGACTAGACCTATGTATGTTACTCTTAGGATCCTTGTTGTTGTCTAGGTTCTTTGGGATTGTGATTTGTAGGGTTTTTTTTTTTTGCTTTATGTTTAAAAACCACTTATGAGTGAGTACATGTGATAATTGTTTTTCTGTGTCTGGGTTACCTCACTCAAAATGTTTTCTAGCTCCATCCATTTTCCTGCAAAACTCAAGATTGTTATTATTGCTGTGTAGTACTCCATTGTATAAATGTGCCACATTTTCCTTATCCTTATTCTTCAGTCAAGGGGCATTTAGGTTGTTTCCAGATTCTGGCTATGACAAACAAAGCTGCTATGAATATAGTTGAGTACATGTCCTTGTGGCACGATTGAGCAGTCTTTGGATATATACCCAAAAGTGGTGTATTACTGTGTCTTGAGGAAGGTTGTTTCCTAATTTTCTGAGAAATCGTCACACTGACATCCAAAGGGGTTGTACCAGCTTGCATTCCCACCAGCAATACAGGAGTGTTCCCTTTACCCCACAACCTCTCTAGCATAAGTTGTCATCAGTGTTTTTGATCTTGATATGCTACTAAATTTTAAGATGCATTTTATACTAAAATATAAAATAGTATAAAATCCAGTTTTCCAAAGATATAATAAATACCATGTAGTCTGTTAACACTTAGTGTGGTAGTTTGAAAGAAAATGGCCCCCCAAAGGGAGTGGTACTATTAGAAGGTGTAGCCTTGGTGGAGTAGGTGTGGCCTTGTTGGAAGAAGTATGCCACTGTGGGGGTGAGCTTTGAGGTCTCTTTTGCTCAAGCTTTGCTCAGTGTAACACACAGACCACTTCCTGTTGTCTGCAAGTTGTAGGACTCTCAGCTCCGTCTCCAGCATCATGTCTGCCTGCATACTGCCGTGTCCCACCATGATAATGAACAGAATCTCTGAACTTTAGGCGAGCCACCCCATTAAATGTTGTCCTTTATAAGAGTTGCTGTGGCCATGGTGTCTCTTCACAGCAATAGAAACCCTGACTAAGACACCTGGTGAATGATTTATAGTCTGATGCTTTCCTTAAATGCACCTCGTATTTCTGTGGTGAACAGGCTCTCGGCCAGGGCAGATTTCCTATCATATGCACGGTGGCTCATCTAACATTACTTACTCCCACACCTCTATAAAAGCACCGATGCCCAGACTAGAGTGTCCCTGGTGTTCCACATATCTCTGAAGGCATCCGTGTGTGTTCCTGCATCACGTTATTTTCTTGTGTCTTTGTTATACAAGAATGTTTCCTGAAGAGCAGATTGGCTGGGCAGTGGTGGTGCACACATTTAATCCCAGCACTCAGGAAGCAGAGGCAGGCGGATCTCTGTGAGTTCCAGGACAACCAAGGAGCCAGGACTGTTACCCTGTTTCAAAAAACAAAAAAACTAAACAAACAAACAAAAAAAGGCAAAGAGAAAAAAGAAAAGCAACCCTATGATTTCCAGGCAGTCTTTTCAAGCTGCCCATTTTGAACCAATCACTTTATTCTGAATACCCCGATGCTAAATTCTTCAGTAACTTGCAGTTTTTAGAGTCAAACGGGTGTTTTCAGATGGTCTCTGAAGGTACTCTTAGAATTCCGATTATTCAAAGTGCTTTGAACATCCTCTTTCTGGTTCAGAAAGGAGAGGTTCTGTGCAGTGGAAGGAGGAGGGGCTGGGATGGAAAGAATGACTTTCAGTCTGGAAGGATAACATCCCTCTGACTTAGGCTTTCAAGCCTCGGCATTGGCATCATTTTGGACCAGGTGGTTCTTTGTGGCGGAGACTGTCATATTTACAGAATGTCTGGCCGTACTTGGTACCCACTAGATGTCAGTGGTGTCCTAGGGTTTGGGCTTTGAACAGTGTCACCAGATATTCCAGTTGACCCCAGGGGAGAGTCAGCTGGGTTGAGAATGGCTCATTTGAGGAATCTAACCTGAACTCTTGAAGCAGAAAAAGGTGATGAGTGCTGTTTTAGCCCCATTAATTTGCCATGTTTCAGGGAGACATTGGATGAAGTCTGAGTTGGAAAAGCAAGGCTGAAGTTCAGAAGCGAGGTAGCTTCATTTTCTGTTCATTCCAGACTGAATGGGGAGGGGCCTCTGGGCAGGATAATTTGTCATTGCAATTTCCCAAATTGGGGGTGCAAAGCACTGGAGTAAAGAGCAAGGTGATTTTGGGTAATGCTTGTCTTAGTCATTGTTTGATTGCTGTGAAGAGACACAATGGTCAAAGCAACTTTCATTTTTAAAAAAAAAAAACATTTAATTGGGGGCTTGCTTACAGTTTCAGAGTTTAGTTCATTACCATCATGACTGGGAGCAGACAGACATGGTGCCAATGCAGTGCAGTAGCTGAGAGCTTTACATTCTGATCCACAGGCAGGGAAAGTGACCCAGGGCCTGGTATGAGCCCATCCCCAGTCACACACTACCTCCTCCAACCAGACCACATCTCCCTCAACAAGCCCACACCTCCTAATCCTCTAACAGTTCAGCTGGGGACTAATCATGCAAATATATGAGTCTGAAGGGAACATTCTCGTTCAAACTACTACAGTGTATTTTGTAAGATAACCGTTTTTTTCCTTTTTAAAAAACAAAAGGCAAAAACAAATAAGCAAATAAATCCCCCATCTTTGTGTTTATTTCCATGCCCATTAGGAGAAAAAGTGGAAAACCCGCTTCATCCACCTGGTTTCTGGGTGTTGTTGCTTTAGGATAGGAAGAAATCTTAGTTAGAAGATGCCATGGGCTTAGGGAAATACCTTAAGTAGATGGGTTCATTCTTTGAACAATTATTTATGCTGGGAAATGTTTTAAGTTATGAGGGTCTAGAGATTAATCAGACGAAATCCTGATTCTCACCGAGTTGAGAATGCATGTCAACGGCAAACCCATTTGTGTCCATCAGACGGATGTACTTAGAAATGAATGAGAGTCAGATCAGGTAAGGGCAAGGTTAAAGAGCTGGAGCAAGGATTCAGGGGATGAAGCCTGCTCTTAGGTTCTTCTAGGTGAGGAAGAAATAAATACATGGATATGGTGACCAGTCGGGACATGCATCACGTTCAAGAGTAAAGGAGGACCAGAGCGCTGGGTCCCGGCTGGTGATTTCTGGGCAGGGTAATCCCAAAAGAATGCAGAGTCCAAGTGCATAGCCATGTGGAGTCACCTGGGCTGGCATCTCAGAGTGTGCCAGAGAAGACTATCAGAAATTGTCTTCTGTGGGACAACAAAATGTATTAGTGGGTAAGGGCACTTGCTGTCAAGCCTGATGACCTGGGTTCCATCCTCAGTACCCACATGTTGGAAAGGAAAGGACTGATTCCTACAAATTATCTTCAGATCCCCCCCCCAATTCACTGTTGCATATGTGTGAACAGATAGACACACACACACACAAAGATTTAAAAAAAAATTAAAAGAGAAAAGAGTTATTCCTTTGTTTTTATTCCCCTGGGAGAATTAAGTTTTAATAGTGATTTCTGAGATCTGCTTAACATCTCAAAGTAATCTAAACAACTTTATATTTCAATTTAAAATCCGTTAGTTAAAAAAAAATCACCCAATTTAACGTTATGATTGGAATCATGTCTGATAGGTTCTCTCAGACACCATCCACACCTCTTCAGTTGTGATGTATGTAATCTTGGCATTCCCATATGCGAGATTATCCTAACCCAGACCCAAAGGAGTAATACCATAGATTGAACAGAACCAACGCTGTCCTTTCTGTGTTTGGTTTGTTTTCTTTTTTCAGTTACTTTTCTCATGGCTACGGCAAGTACCTGACCAGAAGCAGCTTAAGGTAGGCAGGGCTTATTTGGCTCTCAGTTTGAAGGGTACAGTTTGTCGTGGAGGGAAGGCATGGCTATAGGTGGCTCTTCCACCTCTACAGTGGTAGAAGCTTTTAGGTGGGTCTTTTTCACCTCTTTACATCTTGGTGGAAGATGACACAGAAAACAGACAGGAAGTGGAACTGGGATAAAAAAGACTACAAGGTTTTATTCTGGTGGTTAACTTTTTACAGCAAGCAGAACTATTGTCAAGAGAACAAGTGTTCAAACAGACAAGCTAATGAGGACATAACATGTGTCTACATCTTTCTGGGGTTAAAATCCCTACAAATAAAGGGAAAGTTTTATTGTTCTAAGCAGTTTTCAGTTTTTGACCCACATCAACTGGAACTTTCAGACTCATAAAACCTGGGCAGCCACACAGGTCAGGCCTTTTGGTCCTTTGCACCAACACGTGATTCTATGCTCACGGTCTTCCAATGCCATGATTTCACAACTCACAGCCCTTGCTTTAAGAAACACCATCACTTCCAGGCTCTGACATTATTTGCAAATCTGACTAAGGTTGAAGCTAATTAGCTTCCTTCTATGCTTGATTGGATTGTGTGTGTGTGTGTGTGATGTACCCATGTGTACATGTTTGTATGGGTGGTATGTTCATGTACACATTGTGTATGTGTATGGAAGCCAGAGTTCAATGTTGAGTATCTTCTTTAATCTCTTCCACCTTAATTTTTGAGATCTCTCTCACTGAATCTGGAGCTTACCAGTTTGTCTAGAGTTCCTGACCAGAGAGCTCTAGGGATCCTTCTGTCTCTACTTCCCCAGGCCTAGGATTTCTGGGTTTACACTACCGGGCCGGGATTTATGTAGATATTGGAAATCTGATTGGAGGTTTTCATGCCCTTCTGTCTGAGCCACCCCTTTCGCCCCTTACACGATTCTAGAGGCAACTTCATTGCCTTTCTGTTTGATCCTCTACTCTGTTATGTGGTTTATTTCTAAATGTTTATTGTCATATTTTTTTTGATACTACAGATGGACTTTCATCTTGGCTAGCTACTTCTTCTGCCTCCCCTAAAGTTGGTTTCTAACTTTCATCACTGATGCCTTCACTAGATGATAATCTTAAGTTCATGCTGCCTTTTTCTGGGTAGGCCAGGGCTAGGTCTGTTATTTATTTATTTTGAATAGTGCATTTTTCTTATATCTTAATCTGGTCCCAGGCTAGTGTGGATCTGATGCTAAAGACTGAGTTGTTTAAGAGCAGAATGAGGCCAAGTGGTTGCTGTGTGGTGGTCAGCAGTGAGGGTGGACAAAGAGGAATAAGGCCGGGGCTAGACCATGTCTTACTTTTTAGTCACTGACTAGTTTTCTTCTAAACCCATTGGGAAGGCATTGGAGGAGTCTCTATATAGGAATAGTAGTAGTTAAATTACACTTTCAACTATTTCTCTGGTTAATTCTTTGTGGGGAATGGGTCGAAAGAAAGCCAGCGTAAAGTGATGGTCTGGGGAATGGTAGCTGGAGTCTTGAGACACAGTGATGCCTGGGCCTAGAAGACAGGAAAGGTGTCACGAGGCTGTGACAGTAATCTGGGAGGCTGGCCATAGTGTTTGTGGCCCTGTTGTCAGAAGGATTCCTGCCCACTGGTTTAGGGGAGGAGTTTGCACACTCGCCAACCCTTGTCTGTCGTTGTTATTGGTTTCTGTAGATGTTTTGCTGGAAACCAGAGTTGAAGCTTTCCATTGCTTTGCATTTTACGAGACGTGTAACTAACAATCACACCTGTTTTGCATAGCTCTGTGTCTTTACATATATTTACATATATTTTCCACCATTGTTGGTTGACTGACCACTTGGGGGAGGCAGAAGAAGTGGCTAGTTAAGATAAAAGTCCGTCGGTAGGATCAGAAAATAAAGACAGCAAAGATTTAGAAATAAGCTATGTAACAGATTAGAGGACCAATTAGAAAGGTCAGTGATAATTCTTGGGTCCCCATGGCCAGCCTAGTATGGACAGGCATCGAAACCACTCTGCCCACACAGGGATGGAAATTATCTATCATCACTAGGATGATTAGTGGTCTCTAGGATGCTAGTAGTTATTAGGTATTTGCAGTATTGCCAGGGATGCTCTATAGCCTATAACCTCATAATCCCAGCCTCCCCTCTGTACCCCCACCACTCCCTCATGCCTCTATTATTGTTTTCCATTTGTAGGAATGCTGAGCCATAGATATGCCAGTAGACACCTAGATAGACTTGTGTCTATCCCTTTAGCCTCAGTCTTTTAAATCATATTTTTCTGTTTCTTAGACTTTCAAAATTCTGAAAGACTTTAAACCCTAGGGGAGATGAAGTAACGAGGTAGTTTTTACCCCAGGCAAGAGCTTCCTCACTAGGGACCCACTTCTGACTTTGACATAAGAAAGCTGTTCTATCAGACTTTCTCAAATGATGGAGAACTTCCACACTGTCACCCACTCAATGCTGGTGGGATCCCCAAGTCTGAGGTTACAGGCAGGAGCTCCCATGGTCTACTCTCTGTCTAGGTTGCTCGGTGACTAAGCATAGCTGTGTTTAAGGGCATGTGCCCCTCAAGTTTGAATCCCCAGCGATTTCTATTCCTTAGTTTCCTTATTTGTAGGAGAGGGGATGGGACAGGGGAGTGGAGTGTGTGCGTGATCACATGAATATTGATCTTAGATAAAGGATTCTCTCAGATATGAAAAACATGAACTGTTCTTAGTCAAGCGGCTGTTCACAGCATTTCCCTTGCAAGCGTGCTGCCTCCCCACTTTGAGTCTAGAGCTTTCATTTGAAGCTACATTCTTGCTGTGATGTCATACTGAAAGATTCCTTTTGGAATTCTGAAGTCGGTTCTTGCGTGAGTGTTGGGTTTTTAGCTCCCAGGCTGGTCTCCAGGCTGGTCTCCAGGCTGGTCTCTCAGTACCATCCCTGTGGATAATTGGAAATGTCTTGGCTTGGTTTGGAGTGAATGGGGAAGAGACTCAGTGGGAGATGCTAAAATAATCACCTCCATTCACTGTCTGTAATTCACACCCACTGGACAGGCAATGGGTGAGTTTTTCAAGTCTGAGCTGTGTGTGCTGGTGATGGCTCTTCAAAACCAAGTTTCGAAACCAAGAAAGGCAAGTTTCTGTGTCGTTCAGGACACCATGGAAACATATGAAATACTGGTGTATAATGAAAATTGTGTAGAAAATACATCTGATTAAAATTTATACTGGGAATTTTCTCTAGACTACCAGTGATTCATCACTCAAATATCACAACAAAGAGCACCCTTTTTGCTTTTTTATTTTATACCTTGTGTTTTCTATATTTTTACTGAAGCATTGCCCACTCTAAGGTGAGGACCATTTTAGTGTGCTGTTTTCATTAAACTTGCCTCTCTGGAGGGCTATGTTTTCAAACTGAATTAAAAATCTGGGATTCATTTAAAGCCTCCAGGCTGCCCAAGGTGTTCTAGGAGATTTACAGCCTGATTTTCCCACCGCTTGTCTGGGATTATGTCACTATCCCGCAGGATCACCTGGGGGTCTGGCTTCATGGAGAAGGGAGAGCTGGGTTTATGATTCAAAGAAGTATTAAGCATAATATATTGTAATTTTTGTTGTATGCGCTGCAATCTCTTCGTCTTTAAAATGAGAGCGCAGAGCACAGAGTCAACACAGGCTATTTCTTTTGGTTCTAAATATTATCCATTAAAACTCTCTAATACCTCTTGTATAGTGGGGTGTGGTGGTGACCCAGGGAAGGTAGCACTCATCTCAGTCCCAGGGCACTTCATGTCAGAGGGACCCTGTCCTATGGACAGTGGAATTCAGCCTCAGCTTCTAAAGCTTCTGGTAATATAAAACTCAGAGCTAATATGGGAGAAAACAATTTGAAAAGTGAATGAATTTTGAACCATAGCTCTGAGTTTATGGTGGTGGTTTCTGATTATAAAACTACACGAGATCAAGGAGTGTCTGAGACACCCTTATGTAAGGCTGCTGTTTCCAAGGGTGGATTCTGGCAGAGTCCCTCAGTTTGGGGGTTCAGTCCCTCAGTTTGGGGGTGGCGCTGGTGGTTTTGGAATAGCAGGTCTTGGACAGCAGGCATCTTCTTTTTCTGCAGGTTATACTGGAGAGCTTTGCCAGACCAAGATTGATTACTGTGTCCTAGATCCTTGCAGAAATGGAGCCACATGTATGTCCAGCGTCAGTGGGTTCACCTGCCAGTGTCTGGAAGGTAAGATGTCATTTAGTACTCTTGGAAAGTTTTTCATTTTCCTCTTTAAACCATAAATTCTTTTGGCCAGTTTGGTACTTTTAGTTTCTAAACACTTCATACAAGAGAAACACACACACACACACGCACGCAATGCACACACACACACACACACACACACCACAGAGAGAGAGAGAGAGAGAGAGAGAGAGAGAGAGAGAGAGAGAGAGA
>JAQHUG010000161.1:3285165-3309768 GCA_028555095.1 Dicrostonyx torquatus
TCCCTCAGTTTTGTTGTTCTTTTATTTATTAAGAAAAGGTCTTAAGTAGCCTAGGCTACTTAAGCTGAAGATAATTTTAAATTCTGGATCTTTCTGCCTCTACCTCTTGAGTGCTGATAATATAGGCATACACTGCCATGTCCAACATGGATTCCTTTTTCTGCTCTGCTTGAATAAGAACTATAACCTAGAAATTTTTGTGATTTTTGTTACACACATATATATCATCAAAATTTGATGTATATTGACATATACATATAAAATGAGTTAGCGTGATAAAATAGAGCCTACTAGCAAAACTCCACTCAAGATTTCTATTTTGCTTGACTTGTTTTAGGTCCCATACAAATACACATTAAAAACAACCGATATAAAGTTTGCCTTCTTTGTGCTTTATGGCAAATTCATGTCGGCTTAGGAAAATTAAGCCACCTGGAGAGTCCTCTCTTTAGGGTTGTTTTTATTTCAAAAGAAGGGTTTACTGTTAGGAAAGAGACAGGCAGGTGACGAAAGGTAGAGCCTGCCATTGGGAACGGTTTTTTCTCCCATTTCTGCTGTGAGGGGGATGACTTTAAACACTTAATGGCATAAGAACAATGCCTTAGTAGAGTCTTTCAGTGCTTAAAACTGTCACGTCGGCTCCTGATTCACAGACACAACACAGGCGACTGGGGAGCTTTTCATACTCTGCAGAGGTGAAGCACAGAGCCCGCACAGAAGGCAATATCGCCGTATGTCCGGTCATCTTCAGCTGCCCCTGGCCAAGAGCCTGGCCCTCTTCTAATACTAATTCTAATGATGGGCTCCTGTGAGCCGCACCTGGGTTCAATTCCTACTCACCCAGGAAGGAGCATGGACAGATGACTGACTTCTACCCCAACCCCAATTTTGTGTGTTGGTAATGCACGTGATTCCCATAGTGAAGGGGCACCATGTTGTTTATGAGCCTTGCCTTTAGCGTTCTTTGGCAGTGCAGACAACCAGGGAAGCTTGGAAGCGTACCAGGGCCGATGCTGAGCTAGCAGCACCATTGTTACTTCCTACGAACACTCTGCAGCTCTGCAAAGCTTTGTCACGCTCCGGATGAGTCAGTTGCCACCTACCTCTTTTTTAGACTTTTCCTTCAGTCAAGGTCAGGGTTCTGGGACATTATGAGTCCACATGGGATTTTTTTTTTTTTTTGCAAGAGTTTAGTCAACTCCCAAATGCTTTTCTATTTCTGGTATTTACTAGAAAGGTACAACAAAACTCCAGAGGCTTAGAGAGGAGAGATTGCATAGCTTGAACGAGAATCTAGGGACTTAGCTTTCGCTCGTGTGTTTTCCTTCTTGGCAGAGGCTTTCCTTGGTTCTTGCTATGCATCAGCAGCTGTACTAGGTAGTGGGTCTTGATGGTTGGAGCTGCTAAAAAGCCCTCTCCTGTCTTTGGTGAAGATCTGAGGGCAGAGGGGAGACTAAGATGAGGGCTTGGAGGTAGTTTGTGGAAAGGGGGTAGGGCAAGGCTTGCAGGGCTTCCTGGGCTGTAAGCGAGGAGCTACTACTTCATCCTGGAGCACAGGGAGGCAGAGGATTAGGGTTCATGTCCAGCTTACCTTCTATTCCATGGACAAGTAACTCTACCTTCTGTGGCCTCAGTATCACATCTACAAGATGGTAATGTGTTCTTCACAGGGTAAGGGATTCAAAGCATCTCCTTCCATTTTAATAAAATCTCAAGCAGATAAAAGTGTACTGTACAGAGGTTGGACATGCTCTCAATAAATATTTGATATTTTTGTTATTGATCCATCATTGATTATCATTAAACCACTAGCAAATTTGAACCAAGTAATTTGATCGTTTCATTCTGGGACAGTATTGAACATGGAGCGAGAGGAGAATGGAAATCAGGAGAAAGGTCTGGGGACAGTTGCAGAGATCCAGGAAGTAGCTGACTCCCTGGAATTGAAGCACAGACTCTGGGAAGAAGCTGCTGTGTGTGAGGGAAGTTCATGGGAAAAAGACAGGACCTCTCGGGAAGGACTAACATGGAGGGCAGGGGACAGGGAGGTAGGAATCTGTGGCTGCCATCACTTTCCAGTAGGTTGTGTTCCCCAATGGAGGAAACAGAAATAGAGATGTTTTAGAGATGTTTTTAGAGGTGTTTTAGAGATGTTGTCTTTGAGGGGTCCTTGGCTCACTCCAACAAGATGCCACTGAGGAAGAATTATTGGCTAAGTCTAAATAAGAGCCATTGACCAGTTGTCTAAGCCATGGGTACCACATATAGGATCCTTATTCATCCTATGGCCCTTTGCATGTTCCATGCTGTGGAAACTGTGATACTCAGGAATCAAAAGGATGCAGGTGAGTTTTTCAGAAATCTCTTTATTCAGTGAGAAATCTTTTTATTCAGTGAAGACCGAAATGGCTTTGAGAAGGCCTGGAAGCTTTATATCAGGAATATATAGCTGGTGACAGACATTTTACAAAGTGGTCTGTCTTCTATTGAGAAATGTTAGTGTCCCATACATTGTACTTTGCTTAGATTTGCCTAACCACTACCCTACCCCATCTCCCCTCCGTACTCCCCACCTAATTCCAAAATAATTAGTTCCCTTTCTGCTTTGATGGCATCTATATCATCTATCCATGTATCTATCTATCTATCTATCTATCTATCTATCTATCTATCTATCTATCTATCTATCTATCATCTATCTATCTATACATTGAGATTCTTTTTATGAGGGAAAACATGATATTTTATACTTTTGAATCTGGTTTATTTTGTGTAACATGATAATCTCTGGTTGCATCCATTTTCCTGAAAGTGTCACAGTTTTATCCTCCTTTATGTCTGTCTGTCTTCTTAGGCTGGTTGGGATAGCAACTAAATATGTGGATCCCATTTGCCCATTGAAAACAGCCTGTGCCTCCAGGACTTCTTACATCAGCCACACACTAGAGCAATTCTGAAAAGTATCTTAAAGCATGACATGTTTTGGAATGCTAGTTAGCCCTTGACCTCCTTGCTTCCTTTCTTCCTTTTTGTCCTTGGTATATTGCTGTTGATTTTGTCTCCTCCCTGTTATGCCTAATGAGTAGGAATTTGATTAATTCCTTTTGTTCCCCCAAACCTTCAGCAACCTTAGCTGAGTTTTATGTTTCATGTTAGAAGGAGGTCACTATTCAGTAAATGAACCACTCAGAAGGCGACACTTAGATGCTAATCACGTTGTCCACCAGGTTCATCCTCACAACAGTTTCACGAAGCTCATGCTATTAACATTTTTTATTAAATGAACTGGGAAGAGGGCACATAGCTTGCTCCTGGTCATGTAGCCGGAAACTGGAAGGCAGGTGGCTGGCCTCCAGTGCTCTTTAACCACATTAATGATCTCTGGACACATTCTTTAAAGTAAGTCCTATGATGTGTAATATATATATAATATATAATAATAATATATATATATATATATATTTTGAGACAGGACCCGTCTCTCAGGATGACCTCAAGTTCTTTATATAGCTGAGGCTGGTTTTGAACTTTTGAACTCGCTGCTTCCTCCCACTGAGTGAGAGGATTACAAATGTACATCACCCCCTGGTTCATGCAGGGCTGGAGATTGAAGCCAGGATTTCATGCATGTTAGGACAAGCTGCTGACTGAGCTACACCCCCAGCACCTGTGGTGCTTATAACTTTTATTTTTATTAGTTCTTTGAGAATCTGGTACAATGCATTTTAACCACATTCACTCCCTGTCTCTTCCCAGATACATGGCCACGCCCACCTCACTATCCACCAACTTTATGCCCAAAACAAACAACACACATGCACACACACACACACACACACACACACACACACACCAAAAACACAAAACAAAAAAAAATGCCCCTCCCAAACTAAAAAACATCAAGACCAATTTGTGCTGCCCAAATGTTCTTAAATTTGTGACGTTCCATGGTCAAGTCAGGAGCTTTATTCTCGGAGTGAAAACTCTCCCAGGAGCTAATAATTGCCGATAGTTCAACTCCCCTTTCCATGCTGGGACGTGGTCTGACTTGGGCTTGCACGCGTCTTGTGCACACTGTGTGCAGCTGCCCTGATGCTGATTTTTCATGACTCTCTCTGCTGCCACGAGCACCAGTGAAGTGAATGAATGCAGTCTGTTGGGTGCTAAAGCTTATTTCCTTCTCTACTAGTTCAGTCCTTAGCTCTGGACAAAGGAGACCCTCTCTTTAGAAAAGAATCATGGAATCTACTCATAGCAGGCTTCTTCAGGTCAGAAATCTATGGGGCCAGGGTTTCCTGTGGACGGGGCTTTCATCACAGCCTGCTGGTGTCTCTCACCCAGTCTTCCTTCACCCCTTTCCCTTCAAGGCTCCTTTTCCATCTGACCTGTAATGAGCATTCAGGGGGTGAAGTCTTTCCTGGGAGCTGTCTTCTGACATCAGCCTTCTTGAAATGCCTTGCCCGCAGCTCAGAACCAGGCACTAGGGAGATAGCTGTGTTACCACCACTAATTCTGTCTTTTGGGTTGTGTCTGTGTGTACGGATCTCTGACACTAAGATGTTTGTCTTTCATCACTGGATTCTCTTTTTGTAAATATGCTATTCATTTTAAATTATGTGTATACGTATGTGAGAATAAGCATGTGTAAGTACAGATGCCCAAAGAGGCCAAAAGAGGGCAGAAGATCCCAAAGAACTGGAAATATAGGAAATTGTGAGCTGTTCAGTATGGGAGCTGAGAACCAAATTTGTGTTCTGTTGCAGGGAGCTGCTTGCTTGTCCTGGCTGCCCAGAGCCAATATAATCACACAGAAACCATATTCATTAAAATACTGCTTGGCACATTAGCTCTTGCTCCTTATTGGCTAACTCTTATATTAATTTAACCCATTTGTATTAATCTGTGTATCACCATGGGGCAGTGGCTTACCAGGTAAGATTCCCAGCATCTGTCTCTGGCAGCTCCATGGCATTCCTCTCTGACTTCACCCTCCTTTCTCCCAACATTCAGTTCTGTCTTGCCCACCTACCTAAGTTCTGTCCTATCAACAGGCCAAGGCAGTTTCTTTATTCATTAACCAAGACAGAAGGACCTCCCACATCAGTGTTCTCTGTAGAAGAAGTACAAGGTCTTAATCACTGAGCCATCTCTCCAGCCTCTAATTTTGGTTTTAATTTGAATTTCTACTTACCTTTCCCTAGGTTCATATTTAAAAAGTATTTCTCCTTCTAATTATAAAAGGGATTATAAAAAAAGCAAAACAAACTTTTTTTTCTTTACTTTTACCACTTGAGTGCTAACAATGGCAAAGACAAGGAAGGAAGCCTGGTGTGTTAGCTTGTGACTATGGTACTTTCCTTCAGTTTTATTTCGTGTTTGGTTCAGAACTTTGATATCCTTTAATTTGAAACTAGGTGAATTTTAACTCTGAAGGTTTCTGGTTATTTGCACTTCTTCCCATGAGAATATCTCATATTTGGCTTGGAAATTTGAGATCTTAAAAATTTTAAGCTATATGGATTTTAATTCTGGAGATTTCTGGTTATGTTTACTCTATAACTACATTCTGACTTTTCAGTGTGTGGATATGTTTAAAACATATGCCAATCAGTCTGAATGCTACTTTCCATCTGTCCATTCATCCGTCTGTCCATCCGTCTGTTTGTTCGTTTGTCCATCCATCCAACATCTTAACTTCAGCATCCCAGCTCTCTCTGGGAAAGCTGAAAGACACCACGGAGATCAATAAGGAATAAAAATATGCAGTAGTGATTAAAGCACTCAGCCGTAAGGGATTGCCATCGTGCTTGCAGGTATGACCATTCCCATGGTGCAGAGTAGAAGGGAATTTCTTCATAGTATGTCTGTCACAGGAGGCTTGTAGCAGCCCAAGACTCAAGTGCAAATGTAGGCTTCATGTGATGTTTGCAGAAAGCATTCTTTTTATCCAATGAACCTAAAACATTGGTGTTGTTAGAAGTTTACGAACATTAAACCCCTTCTATATGGAATCATGGATCATAGGACCTGTGTGGACCACACTTGCTGTGTCACCATGAAGGTAAACACTGCAGTTTGGCGGGAACTTCCATCTTCTGTCTACAGATTGTCACCTGCAGCTCTGGTTTTAAGCTCATGATGCTGAAGCATCCCCATCTGGCATGAACATGGGGTATTGTTCTCTGGCCCAGAAGGCAGGAAACCCAAACCTTGGCTTAATGGTGAGGCTATGGAGCCGTGTGGTTTTAAGTATGGATTTTAGGGCCGGCCACACTGCTTACATCTGTGTCTAGACTCCAAATTCTTTGTGTCTCTGAGGCTCATTTTCCTTATTTCCAAAATGAGGATGCTACCAGTGCACAGGTTGTGAAGAATACAAGACCGTAGCTTTGTGCATGGGAAATAGGGAGTGCTGAATAAATTAGCTAGGATAATGACTATTAATTAGGCATGACATGTTGGGGGAGTCATATAAAACTATATCTCTTCCTGCCTCCTGGTTATAAGATCTTGACAACTAATCACTACCTTTAAGGGACTTTCTTTATAAATGTCTTTGATCCCAATATATCATTTTAAGAGTCTCTTGATAAATTCATACATATACTTTGTTTTAGGTAATAATCACAGTGGAAAGTGTAAGTATCAATAGAGAAGGCCTGGGATCTAGACTTTTATATTAGCCCAGAGGTCTTACAATGAGCTCCATGGGTTTATTCAAACTGTTTTGTTTTCCCAAATTTTACAGCCTGGAGTACTCTAGCCATAGAAACCCTCTTGTCCAACTCCAATTTCAGTGGGAATGCTCTGTACCTCAAAGGATTTATAGAAGCTCACAACACATGGACATGGTACAGGAGTTGCATCTGAGCTTCTATGTCCTGTCCAGAAACAGAAACTAGACACATCACCTAATATGTGTTTAGGTATCATGCCATTCTGGGAGTGGGCTGCTGTCTGCAGTATTCTAAAGTGGATAATGGCTTGGTGAAAGCATTCTCTGAGGACCACATAAAATTGTGTCTATTTATATAAGAACTTACAACGTGTTCCCATAAACCTAACAGGATAGAATAAATGTACTTCTTCCTCTTGTATTTGGCAGGATCCCTGAGCCACCACTCTACTTAGGAACCATAGCAGCCAAGACCCTTGGCTTCCAAGTGGTGTAGAGTTTCACCTCTGGAAACAGAGCAGGGCCTTCACTGAGTCTTGCTAAGTGTGAGTGAGGTTTGCTTTCTGTGTTTTGTCCATACAGTTTAGTTTTCCTTTTATGACAAGAGTTCCCATTTTCTTTTTTCTTTCCTTTCTTCCTCCATGTGCCTAGTCCAGTGTCTCTGAAATTGTTTAAGCAGAAATACCGCAGAGAGTTTTGTTCGCTCTCCCCCACATCATCTGTGAGGACAACAGCTGCAGGGGTGTTTAGTGAGTGATTGGGTCCTGTCTCTCTTGGACACCCCTCTCCCCCCCCAGGGAAATCCATGTTGATGGGCAGCTTCAGACTGACAGGTGGCAGCCTGGAGCTCCAGCCTGGTGAATGAATGCATGCATCATGATGATGATGCCCTAGTGTTTTTCTTTTCCAAAAGAAGTGGATAGGGATTGGAGTAGGGCGGTGATTCAGCAGTTAAAATGTTCACTGTGAGGACCAGAGCTGGGATGCCCAGAACCCATGTAAATGGAGGGTGAGATTGCTCACCCACTTGTAATTCTAGCACCAGAAAGGTGGAAACAGAAGGTCCCCTGAGCAAACTGGGTTAACTAAATCTTCTTTTTTGACCAATTTTATCTTTTATGACTGAACATCATCATCAGGTTAGTTGATACTTATGCTTCTCCTAAGATAGATTTTTTTAAAAGACGTTCCCCCCCCACTGATCTCCTTTTGAATTTCTCCATTTATGAATGATCATAATTTAATTTATATGAGGAATGTGTTATCTTACAAATCAAGTCTGCACTGAGGGAAGCTTCTGGTCATTGTGACATCAGGCATCCACATGGAATTGCCAATCCATGGGCCATTTCCAATGCATTTTACTACCACAGTCTACTTTTCTATGATAGCTAAGATGTTATATAGCATTATAATTCATTTTAGGCATTTACCCAGAATTACCAAAAACATTCTATACTCAAGCAAGCTCAAAGAAAAACATTCTATGATTCTGTCCCCAACAGACAACCATTTTAGATTTTAGGCAAATGTCTTTGAAGAATCATTGTTAATGCCCTTTGAAAAGAAACTAAAATAGGATCTTAAAGTCATATCTGTCTACCTTCTCTCTATCTATCATCTAATTTATTTATCTGTCTATTCATCTATCACCTATCTTATTTATCATTATCTATCTATCTATCTATCTATCTATCTATCTATCTATCTATCACCTACCTACCTACCTACCTGGCTGAGGTCTTGCCATGTTGCTAGACTGGTCTCAAACTCAAGCCTCAGGCTCCCAGGTAGCTGGGATGCAGTGCATACTTTCATACCCAGTTAAAAATCACAGTTTAACTGCAGCTTTATTGGATCTTTTACATCTGATAGCTTTGATTTTCCTAGATACTCCCCCTTCTCTTTATCCCACCCAACTGTCTGCTCTCTTAGGAGGAGAACAAATGTGCTTACAATTAACTTTTCCATATGCATTACTCAAAACCCCTTCTCCCAGTCCAACATTGTTCCTCTTCCTTGTTTCCTGAGCCAAATCTGGGGCTTTCTTTAGGACCCAGAACAAAGCCTAGTTCTCTCTTCTTTGGAATCACTACTGGTGCCACCTACTGACCCCAGAACCACAGTCTGGTCCATCCTTCCAATTCTCCACGTATGACAGGAATCATTCCAGCATCTATGGGAAAAAACAGTGCACATCTCCCAGCATTTCCCAGCATCATCTCCTAGTATCATTTTCCAGCATCATCTCCCAGCATCTTTCTGCCTTCCACAGCATTCTCAAGCATCCCCACAGCATTCTCCAGCACCCTTCAGCACCTCCCAGCATCTCCCATGTATTCTGGATTCCTCACTGAGGAATGACTCTTAAGTGAACCTTCTCTTCACTTTGCTGTACCATCTAGAGAACACTCTAAACTAAACTCTCTACCTTTATTTGATTCAGCGATTATTCATTTATAAACCTGCAGTCACAGTATCTGATGACTAATATTCACCTTTTTCCTATTTCCTCATTGTCATCTCTAAAACCCAATCCATATTTATCAGTTTTCTTTCTCTGACTACTCTATTGTGTACTGACTCTATTAAAATATTTTCTCATCCCACATCTGTCCAGTCTCACATTCACTCCACAAATATTTACTCAGTGCCTCCAATAACTTTAGTCCTTGTAGCTTCTGAGACTCAGTAATGAGGGGAGCCAACACTCGTTCTTCTCCAGGAAGGCCCTGGTTCACTGAGGGTGGAAAGACAGATGGCAGGTGAGCCGATACACAGTCATGCCATTTCCAGTAAGAAAAAACTGCTGTGAAGAAGAAAGTGGGGTGTTGTAATAGAAATTCTGCTAGGCTGGAGTCGTCAGGAGAAGCGTGTCTAATATGTGAGCCAAGGGGCCGAGAAGATGACTCAGTAGGAAAAGCGCCAATGGGCAAGCATGAGGATTGTAGTATGTTCTCACAGCACCCATGCAAAAGCTGGGCACCTAATGCCAGAGGTATGGTATGGTGGAGGCAGGTGAGTCCTTCAAGCTTGTTGGGCAGAGAGCCTGGATGGATAAATGAGCTCCAGGTTCAGCGAGAGACTGTCTCAAATAATAAGGGCCGAGAGCCACAGAAGGAGATGCTTAGTTTTGGCATGTGGTCTTCCACACATGGACAAAGTACACACACTTGGGTGGGCTCATCCATATGGACATGGACATAAGCACAAAGAGAGGGGGAGGGGAGAAAAAGAGAGAAACGAACATACAGGGAACTGGCAAGAACTTCCAGAAAGGTATTAAGACTCTAGGGCTAGCCTGTTGGACAATTTCTGGGAACTGCCTGGAAGCTGTTGGGACCAGTTGCTGGAGAATGAAGCATCAGGCCGGATGGCAAGAGTTAATGTACACAGGACATGGTGCCCACGGGAGAGATATTCAGTATTATTCTAAAGATGATTGGAGGCATGATAGCATTTGCATTTTATGAAAGCTAATCTCATAAATCATGGGGAACTGGCTGTAGGGATAAGCTGGATGAGGGAGTCTCACCAGAGGAAACATGTCAGGGAAGGAATAGTAGTGACTTTGGGGTAGTGGCCAGGGAGCAGAGACAAGGTACTTGAATTCAGGATGTTTTGGCAGTGAGAACTACAAGACCCACTGATTGATGGGCTGGATGTGGGGCTCACAAAGGGAAAGAATTAGAAAGACCCCAGGTGTTGCTTGAACCATTCACCAAGGCTGCACAACGAGGCGTTTCACAGGCTCATATACGTCACTTCGTCCATGTGAGTTGTCTTTATGCTCTCGGCCCAGTTGCTAGCGTTGCTTTAGTTCATGTACTCTCATTAATATTGCAAAGCTGTTTATATTTCTGACAGTACACAGAATGACTTCATTGTCTTACAGTTTAAAATTTCCCAGAAATGATTTCTTTTGGTTTTAAATACCTGATTTTCATGTGTGTATCTCAAGGGTATTTTCTTTTTATTTGCATAGTGCATGTTCAGCAGACATTCGTATCGATATTGGTTCAAATACAAAATTTAAAGGCAGAGTCAACTGGATAAATTACAGTTTCTAGTTTCTTAAATCAGCCTTTATTCCCTGGTAGTTTTCTTCCCCCCTGCCGGTGTATTTTGTTTACTTTTCATGTTAGCCCCTGAATCCATCCTTTTCCCTCTGCATTTTATTCTTTTGCAACAGTCCTTTGAAATCCCTTGTCTGGTGACATTGCTTCCACATGTTAGAGACTGAGCTTTTCTCTGGAGTTATTCTGTTTTCTTTCCCACATTTTCTGATGTCTGTGTCCTGAACAACTTGAAGCCAACTATTGTACACAGGAGTGCTGCTGTGGTCATTCTCTTGTTGGTTGATACCATCAAACAGTTGTATTTTTGTTCTCATATAAATCTTTGGTTATTTCAGAATTGTCACTTTAAAATTTTTATTAGTTCTTGGAGAATTTCATACATGATATTTTGATCATATCTACTCTCCCCAAACACCTCCCAGATCCACCCCATTCTATACACATCCAGTTTTATATTCTCTTTTTGCACACTCATTGAGTCCCGTTAGTGCTGCCTGTACAATCTTGGGTGTGTGGCTCTACCTGGGGCCACACACTGAAAGAAAACAGATTTGCCTTCTCGTGGCAGCTATCAATTGCCAATAGTTCCTCAGTCAGGGGTGGGATTTCACGACCACTCTTTCCTTCACTGCAGGAAATTTTGTCGGACTTGCATCTGTATCGGCCTTATGCAGTCATCACAACCATCATAGTTCACACGTGCAGCTTCCCTGCTGCACCTGGGAAACATTGTTTTGTTATAGTCATCCACCACCTCCAGCCCTTAGAATCCTTCTCTCTCCCCTCCCCTCAGTTATTCCTGAGCCTTGCGAGGAGGGGCTCTGATGTAGCTATCACAGAACTTAATGGTAAGACCCCATTGCTGAAGACACCATATACTTAAATCACAGACCATGGAGAGATCAGGCTAATATGGATGCTTTAGCGTCATCCTTATTGTCTGGCTTTCATAGTTCTGGATGGAGCTCTGCATAGTGCTGGAGGGTAAAGGTTGTTATTAATATTATCCAGATGTAAACTTATGACAAATAAGGACCAGCATGGAAAGGAAGGCACACTGGTGCAATAGTGGCACAAATGTCATGGAAGTAATCAATCAGTTTCTGATTGGAATTAAAAAGGTCTGCACCATAAGATGCACCCATACCTGATTGGAATTAAGAAGGTGTGCTCCACAAGATGCAACCCATACCTGGCATCATTATGTGGGACAAGAACCTGTGTCTAGACAGGTTCTAGGTTCTAGAGAGAACCTGTTATTTTTGCTCTGCTAAAGGAAGATAGTATAAAATTAACTCCTAATGACTTATTGTTATACCCATAGATTAGTTCATTTCTCAGACTCCATCAGAGAAGCTTCTTCTTATAGTAGATGGTGATTAACAGAGAACCACAACTTTAATTTTTCAAATTATTTATTTTTTTCTGGGTATGTGGGTGCACACATGTCTCAGGGAGTATCATGAGGAAAGAACCACACTGAATATGGACTGAAGACACAACCTAAATACAGAGCACTGGCACACATCCCTCTCTGCTTTCTGAGTGTGCACAATGGGATTTAGCTACCTCCTACTGCCATGCCTTGATGAACAGACACTGGGAGCAACAATTAATAAATGGGACCCCCTGAAACTGAGAAACTTCTATAAATCAAAGGACATGGTCAACAAGACAAAACGGCAGCCTACAGATTGGGAAAACATCTTCACCAACTCCACATTGGACAGAAGACTAATCTCCAAAATATACAAAGAACTCAAGAAATTTGACATCAAAAGAGCAAATAATCCAGTGAAAAATGGGGTACAGACCTAAAAAGAGAACTCTCAACAGAGGAATCTCAAAGGGCTAAAGGACACTTAAGGAGATGGCCAACTTTCTTAGCCATCAGAGAAATGCAAGTCAAAACAACTCTGAGATTCCATCTTACACCTGTCAGAATGGCCAAGATTGAAAACACTGATGACAACCTATGCTGGAGAGGGTGTGGGGTAAAGGGAATGCTCCTCCATTGCTGGTGGGAGTGAAACTTGTATAACCACTTTGGAAATCAGTATGGCAATTCTCAGAAAATTAGAAAATAATCTACCACAAGACCTAGCAATACCAATGTTGGGTATATACCCAAAAGACTCTCAATCATACCACAAGGACATGTGCACAACCATGTTCATAGCAGCATTATTTGTAATAGTCACAACCTGGAAACAATCTTGATGCCCCTCAACTAAGGAATGGATAAAGAAAATGTGGTACATTTACACAATGGAGCACTACACAGCGGTAAAAATAATGACACCTTGAAATTTGCAGGCGAATGGATGGAGCTAGAAAAAAACATATTTAGTGAGGTAACCCAGACCCAGAAAGACAAACAAAATATGTTTTCACTCATAAGTGGCTTTTAGACATAAAGCAAAGAAAAAACAGTCTACAGGCCACAAACCCAGAGAAACTAGACAAAAAAGAGGACACTAAGAGAAATATGCATGAATCTATATAGGAAGGTGAAAAAGACAAAATTTCCTGAGTAAATTAGGAGTCTGGGGATCATGGGAGAGAGTAGAAGTGGAGAGTGGAGGGAGAGGGGGAAGTGGAGAAAAATGTATAGCTCAATAGAAACAAAATAAAAAAAGAAATTACTGTTTCTAGTTCAAAGTGCCAAACTTTTTCTTTAGGAAGTTTTTCATATGTGACCTTATGTTATTTTCACTTATATCTCACTACCCGGAATGAAGTGACAGGTCAATATATTACTGTAGCAGAGACTATGAAGTGTGTGAACTGAGATTGTATAATGCAGGACGTTGGGGGATGGATACTAGATTAAGCAGCAGCCGGCGAGTGAGGGTTCAGGCTGATACCATTTCCTCTCATTTCTGGCTTCTTTGCTGTGTGCTGGTGTGAGTGTTAAAACAGATCTTTGATTTGAGAGTTCAAATTTGACTCTGCCTTTTCTAACTGTGTGCCTTAGGGCAAAGTCCTTGATCTTCCTGTGTTTACTTCCCCATTAGGAAATCAAGAAATAACAGCACTCATGAGATTTATATGTTCTATATGAGTCACTTATATATAAGTAAATCGGTATAGTAAAATCCTAACTGCTTGCATGAGCCAGCATAGTTTCAACAGACTCCTATTGAACTTACGAAGAGATGCTTTATTTCTGAGCGATTCTTGTATGACTTCCCACAGCTGTTATCCCAAGAGCTCACCCACTTTGCCTCGCAGGGTGGCCCAGTAGCTGCATGTGTTTAAAGAACTGTGTGTGACCACCTCCTGATTCCAGAAGATGCTCTTAGCTGTGTTCAGGGATACAGTCCTGGGGGGCTCTGAGCAAATATGAAGTTTGATGATGTTTCAGAGATTGCCTAATAGTCCAGCTTCCTTCCAGTTTCCCTGTGCACAATCTCTGAGTAGATACACAAAGTAAAAGACTCACATCTTAAAGCAAGTCGAATCCAACATTTATCGGGCACCATAGGCCACCATACTTAGTCTCACCTAGTAGGAGTCCCTGGCATTTTGTAGGTAAGGAAATAGAGCCAAAAATGATGATTCTTTGTCCAAGGTCAGATATCTCATAAGGAAATTCATTTTTCTTCTTTTTTTGGCTTTTCTTTTTTATTGGTGTTACAAAACCTCATTCATGTTCTCTGAGGAAGGTCATTTCTGGGGCAGCTGAGGAGGAGTGAGTCACTTACAGAAGGATGTCATATTAGCAAGAAGATAGCAATGGCTTGCGCAATGGAAGGAAATGCAGTTCACTAGTCAAAGCCAGAGGATTTTCATAATCGGCACAGCTTTCTCTTCTTCCTTTAGTTTCTAAATGCTTTGAGTGTGTCCAGTCTCCCAGCTGGACTGACAACCCGACTGCAGGACCCGCTCTTGCGTTTTCCCTCGCAATCAGCACCAGGGCCATTTGCTCGGTCTCTGGCAGTCACATACAAATGTGGGTGCTTGTGGTCCAGTAGTTAGCATTTGGGAGTTACGATGCTTGCTTCCGAGCTCCACAACAAATCCAAACAGCAGACATCATCAGTATCTGTGTTCCGCTCGACGCCAAGATAAGCCCAAGGGATTCAGTGCTAGCCCTGGGTCTAACAGATGTGCGGGCAGAGGTGGCCATTGAACCCAGGTCTCCTTGTCTTTATTTTGAGTTGAGTTTTGGTAAGGTGAGAGAAGAGAGGTCAGAGTCAGTCCTCTGTGTGTGGATATCTAGTTTTCTTGGTTAACCTGCTCAGGAATGTTTTGGTGCCTTTATTGAAAATCCGTGGGCTGTAGACTTATGGCTTTGGTTTTTAAGTTCCTCTTTTGTCCAGGTGCCACGTTGTTTGGGTCCCATGGCTCCGCTGTGTTTTCAGAAGTCAGTACTGCAGCGCATCTAGCTTTGCTCATCAGCTTTGAGGCTGCTTTGGCTACTTGAGGTCCTTAGTGTTTCCACAGGAATTTTAGGGTTTGCTGTTGTTATTTTGATGGGAATTACATTAATCTGTAAGTTACTGTGGGAAGTACAGCTATCTTAACAATGTTGATCTTTCCAATTCGTAAACTGGGAAAGGCTTTTCCAATTTTTGGTACCTTTTAACTTTATTAATGTTTCATAATTTTCTTTTCCTTTTTAAAAAAATTTCCATACAATGTATTTTGACTGTAGTCTTCCCCATCCAAACTCCTCCTAGGTCATTGCATTCTCCCTATCCATCCAAAGGTATGCTTTTTCTCTCTTAAAAATACCCAAATCAGGGATTCTTGAAATTTGCAGGCAAATGGATGGATCTAGAAATCATCATATTGAGTGAGGTAACCCAGACACAGAAAGACAATTATCACATGTACTCACTCATGAGTCCATTTTCTGTTGGCCAACTTCTCCTAAGCCTTAGCGAGGCCTGCCTTGGCATCTGGTCGATTCACCCAGTGACATTCTACTGAGGAAAACCAATCTCCCGTCTCCCAGAAGCTGTCAGTTGCTAATAGCTTCTTGATTAGGAGAGGGACATCATGTCCACTTCCGGAACTCAGTGCTGGGATTGTCTCTGGCTTGGACCTGTGCAGGTCTTGTGCATGCTGCCACCGTCTCTGTGAGTTCCACTGTTCACCTTGTGCCTGGGAGATGCGGCAGCTCTAGCTTTTCAGTCATTTGGAGGAAGAGACCCATCTTTTCATCTTCCTAAATTAAAAGATAAAATCCTGTGCCTCTCTTTGATTGAATGCAGCTTGTGAGTTGACTTGGTCATTTATCTTCCCAAACCTATTTCTTCAGATTAAGAAAATAAGAATTACTTTACTAGCGTTGCGCACAGGGCCAAATTGGATCTTTAATATTTCAAATGGCCATAGTGCATTTTCCAGACACAAACAGCAACAATTAATTTTGTTCTAAAATGAAGATGTTTGAGGTAGTTTTATTTTTTGCAAATAAATTGCTAAATAAGGATACTCTATGGTGTGGCCATGTGCTAACGAGTGCTTGGATCTTCTTTTTAACTACAGTGGAATGGAATACATGAGGGACAGAAAGTGCTCTGCTCTAGGGGACTCTTTGGAAAATTCAAGCGTTATCAGAACTGATTGTAGATTACATTCTTAGTTGTGTTTCTGAAACATGAAAGCTAAAGGAAGTTTATAAAATGTTGAATATCATTTAATTTTTTTCTTTCTCGTTATACTCACTTATGAGTTGTGCTTCGGATAATTATATCTGTGACTATTTTTGTTCATTTTATAGATTGACTATATTCTTAACAATAACTATGGAAGCTGTCAATATCACTAAGGAATTGTGTGTGACTATAAATATAAACTAAAACATATAAGAAAACAAATCAAAGGAAAAGTATGTATGAGTATGTTACTTAGCTTTTATTTCTAAAATTTAAATATTTAATAAATTTTTAAATTAGTCTTGAAGTATTAAAAGACATTTACGTTCATATCATTGTTAAATATGTAAGTCTGTGTGACTGAAGAGATGTACAGACTTATATGTATATATAATTTTTAGCCTGAGAAATGCCAAATTTTGTTTACAGGAAACAATCAAAAGCACTTATCTGATAATCTCATTTAAAATTGAAATGTGTAACAGCTTTACATAATATTATATCATAAAATATGTTTGCATGTATAATTTCTAGATTATAACTCATTTTTCCAAACTGCACAACTCATCGATTTTAGTAAATCCATGTAGGTGTGCAACTATTCACGTGGATCTTCTTTGAACGGTCCCTTCAACCCAGGGGCCACCCACGTCCGTTGTCCTCAATCTCTTGTCATCCTGCAGTTACAGCAGCCACATCTACTTTTTATAGTTTCATTTGTTCTTCTTCTGGACATTTCTACTAAGTGGCATGATATGATGTATGGCCTTCTGAACCAGTCTTCTTTCTTAGAGTGTCGTGCCATGGTGACTCACTCATCTTGTGACGTATGTGGGAGCTTAGTAACTATTTCTAAATGGAATTGCACTGTAAGAATAGACAGTACCATGTTTGTCTACCCATCACCAGACTCAACCTTTAATGTATATACAGACACGTAGATAGCATCCTTTGGGTTGAACACCTGAATGTATTTATTAAAAACACTAACTTGTACTTTCTGGAAGAATGAATTATAAACTAGAAATTATACACTTAAATGTGTTATATGTTTTCAAGAAATTGAATAGAAAACAAATGATAGGGGCAGGTGGGAAATGTCTTCATTATTTACTATTTTGCATGTTTTTTCTCTTTTACATTTAGTGTTACATCTTATCATACTTTTAGGTAATCATTGTCTACTTATTTTTGGCTTATTTTAGGTTATACACACACATATACCTACACATACCATGCACACATATACCACACATATGATGCATGTCCAAGTTTTTTTGTGTTTATATTTTGTGTTTCAACAAGCAGAAAAAAGGATTTGATATTTTAATATAGGGCTACAAATCTATGATAACCAATCTTATAGGTCTTATTAGGTTGTGACATATATGAATTAGTTAAGGTGCGCAAACATGTTTTAATCTTGTATTATTTTTATTCTTTGAGGCAAGGCCTCATGTATCCCATGTGTTCCCAAACTTGTCACATACTTGAGGATGGCCTGGAACTTCTTAAGCTCCTGCTTTGACCTCCCTAGTGCTAGGATTATAGGACCTGAACCATTATGTTTGGTTCATGCAGGGCTGAGGATTGAGCTCAGGACTTAGTTCACACTAGGCAGTTTCCTCTACCCCCTGAGCCACATCTCCAGCCCTGCTTTAACATTTTAAAGCCCTCCTATGCTCTCTTGCAGGATACTTTGGCACTGCATGTGAAGAGAAGGTCGACCCCTGCATGTCGTCTCCATGCCAGAACAATGGCACCTGCTATGTGGATGGCGTGCACTTCACCTGCAGCTGCAGCCCAGGCTTCACGGGGCCGACATGTGCCCAGCTCGTTGACTTCTGTGCCCTCAGCCCGTGTGCTCACGGCACATGCCGCAGTGTGGGCACCAGCTACAAGTGCCTCTGTGATCCAGGTTGGTTCTCCACATAGACAGCAAAGCTTTTCCTAGATGGCTTATGAGTTCATCTCTGCCTCTGAGCGAAGGTCACCCACAGAGTGTGACATACACAGGAGTGGATTCCTGTCGTCTGGTGCACACCTACTCATCAGATTTACTCTTGGGAGAGCTTTCAACAGGCCTTCGTTTTTACCCATTTGACCCATTCATGTTCATTTGTGAGAAAATTAGAAAGTGCAGGAAGGCAGAATGGAGAAACGGAAAATCAACCGAGTCTTGTAACACAATGTTAGTGTCCAGGGAAAGCAGAATGCGGTCCACTTTCACCGCCGTCTATTAACATTCCTACTCGTGTGTAGCATGTCACACACACCTGGCTTCCTCTGGGAACATTCACTAGCTTCATTTATTTTCCAGAAATACTTTGCATTCATGACAGTGCTATTTAAACTGTGGAAGTTTGGAAGCCTGGAAGGCAGTGATGTCTTTCTAACCTCCTAGTGTGTCTGCAGAGAGTGCGTGGGTAGCTCGTTCTCTCATTCCTGTCATACCTTTCTAACCTCCTAGTGTGTCTGCAGAGAGTGCATGGGTAGCTCATTCCACACCGATGTCTTTCTAACCTCCTAGTGTGTCTGCAGGGAGCGCGTGGGTAGCTCATTCTCTTGTTTCTGTCATACCCGTGTCTCCGTCTTTGTGTCAGCTAGGTCTTTACATTACTTCTCCTCACATGTGACCCTGCCCAGTCAGTGTGGCCAGCCAGTACCTGCTGTCACTGACCCATGCCTGTGCTCCAGTCCTGGGATGCTTGCTCCCTGTTACTCCAGCTCTCTTCCCTGAGTTCCAGAAACAAAATCACTTCCATCATCTTTACAGTGGGACACAGTCACACACCTCACAGGGATGTTTCGTTACAACATACCTTATACATGCTGTCCATAGGGTTGACTATTCTCTGGACATCCTAGCCACCTTAGCACATGTGAGAACACTCTCAGCAGTGTTTGCACAATTACGGAATCACCTAACAATGCACTGCTTGGGATGTTTCCCCATCCTTCAGCAACAAGGGATACACTAATGATAGTGATAGGTGACATTCTGCCCCAAGGAGTGAGAGAATGGTGTACATGTATTTAAATAGATTTTCAATCAACACCTGTACCTCTGAGTCATTGCTGACTGGGTGACAATCTTCCTAGGTTCTTAGCTGGCTGTATCACAGCTGTGAACGTTTCAGGGCTACACTCACCTGAAATGCCCCTGGAGATTCCTTTTCTATGCTTGGCTTCATATTCATTAGAGAGCCTGAGCCCAGATTCCAACCCCAGTTCCTGGCTTTCAAAGGCCATGTCTCATACTCACAAATCAATTAAAAGAGTCAATGCAACTAAGAAAAATGCAGCTAAGCTTTTGAAAGGTGACACAGAGATTTTCACACATAGACTCTTAAGTCTGTGATTTTCTAAGCAGCTGATATTTTGCCAAGTTCTTCTTCTTCTGTGCTCTGCAATACAGAGGAGGGGCTGTTTAATCTGCTTGGTAACACTGCTAGGATTCTCCAGAGAAGCAGGAGACACACACACACACACGCACACTGAGGTTTATTTTAAGTAACTGGCTCATGCAATTGTGGGGACTGGCAAGTCCAAAATCTGTAGGGGAAGCTGGCAGGCTACAAAACCAGTGTGATGTCTGTGTTGGGCTTTGAAGCTACAATTCTTCATCTGCAAGAACCTGAGGCTTTGCTCTTCGGACCTCCAAGAGCTGGGATGATTCCTGGCCACATGACAAGGTCATCTGCTCTACTCAGAGACTACTTTTATAATTTTCATACTACCTAAATGCCTTTAGGCATGCATGTAGATAAAATATCTGGATACCATCATCTACCTAACCTGACAGGTACAGTTAATAATCAAAGTAATATTTGGGGGTTCCCTGCAAACCTCAAAGTGAAATATCCCCATTTCCCCATGTGATGTTTCTGTCTTTTCTAAGTCTTCATCATCTTTCTCTGGGGAAGTGTTGGTTGACATGGTAGCATGTTGGACCTGACTTTCAGGCATGGGAACCCAAGCCCACAGATAAGAGTTGTACACGGAAGGAGGAGGCAGAGCAGGGCTGTACCATTTCCCCTAGGACATCTTGGTGTGTACAGAATGTGTCATCTTACTTCACAGAACCAGGTCTCACACCTGGCATGACTAGGGCTCACCATGCCCAAGTTCTCTGCAGATGTCCCGGCAGGTGGGGTCATCTCCCCTCAATGGCAACTGGAAGTGAACTATTGCTGTTAGGAGCTTCTCCATATTCCATTACCTGCCTGTGAGCGCCCTCTTTCCCTACAAGTCTTGCAGAGAAGACCCAAGCAGGCAGACCAGAAAACAACTTCATTTTCTCCTCTGAATTCCTGTCTTAAACATATTAAAGTCTCTGGCATATTTAGTACTTAAAAAAAATTTTAAGTGGACTATAGTTATTTGAAGATAAATTTCTCTCTCTCTCTCTCTCTCTCTCTCTCTCTCTGTGTGTGTGTATGTGTGTGTGTGTGTGTGTGTGAGAGAGAGAGAGAGAGAGAGAGAGACAGAGAGAGAGAGACAGAGAGAGAGAGACAGAGAGAGGGGAGAGAGAGAGAGGTTATCCTAAGCAGAAACATATAACATGTATCACTCAGCGTTTCTCTTCCTACTCTGGGAAAGCAGTTGGCAGCACTGGGAAGGCCACGCCTCTGATCTATTAACTGCGAACATAAGACATTTGCAGAGCGTCCCTGGGCCTCAATTTCCTCTTTGGGTAGGAAGCTTAAGGGAGGATTCAGTGCAGCTCTTCTGTTTGTGTGCTGTTAAGGGCTACCCCTTTAACCTTTTCCACCAATAGTATCTCTTGAGGCATGGTAGACTGAGACATCATTTCTCTTTCTTGTGCCTCACTGCCCTTCACCTGTGTCTACCTGGAACATTTAGATTGTAGTCACCTCTGGTCCAGAGTCATCCCTAAGTAGCCTTGAAACCCACAGAAAACACATCTTTTATCCCATAAAACCTTCAGTCATTATGTAGCCTCCAGAGGGGTTCTGGGATTGGTCCCATAAGGCTCGCTCATCAAATTTGGGATATCTAGTTGCTTCTAGAAGGAATACTCTCTTCGGTGGTCAGGCGACATTTTGTGAAATGAAAAAAGGCCTTCAATCATCTGGCAGGGATTTACATGTGATGAAGTGAACATGACAGGTCTGTGAATGGGAAATTTCTCGTCTTAATTTTTTTGGAGCATGTAATTGCTTTACCACTCGTTTGCATAATAGTCGAGTCTTATAAGAATGGGTGAAATTGGGTGTCTGGCTGCAGAGTGGTGGGCTGGATCATATTTAGAGAGAGCAAACAGATCCTGTCTCATAAATGGCAGCAGATTGAAATCATACGAGATTGGCAATTAGTTCTCATCTGAAAAGAACAAAGAAACCAACCATGCTATTCTGATTACTGCGAATCGGGTCTGTCAGGTGCTCTATGTTCAAGCTTCAGTTTTAGCTTAGTGCTCCCAGGGTTTCTGACGGCGCTTTAATAATAAATAATAAAATGTCACCACTGAGTAATTGCTGAAATGTCATCTCCCAGTGACAGTTTTAAGTGACAGGCCACTCTTTTTTTTTTCTTTTTAAATTGCAAATTGAAATCTCCCAGAGGCTGGAGAACCGAGGTCTTGGAAATGCTGCATATATTAGGTGTGAACGTGTCAAGGGCACACTGTGGCCACTGCAGGTGGAGCCATGACATCTCGTGACTAAGTACAATGGTGGCATCCTTTAGAAGGTACTTTAGAGTCAGTACTGCAGATAGCCAGCATCAGAAGCAATGGCCGACTGGAACAGGGTTCAGCTTTCCTCTGACCGGTTTGGCTTCCCAATGCACTTGAATGAGTGCTCACCATGGGCTTGTTTGCTTGTCACCCCACCTCTGCAGGTGAAGCTATCTTAAAGAACTGAAAGCACAAGGCATTAGAGTCTATCCTCTGTAGGACAAAAAAAAAATACCCACAAATAAAAGCAATTTTAATCTACCTTGAAGTGCAGATGGAACTAAGAATGTGGGAAGAGAAGAACAGGCACTGACATCTTGCCTGCCACTTGCAGATAGATCCTGGGGTTGTTAGGAGCTGGCCTGGTGCACATGGCATAGAGTCCTATTTTGATTCCTGCTGGACATCAAGACAAACATGATGATATCAGACATCGCTGAGATGCCATGGCAGCATAAAATGAAACAAGACCACATCGGAATTTTGTCTAAGATATAAAAAGATAAACATTAGCCTGGGCCTGCTGGTACATGATGATCATAGGTTCAAGGCTTACCTGGGCAAACGACTGAGATCCTGTCTCAAAATAAAAAGGGATAGTGGGACTGAAGACATAGCTCAGTGGTAGGACACTTGCCTAGCATGTATGAGGCTGTAGGCTCAAGCTCCAGGAATAAAACCAAACAACCCAAGGTAACAATAACCATGTAACAATAAGATGCTGTATGTCATCTTTGCTCCGTTTCTACTGTCAACTCACCTGCCAGTTACTTCCTCACCAGGTACATGTGCACACCGAGTTGTCCAATGACTTAAGGGTTACTCAGCATCTTCAACATTATATTTTCTGATTGAGGCGATAAAGAGTTAAGGGCCAGGACTGGCCAGAGCTTTGAAAGGGAGGTACTTCCGAATTCATCAGTCTTTGTGAAGCGAGGCCCATGGCTGTCATCTCTCTGCCCTTGACTCCCCGACGCGGGGGATGATACAAAGATTTAATGGAGCTGCTCGGGGCCCGAGTTTCTGCTGCCTCAGAGTAAGAAACAGGGTTAAACTGTCATCTCTAGTCTTCAAGGGTAATAAGGACTTAAAAATGAAGGATTTTGCCAGAGTTTCTGAGTGCTAGCTGTCTTTGTAGCTCCCTCAGATGAGCCCATCAGATTGAGAGTCGTTAGCCACACAGACTTGCTCTGTGGAGTGGGGCGTTGACCTTATCTCGGCTGACTATGCCTTGAGTTGCTTCCATCTCTGGAGAATTCACTTCATCTAGATGCTGTGCTAAACGTCTGACGTGTTTCCTCTTAAAGAAACCGAGGTATCTAGAGTCCAGACGGCAGGAAGTGGAGGTAGTGGAACTCTCATGTTAATTTGTATTGGCTTGATATTACAGACTGTTCATGACCAAAGGCTAGACTTCTTGGAAGCCTACTTGTGGAACCCTGCTCCCACATTAGTTGTCATCTCAGCCTCTTGGCTGAATGATCACAAGAACAAACTCTCAGACTCCTCTCTCAGCATTGCCCCTGAAAACCTGGACACCTCGATTGAAGGTGACCTTGATTGTGGGTCACTGAGCAACTCTTAGACAAAGTTCTTTCATCCCAGTTCAGAGGCTCCCAGTCTAATACTACAGGAAACAATACTCTTGTGAGTAGTTAGGACCCCCCCCCCGCCACTTCCTTCCTGTCTTTGCTTCACTCTGAAGATCCGTCCCTGAGCTGCTTTGAGCTTGGTGTCGAGGGTGACCTGGGTTGGGAATTTATGACTGTATTTGGCCTGATGTCTACTGGGTGCACTTAAATAAAGGAGCTTGTCTTTCTATGACTCAGAGTCTACAGACATAGACACGTGACAGAAGCACTGTCTATCAGCTCAGGGAGTTCCTCTTGATTGGCATCTGTCACTTCTGGGGTCCTTGATACCTACTCTTAATTTCTCTTGTCCTCCAAATCTCTGAAAGTCTCCCACACTGATTACTGTGAAGCATGGATACCCCAGGTATCCATGCTTTTCACCTCTTCTGGAAATGCCGTGGTCTCTGACATATTCTTTTCCCTTCCTACTTTTGTTGCTTTTAGTCTTCTGCCTTGAGATAGCTTTGATGTCTCAAGCCGCCCACAGTCTGGCCTCTATAGAAATGACCACTCATCATTGTTAATAACAGTGGCTCTTCTGGACCTTGGAACTTCAGCATTGGACACCCAGTAACAGTGGGTATCATTGGTGATTGACTCTAGCCTGAACCAGAGTCCATATTAGATAACAAACATGAATGTTGCTCTGCATGTCCTATTTTTCCAGTCTTCTAGCTTTCAATATTCTTGAAGAATCTTCAGTGGTTGGATTTGTACAAAGACCGAGGAGAATGCCCCACACTTCCTTTATTGTTTGTCATTGTACCCCTTGCTTTTCAGTTTGGAAGGCTCACAGTAGCTGCTGGTGCATCTACAGAATTCCCTCTGTTTTAACGCAGATTCAGAGCATTTGAGTTTGCCTGGAGAAGATTGACACATGGCCCTTCCCTCCCTCCCTCTCTCC
>JAQHUG010000161.1:3324004-3365657 GCA_028555095.1 Dicrostonyx torquatus
TCCTCCTCCTCCTCCTCCTCCTCCTTCTTTTATTTTTTTGGAACCAAGACCGGAGAGCTTACAGTCTGATCTTACAGAGACATTTTCTCAATTGAGGTCCCCCCCCCAGATGTATATAGCTTGTGTCAAGTCAACATAAAACTAGTGAGCACACAGGGTCTCTCGCTGGCCTGTAATGTGCCAAGTAGGCCTGGCTGGTTGGCCAGCAAGCTGCAAGGATCCATCTGTTTCCACCTCCCTAGTACTGGATTTACAAATCCGCCACGCCTGGCTTTTTTAATGTGAGTTCTGGAGAGTAACCTCAGTTTCTTGTGTATGCAAGGCAAGCAATTTCCGTGGCTGAGCCATCTCCCTGGCCCCTAGTTCATGGTACATAAATTATCTAATGTGATAAGAGGCATGACTATAAAGGTACATTGCAGAAGCGCTTGCCACTGGCACACTGATACGTGGCACATCCTTATTGTCTATTCACGCTATATCACTGAAACTACACTCCACATTGGCCCGCAGCTCCTAGCTTCCCTTTCTTCCACCCCTGGAAACCACCTGTCTATTTTCACTTCTGTGAGTTTGACCTCCAGCTGTAGGATTGCACAGTGTTTGTCCTTCTGCCACACCTAGCACGATGTCTAGGTGGTCCATGTTGTACCTGCTGATAAGATTTCCTTCCTCTTATATCCCAATAACATTTTGTTGCGTGGACACAGCACATTTTCTTTAGCCACTTGGCTGTTGGCAGATGGTTAGGTTGTCATCTTTTTGGGTATCATGAATAACGCTGCAATGGATGGAGGGGTGCTACTATTTCTCTGAGATTCTGCCTTTAATTCTAATGGATAAACACACAGAAATGGGATTGCCTAATCATATAACATTTTTTATTTTTAACCCTTGAAGAACCTGAATATTCTTTACCTTGCAGCTGTACCACGTTATGTTCCCACCAACACTGTGCCAGAGTTCTGTGATGCTTAAGGCTAACGGCCAACTTAACACAATCTAGAATCACCTAGAAAGTCTCAGTCGAAGATCGCCTAAGTTGTCTAAGTTATGTTAGCCAATGGGGGTCTTGGCTACTTTAATTAAAGTGTGAAGACCTGGCTACTGTGGGTGGCACCATTCCCTAGGCTCCTGGGTTGTGTAAGAATGGAGAAAGGAAGCTGAGCACTAGCATGCCCACATCCATTGCTCTTTGCTCTTGACTGTGGGTGTTACTAGGTTACTAGGAGCCCCTATCTCCCTGATTTCCCTGCTATGATAAACTCTGTCCTTGAATCCGGAGCCAAATAAACCCTTTATCTCTTAAGTTGTTTTGGTCTGGTATTTTATCACAGCAACAGGAAAGGGAACTAAGACGGGTCCCAGTTTCTTCCTGTTTTCAACAACTCTCATGATTCTCTGCTGTTTGCCTTTCACCGATGGGCATCCTAACAGGTGGGATGTGGTTTCTCAATGTAGTTTTAACTTTTACCTCCTTGATCATTAGTGATGTTGATGATCCCTTCGTATACCTGCTCACCATTACTAGTGCTTTATACCACACCAAAAAATCATGTCTTTTTTATTTAATAATAAGTGACTTAACATAAGATTTTAAACCATAAAACTATTGGAAGAAAACATCTAGGCAATCCTTCATAGTTCTTTGCAATGATTTCTGGAATACAACATCAAGAAACACAGGCCGCAGTGATGACTCTACAAAGAGTCGATAGTAACTGTTTACTCTTGGCAAGCTGTTGGGTTTCTGTGTTACAGTGGAGACAGGTACAGACAGTACATATATGGAGATGTGGCAGCAAACAGCCTGGGACGGGTTCTGCCTGTAGTCTATTGCTTGCTGAAGACTTTTGACTCAAGACTTTCATGCCTTGTACTGTTAGATGCTGAGCCAGCTCTTCTCAGTTGAGGCCAGGAACAGCACACACACACACACACACACACACACACACACACACACACACACACACACACACATACACACACACTCCTCATGATAACAAAATGTCAAATGTCCTCTAGGGGATAAAGTCATTGTTAGTTGTGACCCTCTTGTCTAATTGGCTGAGATAACCTGATAAGGACTCTCAGGAGATGCTTTCCTAAGATTACAAGGTGTGAGGAAGATAGAAGAAGAGTTAGAAAAAAAAAAACAAAACCCTGGTGTGTTTGTCTTAGGTAGGTCAAGGTTACCTCAAGGGGTCCACTATCACCATCCAAATTTGGGAAGTGGTTCAAAAATAACTGCGATGGTAACACAGTTGCAAAGTGCTCTGTTAATAATGCAAATATGAGCTTAACCTACTTTTGTGATAGGCACGAGAAGCATCCCCGAACACACTAGCCTGTTCTAACGGGACTCTCTGTGTCTGAGGGCCTTCTGTGTGTCAGAAAGACTGGGGTGCTGGGTGGGGACAGCCAGCAACTCCAATTCCCACTTGGGCAAAGGTTTATTTTTTCTGCTTATCTGAATTCAGAACAAACACAGGCAGAGGGAATTTTGAAAGCCCTCACATGGTTCTCATTGTTTGGTCAGGGCCAGACAAAAATGGCCTGTTTTCACGGCAAATTGGCAATAACATGTGTTTTTGAAAGTTGGAAACAGCATAATGCCTCATTTCAGAGAATAGTGTCTTCTTGTCTTGTAGGGTAAACACCTGTTTTGCAAAATAGAAGCATAAAAGCTGGCTTTATAAAAATTGTTGGATTTCTTTTCTTCATCCCTATTATTCTCCAGTAAAAAAAATTGAAATCGTATAACATATAGATTTTTAATTTTAAACAAACAAATAAACAGTGGCCAAACAATCTCCCATCTCAACAGGAACTTTAGGTAGGTCCTTTTGAGTTCACTTTCTCTTTGGATTAGAGGGAAAGGGACTTTCTGTCTCTAATGACAGTTTCTTCAGATAAGTGCATTTTTTCTTACTAAAAGGAGAAGTAGTGTGGACATTGTCCTTGAAAGGAGCTGTTTGTCATCACGTGCAGGACATGCTGCTACTCTCAGATGTCCCTTGTGGCCAGAGTTGATACATTTGGTGGCTGACTTTTCCAATGCCCAAAGCCTTGGGATCATAAGGGTGAGGCCAGTAAGTGGGGCTAAGTGGATCATTTCTTCTTTCCTTGGGGGCCACAAAAAAATACGTGAAGAACTTATACTTCTCAACAGTCACATTTCCATTTACTCCCAAGAACCCTGGCCCCTTAAGCCCCTCCTGCCTGGCCCCATAGCTTCTACTGAAGACCCGATTACCCTTCTTTGCAGATCAGCAGAATGTAGGATTTGACGGGATGCATCTGACAACATCTTTGCCTCTCTGTCCCCCAGGTTACCATGGTCTCTACTGTGAGGAAGAATACAACGAGTGCCTGTCTGCTCCTTGCCTGAATGCTGCCACCTGCAGGGACCTCATCAATGGCTATGAGTGTGTGTGCCTGGCAGAATACAAAGGTGAGCCATTTCTCATGACTTCTTGGCGCTAAATGACCATGGCACATGGAGTTCTCAACTTAGTAGGTAAGCCCCTGATTGGGGCATGGATTTGTTTATAATCGAAACCAAATATTCAGGCTAGGATGGTGGAGGGGTCCCGGGAGCCCCATTTGTAAGCCTCAGACTTTCTCCTGATAAGCTGAGAAACCCGGCTCCTGCCTTTTTCTTTTTCACATGCATTTCTGTCTTTTAAACTCATATAAAAGTAGACCCTGAAAGGGTTGTTAAGGTCTGCAGGGAGGGACAGGTCAAAGGTCGTGGCTGAGAACAAGAAAGAAGTGTGGTGTTCTCTATGGCCTGTTGGGTAAAAACAGTATGCCCTTGGTGGGGGATGGGGAAGCCACATGTTTTGGCAAAGATGTGAGTTCGTATTAAACAAGTCAGTTGGGAGGCAAATGTTAGTTCACCTGATTGGATGCCTGTTAATGTCACTCTGGAAGAACAACTGACCTTGACGGGTAGTTATAGTGTGTGGAACAGGTTCTAAGCATGCAAGTCCATGAGCTCATTGAATCCTCTTGGCAGCCCCACAAGGCAGATGGTAATGTTATCTGGCATGGGCCAGCCAGTGTGGTTTGGTTCCTAAAGCCCTTCTCCCTGCCTTTACTTTGGCTTCTAGCCATGGTGTGTGGATGGTGTGGCTTCATCTAAGCTCAGATGGTCAAGTTTGAGAGCCACAGCCCATAGCAGCCACACCATGAATGCTGCTCGCTAGCTGTCGCACAGTTCCCTAGGCCAGAACACCAGGGCTGGCTTAAATTTTTGAAATACTTTTGTGGCCCTATTTGTATTCATTTCCCTTAACCTTTCAACTCCTCTTACTGAGGAGAGCCTCCATCTGCCTGCCTCTTCCCGCTTCTCTTTCATGGGCCCTCCTCTACTTGGTGATCTTTCTGGAAAGCTTCAAGGACTGACACTCACCGAAGGACTCAGTGAGGGCTCTGAAGGCAGTTAAAGCTGGGCCAGGCCTTTGTGTCCAGCACGTCTGCTGTTTCATTTGGAATGGGATACCCGGTGACAACCGAGAAGCATCCACTTCCTCAGCGCCACAAGGGCAGACATGTTGGCTTAGCTTTGTGGCTTTTCAGCTTGGGGGTCTATCAGAGCTTACAGGGAAGAGGGAATTCATTTGATTCTGGAAAGGAGAGCAAAAGGACAATGATGCTAGTCGTTTAGTTAGCGCATCTCAATCATGCCACAGGTCTGCTGAGCCTGGACAAAGCTCTTAAATGGATTTTGGCCAATGATACAGAGATTTCCAGATCCTTCAGTAATAGAGCTGGTATGAGCAATAGGCTTACACAACTAAAACTACCGATATTCTTTAGTTTGGGGAACAGATTTGTCTTTATAATTAGCAAAATAATTAAGTAGATAGATCTGGAATATGCATGCTCATCTCTCTTTGACCTTTAGCTCATGCTGGCCTTACTAAGCAAGAAAAGTATGGTTGCAATTAAAAGCCTATCCATGACTCTGAAAACTCAAGGGCTGCGATGTTAAATTTTTCCATGTGGTTTCCACACATTCTGGGTGTTGTTGTCCATGTTGTTGCTCTGAGATCACAGCATTTCTTCAGAAGCCTTGTGTGAAGCTCCTTATTCCAAACACACACCTGGATCTGCCTCTATAAGATAAAAGAAAATGATTATGTATAAAATCTTCAAATAGACCCTATCGTCCTCCCCTCCCTCTGCTCTGAGCCGTGGGTCACATCAGCTGCTGCCAGCAACTCTCTTCTAGAGCACGGCCCCTCAACTTTCCAGCTTTTAATTCTGAGCTTAAAATGGGGCCAAGACTTTGCATTTCTGGCACATTCTCAGACGTGCCTTTGCGAACTCCTCCCTGTAAGCATATCTGAAATGGCAATTGCTAGAACGTTATTCTGTACCATGTCAGCTGGCCATGTTCATTCTGCGTGAGTTCAGCACTTCCCTGTGTGCTCCGAGTTAGGAGCTTCCCGTCTGTCTGTCTAGAAGTTCCCCCTAATTACCTTGCTGTTTGTCCATCTGCAGTACTGAACGTTTCCTTTATCATATAAATCAATGCATCTCCTAGTGTCAGAAAGCGAAGATTCTAGAAAGAAAGCAGCTGAAGCCCGTATTCAATTGACCTTGATCCCTGGAGGTAAAAGGTTGTGTGAAGATGAGGTTCTCGAGGAGTGCTAGCGGAGCTGGGAAGTTCAACTGCTAGTCTGAAGAGAAGTATGATTCCAGAGAGCTGAGAACTTGAGGAGCTAATGACTGAGGCGTGCAGAGGACCCCTGAGTTCATGGAATTGAAGGATGCGTTGTGAACACACCACACATGACCTCAGGAGGCAGAGTTGTTCCCTCATTTCATGGACACCGGCTGCATAGTCTGGAGGCCCGAATCCTTTCTCATGTGGCTGGAAGAGAATGGTTTCCTCCTGCTCATATCAGTGAACCCTGAGAAATCCAGACGGAGAGGCCTCTCTACTCTAGACCTCAGAATCCAGCGTCCCCCTCTCTGACTTGATGTCTCTTCCAGCCCCACGGGAGAAGGAGCCCATACCAACTACCCAAAGAAGAAGAACTGAGTCTCTAAAGACTCAAGAGGGGAAGTAAAAAGTGATATGTCTTAATCAAAACTGAATCTAAATCTGGAGAACACAAAGGCAGAACTATTTCCTGGTAGATATTAAAGTAGAAGGAAATGGAGGTCATTGGGAAAATGATAGACACTTTGGAGAAAAGATCCAAGAGTTCTGAGGGCAGATGCTCCAAAAGGGGAAGGGAAAGACCAAAATAAGGCTAGCACCAAGTCACTGTCCAGGACCTCAGGGAGACGAGGAAACCTGGCTTGCAAGGGGATTAATTCAGAGTGCCCAATGAACAAACACAATGTGCACGTTGTGATTTCCTGGTAGAAGTTCTAACGCCTAGGCTAAACAGAACATTCAATGAGAATGGGCTGTGCAGGTTGCATTATGAACAGGACTGGGAAAACGGCAGCATGGCAGCCATATTTGGCAGGGTATGGGACTAGGGGTTAGAGGACCATCTGCAAAGGTAATGCAGTTGGTGAAGTGCTTACTTCGCAAATGTGTGAGGACCTGAATTAAATTTCCAGCACCCACATACAAACAGCAGGTGTGGTGGTGCACTTCCGTAATCCTTGTCCCGGGGAGACAGCAACAGGGGGATGGCTGGGGACTCACAGGCCAGTCAGTCTAGCCTGTTTGATGAATTCCAGGCTAATGAGAGACCATATCTCAAATGAGATGGATGGCATTTCTGAGGCAGATATCTAAGGCTTTCTCTTGGTCTCCACATGCACACACACACACACACACACACACACACACACACACACACACATGCACTTGCTACCCTGACATGTGCACACACACATACACATGTGTATAAAATCAAAGCACATACATGCACAAACACATAAAATAAAAAAGCCATACATTTTAATAATTCAGAAACCGTGATATCCTGTACCCTCTCTGGGACCGTGTTTGTGAGAAGTGTCCTCAGGAGACACTGAGATAGTGGAAGGGGAAGAACAGGAGGGATGTGGGAAGACTGATTTAAATGCAGGGAGTGACCCAGATGGATGAAACTGCGCTAATTTAATGGCGAAGAGAGTCTCTCAGAATAGGCACAACTTCTACATTAGCTAGCTGCTGCCACACAGGCTTACAATACACCGGTGACTTAGGACACGGCTTTGAGTAGCTGTTAGTTCTGTCAGCCCAGGAAGGGCTTAAGTGGTGCCATGCCCAGGGTCCCTCAGGTCACTGTGTATGAAACAGCCTGCACTCCAAGCTAAGGCTGGACTCCAGAAGGATGAGCTCGTGAAGACCCTCAGGGCTAGACAGAGTTCACATTCTTCCTTTGGTCTGTACAATTCATGACAGTCAGCTTTATTCCTGGTGTTTCAAATTCTCCATATCAGCAGTGGCCTGGATCCCCTGAATGGCTTCCCCAGTCAGGCTCACATAGGATGAGTCTTAAACATCTCTGAACTTTCCGAATTGCTCTGGAATAGACGTCCATATTCAGGGGGAAGGAATTACATGGGGTGGACCACAGGGGCTCATGGGGGAGGAAATTTAAATAGCCAAAGTAAAGTTCTATATAATTTTATCTAAGTCTCTACAAGGCGAAGGAGTCATACACGCCTGCTATAGACCTGCTCCTCCCTAAGAGCAGAGAGTGCAGTAGTTACCTTCTCTGTTGCTGGAGCAAACACCTCACAATCCCACTTTCGACTTCACCTGCACAGCTTCACGCCCTGGCCTCTCAGAGTCTCCTTGCAGGAGTCCAACCCTGTCATAGGTTGCCTGATGTTTGTGGCTCTCGGGCACTTTGGCCCCATATTTGTTTGCCAGAATATAATCAGAATTGTTTGGGAACCAGAGTCCCCAGGGTTCCCCTAGCATGCACAGGCTCCTGGGTTCCATCAATACTACGCCAACCCCAACACAAACAATCAAAAGACCTGTTGTTAATCACATTAATTGAATAAAGAAAGTCAATTAGAACATGTAAGTTTCTCCTGTGTTGCCTGTCACCCACATCAAGAGGAATGGGGGGGGTGAGAAAAGGGTTGTGAATCTATAAACGCAGTGTATTCATGTATGAAATCATCAAAAATAAAATATACACAGGCAGAAAAGAAAATGTAAGTTTCTGCCGTAGGACACGACATTGTTAGGTAGCGCTAGACCAGTGGGCTCAAGCAGCCTCCTTTCAGCCACAAACATGTTGGTTCTTCCTTCTTCACAGTTTTAAAGCTCGTGAATGATGGATCTAAAGTGATTTCTGTTTAGTGTTCATAGCCTCAGCATGTCAAAAAAAATCAAGGTATAGTCTCATGTTGGATTTGTTTTTTATCTCTTTATAGCAGAATAAATTTAATGATTAACCAATGCTTATTTGGGATTCTTGGTGGCAAAGATCATTTATTGCTTTTGTGTATTATAAAATATGTGTATTTTTAAATAGATAAGCTATTTAAAATATTTAAACTATTTAAAATGTTTTAAAAATAGAATTGGTATTCTATTTTTGTGACCAAGAATCCCAAACAAGTATTGATTAATCATTAAATTTATTCTGCTATTAAAAAATACGAGAGCCTGATGGTGGTAGCACACACCTTTAATCCCAGCACTCAGGAGGCTGAGGCAGGTGGATCTCTGTGAGTTCTAGGCCAGCCTGGTCTACAAGAGTTAGTTCCAGGACAGGTTCCAAAGCTACAGAGAAACCCTGTCTCAAAACAACAACAACAACAACAACAAATAATAATAATAATAATAATAATAATAATAAAGAAATGCAGTGAACAAAGACATTCATGGTAGCATCATTTATCACAATCCATTTAATTCTTTATATTTCCTGGTTGTTTTTGGAATGGGTAATGTCCCAGAAATTTTATCACTCTGTTAAAGATGTGGTCCCATCATACCTTTACTGTTGAAGGAATGATATTTATTTACTTATTTATCTTTAGGTAAAGCTGCATCTTTTGTTCCATGCTATTTACAGAGCGAACAGAGAACTCTAGGGATTTTGTGTGCTTCTGCACTGTGATCCATGCAGAAGTGACTTAAGTCCGAGTTTTTCTAGCTCTGCCCATCGTTTCCCTAGGAGAACAGGCTGAGATTGGCATGCGCAAGGAACAATAACGCTAGGGTTGAGATGCCAACTGTAGTTTCTGAAATGGTTCAGAAGATGGTGAGCTCTGTAACAATCGAAAAACTGAGGAAGTCCTCAAGAAGAAAGTAGACCTTGAATAAAATCGGATGACATCACAAAGTGAAGCTGCAGTACAAGAACACACCTGAGGTAGGGGGTGTCACTCAGGGGATGAGTGCTTACCAGCGAGCCCAGGGTTTAGCGTCAATCCTCGACACTGCAAGCTGGAAGAAACCAGCAACAAAACAGCAATCTTCCTCCAAGAATATTTTTAGCTAACTGTCTTTACCGAGCTTACTATTCTGGGAGTCTAAAAAAAAATAAATGATTTTCAGCTCTCAAGTATTAATTGTAACTAACTTGGGACAACAAAGATATGTAATCGGCACATTGCTCCTTACAGTGTAGATCATGTTAAAACTAGACTCAGGAAGAGCCCTGTTGGAATAGAAAAATTTCCAGAAACATCATTCTCCATCCCTTAATCTGAGAAGTATAAATTATTATTTATTGTGACTGAATTGAAGTTTAGTTTTGCTTGAGACTAAACATGTTCCGTAATTGTGCATGCCCAGTCCCTTGCCAATGGGTGATGTGTGTGTCAGTCCTCAGACGTAGCTTGAAGCGCGGGCCTGGTTTTCCCTGACAAAATAGGATGTTTTTGAGGCCAATTTGGAATTTGGAATGACGCCTCATTCCTCTGGCAGTCTCACCTGCACGTCAGCCAAAGTCCACTGGCTGGCTGTCATCCTTTTTGTGAGGACTGGGTTATGGCGCTGTAGCTGCTGTTTCTTCAGCGGATTAAGATGTGTGCTCGGCTCCGATGGTGCTCAGAGATCCTTGGGGAATCAAGGAGGGAATGGATACATTGGGATTTGACACAGGGAGTTCTGTGATAATGGGAACCATAGCAAGTTCTCCACACACGATGTTGAAACCTGCTTTGCCTGGGGAAAGTCAAGGTTCTGCTTTATAGCAAAAGGTGCTGTCTTGGGAATAGACGACAGAGTTCAGTTCTGTCGGGCAAAGTCCAGTCCAGGAAGAGGTGAAGGTAGATATGTTTGGTCAGGGAGTCAGAATGCCTAGGACAGTATTGGGGAAACATCCCGACGAATGTCAGGGAAGGAGTGAAGGTGGGCCCTAGAAGCCAAGAGGAAGGCTTGAACAGGAGAAGCACTGGGCGTATCATGGGTAACCATGCCGTCCGTCTAGTCTGTATATTTAGTTTCTAGTGCAGAGCTACTCTGTTCTAATGACCTACATGGCAGTGCGATTATATTTTTTAGTAGAAGGATTACCAAGCTTAGACTATAGAAATGCAAGTGACTCCAGTATGTACCAGGGACTGTGAGCTCTTCCCAATTCACGGAGATCATGTTTCTGCTAAGATGAGCTTTTGTCCAGCCATGATGCCAAAAGTTTCCCAATGAATGCTCGGGTAACTGAATGCTTTATCTTCAAAAAAGAAAAGTAACAGTGAAGAAAATTATTGCCAAAGGAAAAGAAATCCTAGTATATGAATGATTGCAATTGTGTGCTTGTGATTTTGAGTGCTTTTAGTAAATCTGTATTATTGGAGTTTTTTGGTCTGTGGATGTCACAGTCACAAGCCCCTGTGGTTTGATCCCCAGGAACACATATACTGGCTGTGGTGGTGTTCAGTTGGAATCCCAGTTCTAGGAGGATCATCACAGGCTACATAGTGAGTTTAAAACCAGCCTGGGTTATGTGAGACTCTAATTAAATAAGAACATAGATGATAGGAGTTTAAAACCAGCCTGGGTTATTTGAAACTCTAATTAAATAAGAACATAGATGATAGATAGATAGAGGATAGGTAGATATATTTATGATATGTAAATTTTGGCCTAGAATTTTCCTTTTAACCTTATTTGGCAAATGTAGTTAGTTTTATTGACCTGTCTGGACTGGCTAGCGATTGCTGGGTGCTCAGAGAGCATGGCCTCATTGTAGCCATTCAGGTCTGCTGGACTTTGCTCTGAACTTTGGTGATGGCTTTATTTCACATTACAACTGGATCTTTTGTTTGCCTAGTTCCCATTGATCAGGGAAACTTATGATCTTTGAGATAAATATTTTGAAGCAGAGAGGACTCCCCTGCCCCCACTCTTGATGCTTTTTTTTTTTTTTGGTTTTTCGAGACAGGGTTTCTCTGTAGCTTTGGATCCTGCACTGGAACTAGCTCTTGTAGACCAGGATGGTCTCGAACTCACAGAGATCTGCCTGCCTCTGCCTCCCGAGTGCTAGGATTAAAGGCGTGTGCCACCACCGCCCGGCCCTGCCTCCACTCTTTTAATTGCTTTTTAAAAATTTTGACATTATTATTATATAATTGCATCATTTTTCCTTCCCTCTTTTCTTTCCAATTCCTCCCATACATTCCCTTTGCTCTCTTTCATATTCATGGCTTCTTTTTTTCTTTTACTGTTTATATAGCTATACATGTTTGTATGTATATGTATATAAACATATATCAACACACATGTATACATATATATAGTCAAGGACAACATTAGACTTTTCATGCTCTTGCCTCAAACTTTGGAGTCCCGGATTATTTGTGTGTACACCATGCCTGGTTTCTGTGGTGATGGGGATCAAAACAAAACCTGGGTGAGCTACATCCCCAGCCTCTAGAAGTGGAAACTTTTGGAAGAGACTGTGTACACCCAAATGTAGGAGAAAGTTTTGCATTGTGAAGACAGGGAGATCCCCTTCAAGGCCCTGGACACAGAGAGGGAGTTAGGTCATGTTCTGAGTGACTGTTTCCTGCAGGTACAAGGCAGTAAGACATGAGAGAGCTGAGTTCTGAGAAACACTTGGGAAAAATCCCAGGCATGGTGCCGAGCAGTACTTGAAAATGGCAGGTGAGGCAGAGCAGGAATCGAGGGCTGTCACTGTAAAATGCACCGTTCAAGTTGGGTGCTCGTGTAGATGCAGGCTTTCTGCTTTTATTTTCTTCTGTCCCCCTTTCTTGAGCCTCGTCTCCTAAGGCAGTGACAAAAAGAGGGAAAAAGGCCAACAAGACGTCAGAGCCCACAGGATGAGTCATTGGGTGCGGCACTCACTTGTGCAATGCGAGCTGAGGAAGGATGTGGGGTGCAAGCGAAGTGGGGAGCAAGCGAAGCCAGCGTCACACTGCTGCGATTTGCTCAAGCCCGTTTTTCTTGAGGCAGTCAAGGAGAATAAGCATTTCACTGTCTACATTCTCACCTAGATCAGAATGTAATTTTTCTTCTACTCCAAAGGCTGTGGGGTGAGGGAAGGAGATAGAAAAAGGGAGAGGGAGGGATGAGGGAGGGAGGGAGGAAGGGGCGGAGGAAGGGAGGAAGGAAGGGAGGAAGGAAGGACAAGAAATCTGTTCATCCGTGTTGTACTCTGGCTTCCCAGCAGATATCCCTCCTCCCAAATAGTACTGAGTTTTTCATTTATTAATTAAAAAAATAATATATTTATTGTGAAAAAAAGATGTGTGTGTGTGTCTGTGTAAATGAAGCAGAAATGCATAGCTGTGAAATCAAAGCAACCTATTTTGGAAATAATCCAACCTCACTTCAGACATTTGTATGTACACACGCAAACATATCCTATTTTTCCTTTTATACAAGCAAAGCTTTCCATTTTTATCCAAGGACTTAAAGCATTTAATTGCATTTATCTATGTGTGAGTGCGAATATGTGGGAATGTATATCATAGCTATATGCATGGAGCTCAGAGGACAGCTTGTGGGAGTCAATATTCCCCTTCTACGTGTGGGTCCTGGGGATTGAACCCAGATGCCCAGGCGTGGTGACAAGCACCTTTCCCATCTGAGCCACCTCACTGACCCCTTAGATCTGTATGCTTCCTCTTTGTTCAGTGGGAGCTGAACTCCACATGCGGGTCTGAAGCAAACATTCCTTTAAGTGGCCACCTTGACTAGGGATCACTTGGGGACTTGAGTCCCTGTTCCTTCCCTTGCTGCCTTGTGACAGCAGGCGGCTTCCTCCCTCAGTTTCCCCTTCGTCTCCTGGGTGTTGCAGTGAGGAGTAAATCAGACATTTGGCACCGAGAGAGGGCTTGGGACGTGTGCTGTCAGGGTGCCTGGAGACTTGAAGCATGGCTGATTTCCTCTTGAGAGTGACGTCCATGTGTGGAGAAACCCCTCTTGCCTCCTCTTGTGTTCATGTAGGGTTGGAACCCTTGAAAGAGCTGACACCCAGTTTTCACCTTTGCTGTCATTTGTCAGTGTTGAATGTTTCTCAGGCTATCTAACCGTCTCCTGTATCTTTTGGAGATTCAGCATTTGCCATCGAGATTTTTTTTTTTATTTTGTTGAGAACTCCATACATATACACAATGAAATGTCTGTCTAATAATTCCCCCAACTTCCTGTCTTCCTTTTTTACTTTCTCTTTTTTTTTGGTAGCTCAGTAAGGTCAATTACTACTGCTCATATGTGTATGGGTGTGGGGGCTGGCCATTGAGAAATTTTAACTTTCAGGTTTTTGGCTTTCTATGCAATAGACTTTGAGATATGCAGAGAAAATGTAAGTAAGCTCCTCAAGTAGATAAGATACCATACTTACTTTGGGCAGGGATTAAATTTGTTATTTTCTAATAAGGTACATTTTTATGATATTCTAAAGTAAGGAGTACACACACACATGCACACACAGATACCCATGTAACAAAGAAGCAGACATACAAACACATGCACACACACAGACATGCATTCACACACACATACACGAATGCATACACACATGCAGGGACACACATCCGTACAGACATGCACATGCATGCACACATGTACATGTTTACACACAGCACACACATACACGACACAGCCACACTGAGGTGCACACACATGAACACATATACACCATGAACCTGTTCCAATGCTGTCATATGCTGGTGCAACCCTTCCTTTGGAAGGCTGCAGGGACAGGGGAGTGCTCCATGGGTCACCCTTTCTTATTTGCTTCTCTGCAGGAACACACTGTGAACTGTACAAGGACCCCTGTGCTAACATCAGCTGTCTGAATGGCGGTACCTGCGACAGCGAGGGCCTGAATGGCACGTGCATCTGTGCACCAGGGTTCACAGGTGAGTGGTCCGTGAGAGTGTTTTCAGACTCACTGCATAGTCCCCACGGTTGCCGAGGCTAGACAACCCCAAATCCTCTGTCATGAGTGATTGCAAAGCAGAGCCGCCATTGTGAAATATCAGGGGCGTGGCTTCAACAAGATGGCCATTGCTAAAAGCCAGGGGGCGTGGCTTCAACGAGATCACCATTGTGAAATGTCAGGGGGCGTGGCTTCAATGAGATCACCATTGTGAAATGTCAGGGGGTGTGGCTTCAACAAGATCTATTTTAAAACAATAGACTATGTTGCCATTAAACTAGGCTCTTCTGAAGCCAGCATTTCTCATTTAGATTTGCTGGCACTGCCGTCACTGTACATGTCCAGAGCTGGAGCTCTGAAGCATAAGCCACGGGCTTATGAGAACACTTGAAAGTGTCAGTGTTAATGTCGTATGAAGGGCACAGGAAGGATCAAACATGTTGTCCATGTGAACTGCATTCAGACACTGTTGAGTGTTGTAAAAGTAACAGTTTTGGTGTTGGGGAGGAAGGATTCAGGGTGGAATAGGAGTGTGGGGACAGACTGGAGTGGGTAGCTAGAATGACAGTTGCAGACACAGGAGCTGGGTTCACCCTAGTCTAGGTGGTTCTTGAGCATTGTCAGGGAGTTGCTTTCAGATTGGGGGATCCAAGCTAGCTTTTTTATTTTTATTTTTTATTTTTTTTGTCCAAGCCCCAGCCCCTGCGCTCAGGGAGCTTGCAAATCTGTGAAAGCGGAAGTGCAGTGTTATGTCGGATGTGGGTGCCGAGGGGAGGGTCTCAGTTTTCATCAGATTCTCAAAGGAAAGTCCGAAACTATGAGAGTCCAGAATATTCCAAATTTTCACCTTGCTTTTCCCTGCAGAACTCAAAAGCCTTGAAAACTTTAAAGAGTAAGACAAGGTCAGGGGCTGGGGCCATAGCTTAGTAAAGGGCTTGCTGTACAAGCTTGAGGACCTGAGTTATATCACTGGATCCACATACAGAAGCTGAGCGAGGCAGCACACTTGTCCCCCCAGAGCTGGGATGGGGAGACATGCCAGCCCCTGAGCTCACTGACCAGCTCACCTAGCCATTTGGCAAGTTCCAGCTCGGTGGAAGACCCTGTCTCTAAACACAAGGTGATTGGTGCTTGAAGAACAACATGCAGGGTTGTCCCTTGGGGGCCACATACATGAGCACACGTAAGCATTCATATTTTGTGCACATATACAATACACACATACATGCACATAAAAAGAACACGAGGTTTATATTTTTGGTATGTTGTTAAGTCAATCAAGGTGGAGGACTCCTCCACTATGGGTCTGGGAGAAGGTTGCCCATGGTAGAAGGCAGGGGGTCTGTAGGGAAACACTTGGCATCCTCTGTTGGGGACCACTTTGCTAGGCTTGACCTCTTCTGGGCCACTGTGGTCACCTCCAAACTCTACAGCAGAGTCCACTCTCCAGTCCTTCCCAGGGAAGCCTTATCTGTTTACCCGTGGGGGAGGTGCCAACAGTCAAGGGGCTGGGGGAGGATCAGTTTCTGATTTTCCTATTTATCTTTTTCGCACCCCGTGTTTTCCTCTTGTGTTGTTCTGAGGCCGAGAAGTGGGCTTGCTCCAGAAAATGATTTGCAGATGGTTTTGTTTATCTGGTGGTTTATAAACGCAGAGAGACATTTATGTATTAGTCAGTGGAGGCAAAGGTATAATGGGGAAGCTTCCTGGGTCTTTTCTAGACATTTCTATCTTACTAGTAATTAAACACAAAGAATAGAAGAAATTAGAAGTATAAAGCTATTGAAATAATAATTCACCAGTTACTACCATATTGCTGGGAAATAACATTATTAATATTGACACTCAAGAGTTTTCCTGAAGGTCTATGAATAGAATATGGCATATAGTGTAAGTGTGTACATAGATGGACACAAATGGAATAATAATACCTTAATGTTACTTTGTAGCCTACTTTTAATTAGACTAAACAAATAAGTAAATAATGTGTTTCCATACCAAGAATTACACCTTCAAAATATTTATTTTATAATTTTTTGTGTGTGCATGTGTGTGACACATGAGTGCAGGTACCCACAGAGGCCAGAAGTGGGCATTGGGTCACTGGATCTGGAGTTACAGGTGGTGTGTGCTGCCCAGTATGGGTTCTGAGAGCAGAACAAGGGTCCTTTGGAAGAGGACCCCAGGCCTTTATTGTTAAAGAATTTTTATTGGTTGACTTGTTAGTCTATGAAATGCCATGATTTATTTTTAGTTCATCTTCAATTTTATTTTTGGCAGTTAAGAATGTTTCCAAATTACAAACAATAATGAAATGAATGTTTTTACACATGTATTTTTCTATATGTGCCCCCACCCTCTTTTAGTACAGTTAGTTCTTCAGGATAGAAACCCAGGGATCCAGGAGAACAGATTAATACATGTATGTTATATTCCCCAAGGAAGAAAGCAAAAGTAAATGCCAACTTTCACACCTAAATGACATGACTGTCTCCTTGTCTTGGCACACATGCTCCAGAGTTGTCACTCTGGAAGGCAACAGAGCCATTTTATTATTTAATTTGTAGGTCTGAGGCTCAAAGAGTTGAAAACTTTTAAAACATATTTCTTGCCAGTTGTGTTCCTTATTTTCTGAACACGTCCTCATAACTAGTTTGCTTTTCTGCTTAGGCCATCCACACTAATCTTTCTTCCTAGCCATTTAGCTCATTCCCTTTGTTTTACATGTATTATATTTCAGCTTTACATAATTAAATCTTGATTTCCCCCTCTTTTTGTTGCTTTGTTAGTATCTTCCTATATCATTATAACCATGTACGAGCTAATTTTGAGAATTTAAATCTTTAATTTATTTGAATTTACTTTTTGACAATTTTCTAGGTGAGAAAATGGAACATTTATTGCAGAATATTTAATGAACCTCCAGCTGTCTCTTTAGTAAACCATCTTAGAGCTATCAAGCATGTACCAAACTTTCTTTTCTGCTTTAAATGTTTAAATGTTGGATAGCACTTCAGATAGCATTATTGCCACTGTACATTGCTCTGCCTGAAAACTGTGGAATAATTTTGACCCCTTGCATGTATGTATGTATGTATGTCCCCCATGTGTGCCTAGTGCCCACAGAGACTAGAAGATGGTGCATGATCCTCTGAACCTGGAGTTAGCACGTAGTTGTGAACTGCCTTGTAGGTGTTGGGAATTGAACCCAGGTCCCATCTCTCCAGCCCCTGATCTTTTCTTTTTCTTGCTTACCTGCCTCTCAGTGCATCTGAGGTCTAGATAAACTTGCATTTGGCCAACTTGCAAGTGTTTGAGAACCTCTTCATTGATGGAGTAGAGTGAGTCAAGATAAATAGTAGTCTTCGAAGTAAATACTCAATCCAACATCCCCCCCAATCGAGAGAACTTCCCTGTTCTCCAAACCTGGCATTCTGCACAGCTCTCTGCAGGGGACTGCCACCCAGTGTCGATCCTTTCCATCTTTCATTCATTGGTTGGCATCCACCCTTTCCTCCAAGGCTTAGTTAGTCTGTTAGCTGTATAGTGAGCATTCTCTATGGCTTTAGTTTGAGTTTCTCTATAGCAAAATGATGGTGAACATTTTTATGTTTTTTTTTTTTTTAATTTTGCTATCTGGATAGCCTCCATGGCAAATGGTCTTTTCATGTCTACTGTCCATCTTCCATGCCTGTCACAGCATACCAAGTCCTCCTGCCATCAGCGTAGCTTGTGGCTACTGATGGTGTCGGTCACTAGCTGAGACGGTGCTCCTTACATTTTCCACCATCATTTCTCTATGAGGCTGCACTGTGTGGAAGGAAGTCACTTGGCATAGCCAACCCTCAGTGAGTGGGGTAGCAAAAGGACTATTTACAAATCCTTGTGAGAGATTTGTTCATTATCCTCCATTTATTAATTTGTTCAATCATTTATTTATATTAGTTAGGGCTCACGAGTACTTAGTGTATGGTTTGTATTACAAGACAACATATTCTAGTTTGTTTTATCTTTCACAATGTTCCCACTTTGGGCACTGGGAGGTCTTTCATTTGACGGCTGTGCCCCTTTCCACATATCCCCGTATGGGTGTGGGGGTGGCTGCTTTGTTGTTTTGTGTTTCAGCTCTTGCCTGTTTCCTGATGTTTTCAGACTCTTTAGTATCATCCTGTCTATTCCTTGCCCTCATCCTGGAGTCATCCATTTCTCCAAGGTCCCCTGACTCCGTCTTGGAGAATAATTGAAATTGCTATCTAGGCACTACCAGGGCTTGTTGCTATTATATGGCACTGCTTTCAGAGCCTCTTGGCTGATAAGCCAGGGACTGTGTGTGTACACACTAAAGTGTGTGTATGGTGCACGCCTTACTATACAGCTCTCTGTACCTATAGTAAGTTTAATGAGAAGTCATGGTGATGTCCAAACTCTAATCTGGCACCACCGGGATCATGCTGGTTTTCTTTTATTTATTCATAACCCACCCCAAAACATACAATAATATAATGTAAGTGGTTCCCACTATCCCCCCCTTCATCGTTAAATTCCAACATGCTCAGTATCAAAGTTGCTACTTTGTGTTCTTTTAGAAAATCACTTTTCAACCAGAATACAGGATCTGCTTGCAGCTCATTTTCCTTTAGTTTAGCTAGGCCTAAGCCAGAACCGGAGGCTTAAGTCTATAATTACGGAACTCCAGAGGTGGAGGCAGGAGGATCACAAGTTCAAGGCCAGCCTGGGCTACATCAGACCCTGTCTCAAACAACAGCAGCAGCATCTGGATGTGACTCACTTTCAAAGTCATTCGGTCAGCAGCTCCCTCCCTGCAGCGCTGCCCTTCACCGAGGCTTCTCTGGTCTAGTTACTTTTCGTTATAGACTTATTCCATCATGGACTTTTCCCACTAGACATTATTTTTGCTTTATTAGTTAAAGGGCCATCTGTTTCTCTTTCATTGAACTGCCTTAGAACCTTGGTCAAAAATCAGTTGGCAATATTTGCGTGGCTTTATTTTGAGTCCTTTCTTTTCTGTTGGTTTGTCTGTTCAGTTGCCATACATCCTTGACACCTAAAATCTACTGTAGCCACATGACTTTTGAAAGTGGGCAGGTAGACTCCTACCCCTTCATCCTCTCTTCCTCCTTTTCTCCAAGTTTGTTCGGATGCTGGCCTTTGTATGTTAATATGGTGAGTGATAGGACTATCATTTTAATACTAATCCTTTTATGTTGATCATTTTTGGTTTGACCCTCTACTGTAGTGGTTGTTGTGTCCTGCTCCTTAGATGGGACCCTTAGTGACTTCACTGATGCACTGTGGGTAGGGAACCTTACATTCTTCCTCATTAGCTACCAGTTTGGGGGCTCTTTGTCTCTCATTCTAGTTGCCAGGGTTCTAGAATTCAATGCGCACAAAATATTTGATAGCGAACTCTACTGAGACAGCATCATTCTGGGATACAGTGTGTTTTAATATTCCAGGTGCTTTATTTATCTGAGGGGCTCTGTCTTCTGGAATAACATTCCCTACATTTAACTCTGGCCTCCACCAACTCCAGTTTTTATCTCCTTAGTTCAGTGAAACCATTGTGTTTGAGATCTGCCTGCAGGCGCAAGTCTGGGGGTGGGAGGACTGTGGTGGTCAGATGCCATGTTTTGTTTCTTGCAACCTGGGACTATGTGGTGTCTAGTTCTTTAAAGAGTTTTATTTTTCATATATTTTATTCAATCTTCTACTTTATAGAAGTGGTTAAGACAGGTTTCAGGGTTTTTTTTCCCGACCATCATAGGAAAGGTTGTAAATAATGTTTTTGAATCTTGCTTCATCTACAGTAAAATCCTATTAAAGTGTGAAGGAACAAGCTAACGTGCCTGCCTGGAGCCTGGCATATGTTTAATGTAGACATTGTGGTTGCAGAGATTGTCATCTATACCTTTGAGCATGGACTCTGATAACTCAAGGCTTTACTAAACAGTATGACTTTGGATAGTTTTTGGTTGTTTTACACTTTCCAATTTACCCAAAGAAAGCATTATAAATGAATCACTGTGATTATAACCTTTTGTAAGTACTACCCAGGATACATATTATCTACATTGCCTCTTAGAAAACAGTAGATTAAGGGCTAGGGAAACGGCTCAGCGAGTCAAGTGCCTGCATGCAACCTGAGTGTGGATCTCCAGCACCCATGTGAAAAGTGGGGCACTGGGAGGGGGAGGAAAGAGAAAGGGGAGTCCCCATGGCTTACGAGCAAGCTAGTCTAGCTAGTTAGTGAGCTCTGGGTTCAGTGAGAGACTCTGTCGCAAGAAATAAGATGGAGGCAAGAGAAATGGCTCAGCAGATAAGTGCTCTGGCTGTTTTTCCAGAGGCCGAGTTTGCTGTCCAGCACCCATATGGTGGCTCACATCATTCCAGGGGACCTGATACCTTCTCCTGGCTTCTTCTGGCACCAGGCATGCATGTGGTACACAGACATATATGAAGGCAAAACTCTTGTACACATTTAAAAAATGGAGCATGATAGAAAAAGATATCCAACTTTAATCTCTGGCTTCTACATATATGTAAACCTACATGCATCTACATGCACATGTGTATACACGTGAATGCACAGAGAGATACAGGGAGGGGGAGAGAGAGAACAGATTGAAAGTAAAGTGTAAAAGACTTCATTTTATTAAGACTAGTTGCTAGCCTTAGTCAGGGAGAAATGTCATTTTGCATCTCTTCACAAATGCTATTGAGAATAACAGTCATTTAAGAGCATTGCATGTTTTTCTAATTTAGGTAAAAGAAAATAATAAACAAGTCAACTAGAAAGACAACTGTCTCAGGCTCACAAAACCTCAGACTCTTTAGTTGACAATTAGTAAATAAAACTAACACTAAGAGCCTTTCTAGTAGAATAATACAAAATGCATGTTGTCTGGAAACAATGCCAGCATGTTGAGATGCACGGAAAGATTGATGCTTGTCTGCATGTGGTGGGGCCTTGCTTATAATCACAACACTTGGGAAGTTGAGGCTTGAGGCCTGTGAATTTAAGGTCATATGGTACGCAGAGGGCGCAACATTGACCTAGGGCTTGCTGATTTGGGGTTTGCCTGACCGTGACTGTGAAGGCTGGGAAGAGCCAGGCTGTTTCTTTCACTGTTGCTGCTCAGGTCACGGGTGTCTCATTTCGGAATTTTCCACGTCTGACTCCCAGCTGAAGCACGCTATTGTTTTGTAAATGTCTCCATTAAGGCTGGCCTCCTAAATGGGTAGAAAGGGGCACTGATGTATTTATCTGTCAGAACTGTGATTTTTATCCTTCGGCCTTTCTCAGTTGGTGTGTTTTTCAGCCAGTTTACCATGTGATACAATCTGAAATAATGTAGTCAGTCAATGCCCTTCTCCTCTCAGAGTGATTGCCCCGCCAATACACAGAGACCACATTTTAAACATGCTAGAACAGGTTAGCGTGAGGCAATCAACTCTGTGTTCTTTCTATTGATATATATATATTACTGTATTTATTGCAAGAAACAAATTTACCTGATGTGACTGAATTGCAATTATTTTGGGACGACCCCGAGACTGTGAGTGTCTTGTTTGACAGATTTGACTCGCAATAGTCAGATGCCAGGTATGGAGAGGGTGTGAAATGGAACAGACAGAAAAATCTTCCAGTGTGAGATTCCTTCTCCGAAATGATCTGTGAGTAGCATAGGCAGTTTTATAAATGCGAAGTAAACCAAGAGCTGATAGAAAAGCAATTTAATGCTAAATAAGCCCGGAAGTAATTACCTGAATACAACGAACTGTTACTTTCTGTAGATGGGAGCAAAATATTTGGTTTTGCTCTTAGTTGACTGTGATGACGAGAGTAGGGTTGTGTTTGTATTTTCTTTTGCTTCCTTTTCTGCAGTTTTTAAAGGTTCTCTTCCATTTTTTCCCTTTAAGAGAGATTGCCTTGCCTTGGTGTAAAGTATCCTCTTCAGCTTTGATGAGAGGTCCTTAGTTTTAAGGAGTGTCTTCATCTTGTATCCGTTCATTGTGATGGCTGTAAAATTGTTCAAGGGTGTCTGTTGTTCATGAAACTTTTGCCAGCAAGATACTTCCTATATGGGGATGTTTGGATCACAGTGTTGCTGGTTTGTGTGCTGGTTTGGCAGGTTCTGTAGACAGGTCCGAAAGCCCAGGATGTTGCATCTCAGCAGGGTCTGGCCATCTTCGTTGTGGGGGATAAACAGACTGGAGTGGACATGAGCATCCTTTGGATCACCATTTTCCAGGAAGGAGTATGTCAGATTTGGGCTAACCTCATGTGTGTAACTGTCACTCTAATCGGGCTTGGTGCTCCCCCTGGGGTTTTCGGTCCTTTCCCTGCTGAATCTCCAAGCATACAGAGGGACTAAGAAAGGAGAACTGGCTTTCACAAAAGACTTGATCTGGGTGTACAGCTGTGTCCACTAAAGAGCCAGTGTCCAAATCAGCAAACTCAAATATTTGGCTACAAAATAATCATACACTGTGAGTGTTCAGCTTCCTGGAACTTCAGAAAATGGCATGAGATTCAGCTACTGACTCCAAAGTAGAGTGGACTTGAACAACATCAGGAACCTAAGTTTGCCTTTCAGATCGACCTCCTAGGGTTTATTCAGATGTGACAATAGCCTTACTTCTTCATGGGCTCAAGGGGAAAGTCTTCTTAGGATTGTTTTTTTTTTTCTTTATTCAGTTTTGCTTAAGTGAAAAATTCCTTGTTTGGGATTTCTCAACAGTTCCTTATTTTGTATAAATAGTAGGCTGGGCTCCATGGTTGGAAGTCATGATCATCAGCCTGTGTCCATCCTTCCATCCGTCCTTCCTTCCTTCTGTCCTTCCTTCCTTTCTTCTAAGGAACTCATGGGAGATATGGGTATAGCCAATCACTGTTACTTTTCTTTATTCTCCTAGGTGAAGAGTGTGACATTGACATCAATGAATGTGACAATAACCCTTGTCATCATGCTGGAACCTGCTTGGACCAGCCCAATGGTTATACCTGCCACTGCCCTCATGGCTGGGTGGGAGCAAACTGTGAAATCCGTAAGTATTTCCACTGTGGACTACTTAGTGTGTGTTTTCCCTTCATCAAGAAGAAGATGCTAACTATGACCAGAAAGACCTCTTATCAATGACAGGGAAGCCATGAGGCATAGAGGGACCACTTCCATCATCCCTGTCTCCAGAGTCCAAGTAGTCCTTCTGTCTCTTGCTTTCTGCCATGCCTGTTCCTTGAGAACACATCCAGCCTTTTTTTCCACTGACTATGAGAATCCTCAGATGTCATCCAAAGTTCACTGCTACTCGGTCAGCCAAAAAATGTGCTTCACAAAGTGTTAGAATACCACAAAAAAAAATGCACCCTCTTCTCTGGGAAGTCCAAAGAGCAGCAAGAAACAGCACAGGATTTGAATTCAAGTTGCCTTTGTGTTTTTAGGTGGTTTTGAATTTAGTAGTTTCCTTTAGTTGCTTGAAGAAGGAAAGTCCAGTAAGGATGAACATGGAAAGAGAAACTAAAAAGCCATGGGCTGTGGGTGAATGACCTGAAGTTTGGAAATATCAGGATCGGGGTCTGATGTACTAGAACCACTAGTATAACACCCTGAAGGAGGTGACAGTGACTGACATGGAATTTTGTTTTTAGCTGTTTTGAAAGCTGACAATTATTCATCACCCAAAAGCATTTTTCTTATTTACTCAGGCCAGTAAAGTTTCATCTTATCCAACCAGGCTGAGTCGGGGCGTGCTGCCTCCCAATTCCAGATGATTCTCTGCATTGGAATGGTGTTCAAAGAGTGCTTCTTCCTGAACCTTCTCCCTGCTGACTGTACTCTTTGAGGGATAAGAGTAACTAGGGCTGCCCGGTGTGTGTGTGTGTGTGTGTGTGTGTGTGTGTGTGTGTGTGTGTGTGTCTCATCCAGTAAAGTGCTTTCTGGACAAGTATGTAGACCTGTGTTTAGTTCCTTATTGCCTATACAAGAAGCCCTGTATAACAGCATGTATTTATAACCCTAATTCTTTGAAGGCAGACACACGAGGATCTCTCAGATTTTCTGGTCAGTTAACTTAGCCAAATCCATGATCCACAGGTTCCAATCAGAGACCCTCTCTCAAAAACAAACATGCAACAAAACCAAATCAAAGTGGGTAGCTCCGGAGGAATAACACCTGAGGCTGCGCTGTCCTGGTCAAGGTGTTGTCCTCCCACATCTTAGACATCAGTGTCTCAGCTCCAGTCCCTTCTATAAGGTGGTCTGACCAGGTGTCAAAACTGTGTAAAATCTTTTCTTGTCACAGCAGAACTTTGGCCGTTCCCTCCATCTAGGAAGAGATTCCTGGGCAAATTACAATTCCTTGGGAGTCTACTATTATAATAGTATGATAGCAAAAGAAGAGACACAAGTATCTCTCTTTAGAGTATTTTCTTTCATGCCAGAAAGGTTACAATTTGTTTTTAGACCTCCACCTTGAGGTATTTGATGTGATAATTCCTGACATATGCCTATGCCTGAGGCAACTATTATAAAAAAAAATAAAAAGAAGAGCTAAGGTTAGAAGGTAGTGTCTGGTGGCCATGCATAAGGACCACATCACCATAGCATCTTGGCTTCAGTTCCTCTGGAAAGGGCTGGCACTCTTTTTTTTGTGACTCCATTTTGGTTGGCTATAAGGGATGGTCTCACTATGAAATCTGGACTGGCCTTTGACTCACAGTCTTTCTGCTTTAGGCTCTCTGGTGGTACTGACTGAGCGTGACAGTATTTCTATTCTGATAACTTCCTCCACTGTCTCTGAGCAATCTCCCATGGAGACATGACTGATAAGGGGTACACTTGAACCTCAGAAGATGAGTCTGTTTGTGATCATTCCTAAATTTGTAAGAGTCTGAAGTTTTTATTTTTCTTAGTGATGTAGAGATATGATTCCACCAAGCCAAAGATTCTAAATTTTATTTCGAGAGTAGACGCTGAGCTAATATACTAATGTAAGAGGAACTTTTGTGTAGTTCTTCTGTGGATTAATGCTAATAGTTGCTGCCTCCTTTGTATGTTAAACATACTTATGTCCCTTTTGTATTACAAGTCTTGTAAGATGCAAATTCAGGAGACCACTGTCTCCTGAATTGGTAAAGCTAGTTTTCTCCCAACTAGAATTGGGATTGATGCTAATCCTTCCTAGGCTGATGTAGGCTGATGTTCGTGTACTTCTAATTGGGTATAGCAACCTGAGTTGGCATTTGTCTCTTTTAGGGCTTGATACTGTTTCATGATTCTCCAGCTTTGAGGGTTGCTGATGTTTCTGCACTTGTAGGAGAGTTGTTTTCTCTTACAGCTTTTAATAATGTTACTTTGCCTTGTGTTTTTGACATCTTGACCTAATATGTTGTGGAGATCTTTTTTTCTGATTATGTCGGTTTGGGGTTCTAGATGGCTCTTTTATTTGAATGTCTTATTCCTTTCCTAGACTTGTGAAATTTTCTGCTATATTTTGTTGGCTACATTTGCTACGCTTTTAGTGTTCATCTCAAGTCCTTCAGCCCATGGATTCTTCGATTTGGTCTCTTGATCATATCCTCGAGTTTTTAGATCTTGTGGTCATGCTCTTTTAATTTATTTACTTCTTGTTATAGATGATTGATTGTAGTATTTCATTAACCTTGTCCTCCACCCCTTAGAATCTTTTTTTTCTGCTTGATTGTGACTGTTCGTCATGCATTCCACTGTGTTTCTAAATTTTATTCCTTGAGGATTTCTTTTTTGTTTCCAAAATTTCCATCTGTTTATTTTTTCAGAATCTTGATTTGCTTGCTCTTCTGTGTTGCCGACTTTTTCATCCAGATCGCTGATGCTCTCTCATTCATTTTCCTGGCTTTTCCTCCCATCTTCCCTCATGTTGCTGCTTTTCTTCTGCAGGCCCTGGACTGGATTCATCTGTTTGTTTGTGTCCTTCCACAGATCACTCATCATTCTTACCAGAAATACTTGGAAATCTTCACTTAGTACTTTAGCCACTTAAGTAAGTTCAGTGGTTGAGGGCTTGGGACCATTTGGAAGAGTCAATGTTGCTTGTTTTCCCTGTGTTCCTGACACTTCCTTGTTGCTGTCTGTGCATCTATTGGTTTGGATAGCTTTTCTGGGATCGAGAGAGGTGTTACCTTCCTGTTGAACAGCTTTCTTTGGAAGGTTCAATTCCCCCAGGACAACTAGGTGGGAGGAGAGCAAACTGCTTTTAGAAACGACTACATCACACTATATAAAATACAGAAATAAGCTTAAAACTCAAATATGGCACATCAATATATCACCAATGAGTATAAAAACTGAAAATGGCAGAACCACTGTAGAGTATGGCACAAAACTAAACATTATTTGCAATAAGTAAGTGTGAAATAGTAAATGAATGAGATAAGGGAAAGAGCGGAGAAATGGGACGAAACGGGAGAGAGAAGCAAGGTTAAATAATCAGAAGAGAAAGAAGGGAGGTGGGTGGAGAAGGCTGTAGAGAGGAACAAGAGAAAGTAATTTAAAGAAAAGGAAAATAAAAAGTGATTTCTCATTAAGTACAAAGTTCAAAAGGAAAATTAGGAAGCTATAAGAGGGGGAATACAAAATTAAAACCAGATAGTATTAAAAGCAATAAAGTCAGAATACTACTAAATATAGAAAGAAATGAAAAAGGAGAAAACAGAGTATAAGAGAAAAATAGAAAGGAAAAAATCCTTTGAATGGAAAAATTTATAGACAGATTTAGATGAAGATATAGAGGGGAAAACAGATTAAAAGCATAAAAACTCTTTAAAAAAATACCACAAGTAAGACTCATCTAAATTCACACAGTAAGAGGGTGAGACTCACCATTAAGAGCACTGGCTGCTCTTTCAGAGGGCCCCTTGGCTTGGTTCCCTGCCCCTATATGCCAGCTCACAACAGTCTTTAACCCCAGTTCCTAGGAACCGGAGCGCTAGTCTGGCATGCGGTCCACACACACACGTGCACACAAAACACCCATGCATGTAAAATAAAAATTTCAAAATGGGAGCATCACAAGGGTCACCACGAAGAAACAAAATGAAGAAGAATTGGGCCAACTTATTTCTTGGTCCTTGAAAATTAGAGTGACAGTTGCATGCATGGGGGTGGATGTCAGCTAAGCTGTGGGCTCCTTAGTTAGCAGGTCTGTCTGTTGTCTGAAGAGCAGTCTTCACAGAAGCACTTTTCCCTCTTTGGGTGGCAGGGGCCTCTCGCTGTTGACCACGTCCAGCTTCCCATCCTGTGGATTGTATGCTCAGTATCTCTGGAGAACCCTCAGGTCATAGTCCTCCAGTGGCTAACGTTTCAGCTGGAGATGTCCCCCGAGTGCATAGGACTTGGCCACAGCACCAAGAGGGGTCTAGGCAGAGGCCCATCTCTGTACTTTCAACACCACGGAGCGTGAATCATCCTGCTGGAGGAATGTGGCTCTGGGAATCATGTGCACCCTGTTCTGGAACTTCAGAGTTCGCAGACTCGACAGCTGTAAGGGACAGTCAGGTGGCTTTAAATTTCATCAACTCACTGCCTTAGGTTTAGCATTATCAGACCTGCCACCTATGCTTAGCTGTGTCACCTGTGGGTGAGCTGTGTCACCAAAGGCAGGCTGTCTCTCCATAGGCACCTCCCAGCCTTAGCCAAGCCCCCTGCTGCCTGGGCCTCTTAGTTTGTCATAATCTGTTCTCGTGTTTTCTGGAACTGCTTCTTCGCCAGGGGCAGTGGCAGGCCAAACTGAGAGACTCCCTGATCTGTGGTTGTTCTCTAGTCTCTGGACCCCACTGGAGCTTAGGTTTTTTTAATGTTATAATTTTATGTGTATGGATGTTTTGTCTGTATGTATATCTGTGTACCCCATCATGCCTAGTACCGGAAGAGGCTAAAAGAGGGTTTTAGATTCCCTGGAACTGGTGTTACAAACTGTTGTGAGCCACCCTGTAGGTGCTGAGAATAGAATCTGGGTCCTCAGCAAGAGCTGCACGTTCTCTTAACCACTGAGCAATCTCTCTAGCCTCCTGTCGCTCCATGTTTTAACAAGAGGTTATCTATAAAAATGCTGCCTGACTGCTGCCCCCCCCAGGTCATGCAGGTGACAATATGGCATTTATCTTATATTGCTGACCCACCCATTAGAGAAACCCAAACCATTTGTTGAAGATGCTTCCTGTTTTCTTTTTCTTTTTTTTTTCAATTTGGCACAGAATAGAGACCACAGAAATTAACCCAAGTGCAGTCAACCGCATTGATTATGTTTATTGATTACCGAAGTGTGATGGTTTTAGAACCAGTCGGGTGCTACCACTTACTTATCTTGGGCACGTTGCTCTTTGTAAGGTCTCAGTGGCTTCCTATATAACATGGAGATGTCAATAACATCTATAAATGAGCTACACTTGAAATGAAGAGTTTTGCCCAGCGTAGATGGAACTCTCAATAAATGCCAGCCTAAAATTAATAACCAAAGCTTTCACACCAAGTACAAATTTCTGGCATCCCTGTCACTGGGTCACCTTAATGGCATCTCCAGTTCATTGCTTATGAAACAGAGCTCTAGATTCCCACCTCTACCTGGTCACTCTGAGGTGACCCCCTACTCAACCATAGCACCTTGTGTGCTAGTGTGCTTCCAGCCCCACGAGGCAGGAACGCGAGGGTGAGGTGTCGTTCTTTCTCCATCAAGGGTCTGCAAATCTATTTCAAGCTCTGATGTCACCCTCACTTGCTGCTCTGTGGCTCTGTCCCCACCACCCTAGGCCAAGCCACCACAGCTCTGCTCCAAACTAAAGTAGCCCCTAAACTAGCTTCTTACCCTTCACAGAAGTGATTCTCAACCTTCCTAATGCTGTGAGCCTTTAATGCAGTTCCTCATGTTAGGGTGACCCCCAACCATAATATTTCAATGCCACATCGTAACTGTAATTTTGCTATGGTTATGAACCACAACATAAATGTCTGATATATGATCCCCACAATGGGGTCGTGACCCACAGGTTAAGAACCACTGCCTCCAAGCCTTTCTTTGCATGCAGTCAGGCACACCTTCTCTGTGTATTTGGGCACTCAGACCCTTGCAACCAGGCAGATCCAGGACTATTAAAATAAGGAATCTCTCAAGACCCAAGGCTATGCTAATTGCCTCAAGAGCCTGGGTAGGGCACCCTAGGGAAGTGTTTCTCTCTTCACTGGGCCTCTCTGCCTCAGTCTCCTCATGCTGACCTCCTTTGATCCTTTGTCCTGATATTCTGCATAGGTCTGGCCTTATTCTGCTGCTGCTTTGCCTGGGAGAGATTTCCCGTTGCTCTTCCTCATCACTGGTTTGTGTCTAGTATCCCCTGTCATGCAAGCTCTCCTGACACAGTTAAACGAGCACCCTGTCCCCTCCCCTGTTTCTCTACAGCCTCTCCCACACTGCCTTGGTATACCTGTACTTTCACTGTTTGGTAGCAGTGCTGTTGCTTGTATCTGTCAAAACCCCTCACCCCCAAGAGCTCCCTTATCCCCCACTTTCTTCATATTTTACCACAGTACACAATATGCACTCAAGTCATAGGTGTTTTGTGAATGGGTGTGCAGCACGATTGATGGAACCCAGAGACAGTACTTGGGCTTCAACCTGAAGGTCAGAAAAGCAAAATAGCCAGCCATTGGCTCTTACCTCGACCTCAGTCTGAAATGGTGATCCTGCCTCCAGGAATCCTCAGAATGGGACTGTGTCTGAGACCTGTCTCCTTCCATCTTATATTCCTCTCTAGGGCTGGGATTAAAGGCGTGCACTTCTACCACCTGATTTCTATGGCAAACTGGTGTGGCTACTGGAATAATGGTGTGTGTCACCACTGCCTGGTCTGTAAGGCTGACCAGCACAGCTGTTTTACTCTCTGATCTTTAGGCAAGCTTTATTTGCTAAAATACAAATGAAATATCACTACATGGATTTTTATGAAGAATGTTCCACTTCTGTCTTGGTCAGTCTTTTATTGCTGTGGCAAGACACCATGACCTCAGCACGGTTCTTATAAAAAAAAAAAAAAAGCATTTAACTTGTGTTTGCTTATAGTTTCAAAAGTTTAGTCCATTATCATCATGGCGGGAAGCATGGCAGCATGGCACACAGACAGACATGGTGCTGGAGAAAGATCAGAGATTTCTACATCCAGATCCATGGGTAGCAGGAAGAGAGTGGCTCTAGGCCTGGCTTGGGCTTCTGAAACCTCCAAGCCAATTCCCAGTGACACACTTCCTCCAACAGGGCCACACCGCCCAATCCTTTCAAATAGTGCCACTCCCTGTGAGTCTGTGGGGGCCATTTTCATTCAGGTCAGCAAACTTTCCCATCTGTTCATCATCTGAAGATCAGCAATGACGTGATTTCTCTCAGGCTCATTGATGCTTTCATTGGACAGCTCAGCTTCAGCTACGGAAAATGACATAATTTGAAATCTTACCTTGTGGTTGTAGGCAGCAGATGGCCTTAAGGGTTGTTGTTATAAAATGACAGCATCGCAGATGCGTTCCTTTCCAGTCTCTTTTTAAATCATAAATTAGCCAGCGTAGCTATGTTCACTAAGATAAATTACAAAATAGACATGGACAATTTATTTTAGAATAAATTATGCAAAGAAACCGAAGTCTAATTTGGATAGATTTGGTTTTGTCATCTGCGTGCCTGTGTCACCTTGAACAGTTTCTCTACCCAGCTCCCAGCAGTTTCAAAACGCTCGATGTAAACGCCCTTCGAGAAACACAGAACTTCAGACGAATTTAAACAAAAATGCAAATGATCCTTGAAACTTACAAGTAGGGCGTTTATGAAATTTTCCCCAAACAGCTCTTGCGCGAGCATTCCTGGTCACACACCTGCTGGGGCCCAGGAGATAATCCCATTCTGCACGTTCAGGTTTAAGATTTCTTCTCCAGGCTGGGCTGTAGCCAGCGCAGCAAATGATTCATGCAGTGGGACTCAGGGAATGTGGAACATCGATGCCTCGTGAAGGTGGAGCCTGGATGGGAGATGGCATTGCAGCCACCTGGTGAGGGTGCATTTGATGTCTCTCAGGCCCAGGGTTAGATTAGGCAATTAGCTTGTGGAGCAGCCACCTTCGCTTCTGTCAAGAATATTTCAGATGACAGTAAAGATGAATCTAGCTTTAAAGATGAGGACAGCCTTTTTTTTTTTTTGAGACATCACAATAGATTTCTCCTTAATATCACACCCTGGAATGCAGATACTTGAGCAGGGGTGCAAATAGAGGGACATGCAAGCTGTGGGCAACTTGTCACACATGGGGTGATGCTGTCCTGACCTGTAATAGGCATGATGTTTTCTTCACAGCAGTTCTCAGGTGGGTGTGAGACCATGTACACAATCAATGTGATATGAGTGTTTCTTTTTTTTTTGTCTTTTTTTATTGTTAAAAGAGAAATTTACATTTACTCCCCTTGTCCCCTGCCCTCCCACTCCCCCAGTATCCCTCCTCCCTCCCCCTGCTTCCTTAAGAGGGGGCAGGGTACCCTGCCCTGTGGGAAGCCCAAGGCCCTTCCCCCTCCATCCTGGCCTAATAAGGTGTGCAACCATATAGACTAGGTTCCCAAGAAGCCACTGCATGCAGAAGAGATAGGTCCCTGTGCCATTATTATTGGCTTCGATATGAGTGTTTCAGCTCAGGAGTCCATCACGAACTCCTGCGAGGGCTGGAGAGATGGCTTTATAGATAAAGGTATTTGCTGCCCAGGCATCACCCGGAGGATGAGGTAGCTTTCCCAGTTCCCAATGCTGCCTCAGCAGCTATGCAGACAGCCATGGATGGGAATGTCAGACCAGATGTCACAGGACTCTGCAAGGTATTCAGGGATTGGGTGATCGGCCTGCTGGCTTCCAAGAGTCTTCATCCCATCTCTTCAGGTTTTCTAGAAGCTTCAAGACCAAGAGCTTCAAGACCTAGGCCTCCAGGACATGGGTCTGCAGGTCTGGCTGAGGCTGATGACCTGGGTATCATACCCAGGATTCACATGGTAGGAGAACACTGATACCATAGCAGAAGTTGTCCTTTGACCTTTACTCATGTGCTATGACATGTGTGCATGTGCATGCACATACTTTCACACATGTGTACATGCGTACACATACACACAAACATAATTAAGAGAATTCTGATCCTCCCTGGCCATCAGATCTGAGCAGTGCACGAGCTGGAGTAGAAAGCACCCTGGCCACCCTCGTGTTGATGCTAAATGGATGCTAAAACGTTCTGTGGAGCTTTGGACTCCAGCCTGCTGCTGAATTTTTAAGGGAATGGATGCTATAATACTTGGAAATCAAGCGAACCGCACTTACTTTTTCAGCCAGAAAACGGAGTCATCTTTCCAAGCAGGCGGTAGAGATTGCCAAAAGAAAGGGCTGCTGACTTGGGGACTGAGCCTCAGCTCTGCTTTCAGAAAACACCTTCTGCCTTCCGTGGAGACTCTTTCTTTGCAGTGTGTTGGTCTCCCCGTCTCTGTGTTTTGGCTCAGCCAAGGAGTGAGCACCCCAAGGATGAGGTAGCTTTCCCAGTTCCCTCTGCTGCCTCAGCAGCTGCGCAGGCAGCCATGGATGGAAAAGTCAGACCAGACGTCACAGGCCTCTGCAAGGTATTCAGGGACTGGATGATCTGGCTGCAGGCTCAGAAGAGTCTTCCTTTATCCCATCTCTTCAAGCTTTCTAGAAGCTTCAAGACCAAGAGCAGGGCCCACTTCTCCATTAGGGCCTCTAGGAAATGGGTCTGCAGGCCCAGCTCCTTGTCTGCATATCTGTGTCCTCTCCTTTAGTTTGTTCAAGGTCAAGAATAGCCAGTTCTCAGAGGCCATGGTCCCTGAAGATGTAGCTGAGTGTGTGGCAGCATTCTTACACAACCAGGTTAGTGAAAGGCACCTTGAGGTGTGTTCCTGATCCTACCCTTCCCTTAATACTCTATCTGGACACCAGGGAAAGTCCTGCCATGGCAGTGACGACCCTGCAGGGTGATGGCATGACTCCAATAGAGAAAACCCAGCTCCTTTTGATGTGCGGTTTCCTTTCACAACCTGGTCTTAACAGCTGGACATTTCCATTGGTATGCAAGTCTGCAAAGAGGACATCGTCTGTCACTGCCGACCAATGCCAGCCTCTGGGTGACATCCAGTCCTTCTAGTTTGTCCCTGTTGACAGAGGCAGCCGATGCCTAAAATCCTCAGCCAGAGCATCTCTCTTTCAGGACAGCATACGCTTCTTTATCCTTCCTGCTTCCAGCATCTCAGCTGGAAGTGCTAACCCCGAGTGCCTTCTCTTACTATGCTTTTTCACAGTTTTCTGACTGATGCTCAGGATAGACCAGTGGGGTTGGCGTTGCTGCTTCCCTGTTGCACATGAAGGGACAGAGGCTCAGGGAGGTGGATCAGATGTTGGAGCTGGGATACAGTGATGCTGTTGTGATCAGAAGGGCTGTGCTCTTTCAACTGCTCTGTGGAGGTCCTCTTATGGGTGTTTATACCAACAGCTTATTGTTCATTTCTCAATTATACAAAGAATAGACCATTATTTCTAAAAATGATTGAAAAGCATACAAAAGGCCCTAAAATCACTTATAATCCTGTCTTTCAGAGGTGGTCACTGTTGATGCACACAGGACACGCAGACCTCAGCTTCTATATTGCTTTCACTAAAGGAATATCAGTTTCCTAGGCTGCTTCTCTTGTGTGCGTGAGGTAGTGAAAATGATGTGTGTTCTGGGAGTTATGATTAAAGAAGATGTTTATAAGATCTTAGCCCACCTATAGAAGCAGGGTAAACTTGCTAGTGTTATGAGCCTACTTTGAGCTTTTCAATGTCCAAGCAACTATTTTAAACTCACTGTGATTGCTGAATTACTTGGACCCCAGAGTAGGTTTCATTTGATTGAATTCTATTTGTACTCTATAATGAATATCTTTCTTTCTGCCTCACTTAGAGTTGAATATTTGGACTATCTTCCTCCTTTGGACTCTTGTAAATTGTTTGGGGGCTGGAGGGGGTAGGAACAGGACATGAGAGTGGGGGACTTCATCTTTATTTATAACATATTCTTTTAAAAACATATGACAAGAATATAAAGCAGAATGATAAACTATTAATATTTATAGGCTCTGAGAGGTAAGTACATGAGGCCTGACCTTATTTTCTGAGCTGCTTGCAAATATGTAGTGGTTGATTATTTAACACTTATGACCCTAGGATGAATGTTCTTGTACATGGTGCTGTGCACAGTTACAGGGCTGTTTCTTCAGCAGGGAGTCTAGAGTTGTCAATCTGGGATGAAGTTCTATCTTCAAGTTCTCAAAAAGGGTCAAGTATCAATTTGCAGCCTCCATTTCTTTGTTGTTGTCAATTGTGGTTTCCATCATTTGGAGATAATATTTGCAACAGGTAGAAGAATTGTATTTTGAAAGTGATTATGAAGTTAATTACTTTTCTGGTTGTGACACAGTATCTGAAGAGAAGCGACTTCAGGAAGGCAGCTTTCTTGTGACTCTCAGTTGGAGGGGAGACAGTCCATCACAGTGGGAGAAAGCACACGCAGTCAGGAAGCAGGCATGAGCAGGAAGTAGGGCTAGCCCCCTCCCCACCAACTCTAGACTTCTAGTAAGGTTCCACCTCTTAAAGGTTCTGCATCCTTCTCAAACACGGCCATCAACTGGGAACCAAGCATTCAAACACATGGTCCTTCGATGACATTTCACATCTAAACCAAAGTAGGCGTATCCTTGATTTTTCTTTGTAATTTGTCAGTGACCCTTAATGTTAAAGTTATTAAATATTGATTTGGATTATTCACAGAAAGACTCTTTCCTAGCTTAGAGGGCCCTCACGTGAATTTAGTGCCGTGGCACGCTGACTGCTACGTACATCCTGTGCCATTGCTCTGTCTCTGCCTTCAGACCTGCAGTGGAAGTCTGGGCACATGGCCGAGAGCCTCACCAACATGCCCCGGCACTCACTCTACATCATCATCGGAGCCCTCTGTGTGGCCTTCGTGCTCATGCTCATCATCCTGATTGTGGGCATCTGCCGCATCAGCCGCATCGAGTACCAGGGCTCCTCCCGGCCAGCCTACGAGGAGTTCTACAACTGCCGCAGCATCGACAGCGAGTTCAGCAATGCCATCGCGTCCATCCGGCATGCCAGGTAAGCTCTGCAGCCAGGGAGACCTCACATCTGGGCTCCAGGGCTATGCTCTCATTAAGACTTCACAGCCATGAGAGAGGGTCTTCAAAAATAAAACAGGAACTGAACAAGGTACTAAGGATAGTGCTGGTCCACTTCATGAGTGACCCTTTAAAGCTGTGGCCAGTTATGTTTATATTGAATATATTCATCCATCTAATTTGTGTTGTTTGCAGCTGTACACACATGATTCTTTATCACTGTGCATTAGCATTTTTTTATAAATATGTATATGTGCATGCATATGTATGTATGGATGCCTTGCATGTAGTGTGTGTGTGTGTGTGTGTGTGTGTATGTGTGTGTGTGTGATGGTCTGAGAGCAACTTGTGTTACCTTCAGATGCTGTCTAGTTCCTTTGATATAAACAGGGTCTCTCACATTAGAGATCTGGAGCTCACCAATGAGGCTGGATTGGCCTGCCAGCATGCCCTAGGAACGTTCCTGTCTCTGCCTCCCCAGTGCTGGGACTACAGGCCCATGCCGCCGTGTCTAGCATTTTTAGCAGGGTCCTGGAATTGAATTTAAATCCTGTGTTGTCAAGGCAAGGCTTTGCTAACTGAGGCATCCCCTCAGTCTGACAATTTCTTGCTTGCTTTAAAGCAGTCACTATGAATATAGACTATCCTCTTGGATTCCAAGGCCTACAGATGTCATGGATCACTATCACCTGATGCTTAGAGCTTGCGTTTTGGAAGTCAGTGTCCTTTCCTGGAGGAAAGTCAGGAGCTGGTGTGCGAGAGGGAAAGCAGAAGCGTAGTGTGACTGGAAGTGTCATTAATCCGTTCCCTGCCTCTGTTCCATCTGGTTCCCTCAACCGTCTGCAAGCACAGGTCTCTCCAATCCCCTCCTTAAAGGACAAGACAATTGTTAAATTACAGGATATTAAATTATTCTGTAAGTAGACAATTACATATTTACTTCTCCCAGATCTATCTATGATATTGATGGGAAGGCCAGCTAATGGCTGGGTGTCATTCCAAAATCAGCAGCAAAATTCTTTCCTGTGAGTTGATGGAATAATCTGAAACATACAATTCAGAAAGCCAGTATACTGAGTTTAGTTTTTTAAAATAAAAATATATTTTGGGTTTTGTGTGTGTGTGTGTGCGCGTGTGTGCGCATGTGTGTGCGCATGTGCCTATGTGAAGTTGCACTTAGAACCCAGAAGAAGGTGTTGTTTCCCCTGGAGGTGGAGTTACAGGTACTTTTGAGCTGCGTGGAGCCAAACTCCAGTTCTCTGCAAGAGCAGCAAGGGCTCTTAACCACAGATGGATCTCTCCAGCTCCCTGGGGTTGGTATCGAGAGTAGGGCTTGTGGAAACCATTGGCAGTGTTATCTTTATTAGGATGATGGATCAGTAAAGACACAAACATGCTCCCGATCTGTAGAGAGGAAGCAGAAGATAGGAGGTTCATAGTCTTCCTCCCCCAAAGGGAAGTTCCAGAAACAGGAATAGAGCCCTAGTTCCAGAGAGAAGAGCCAGAGATGTGAATTTGGATAACTTGTAGCATCTGCCTCACAGCCTCACTGGGAGCTGCACCCTAGGGTTCTTGTGACTGTGAGAGAGGGGAACCAGTGGATCGGGACCCACCTACATGGCTGTGCACCTGGTTGTTTCCTCTCAGGGTCAGTTCAGGCCACCCAGCTTCCAGGAAGCCCAGGGCCAATCCACACAAGCTCCGCTGTTTATTCAAATCTCTCCTTTCAGTTCTGTCTCTCCAACAGGTCCTAAATGTCACTAAAAGGAGCAAATGTCACTAAAATCTGAAGTCTGACATGAACGGATGATCTCAGTTTGTGTTGGCATAGGATGTTTTGTTTTGTCTGAGTCCCCAAGTACTCACTCAGTACGTGATCCCAGCCAAGAGGACTGGTTTTCAGTATTCTAAATGGCTGGACTGGAGGCAGAGGGTGGAAAAAAAGGAGTGGAGGACTGACAAGTTTCTTGGTGCTGAAGTCTCCTCTCTCTCTGGTACTCCTAGAAGAACTTAGCTCATAGCGGGAAGCAAGAGTATAGCTTTATACCTGGATGTTTGGGAGACCCAGGAACAAGAGTCTCAGAGAAATGTGGCTAAGATCCTTTGTAATCCCCCTGAATGGAGGACTATGGCATTTCAGGCCCAGATCGTTTGAGAGAGATTGCTGTGGAGCTTGATGCTTCCGTTACCTCTTTGAAGATAATGGAATACTTGGGCAGGAAAGCAGAGGCGGGGTAGCATTCACCAACCTGGTCCCTATTTGTTGCTCATCTTTATCAAAATGCACAGTGCATAATCCTAGCCAGCAAGCTCCAGTGTCCTTCAGCAAGCACAGAGGAAGCTGTCCACAGGAAGGTCACACCTTCCCGAGAATCTGGAATTCAGGGTAACTTCTTGCCCTAAGGGCTCTGCAGCTGCAGCCTGATCTGCAGCCTGCCACGAACAGTCTGCAGCCAGATCTCTGGTGAGTTGGCTTCTTAGCTGTCTGTTCCTGGGCCAAACTTGGTGCCTTTGATGTTCCCTTCTCTCTAGTTTCCAAACAAGGCCTTGTAGTAAATGCCCACTTCATGGGCTGTTCCCTGGCGGCTGGCCTGGGCATGATGCTGAGTTGGAATGACCGCAGCTCAGTGGCCACACAAGATCCATTCCAAGTGGGTCACCTGAGACGCTCATGAGGGACCAAGAAGACATCTGGTGCCTCTGATTGAGAAGGCATTTATTTCCTCTCCTTTGTCCCAGAAGCCACCTGTCCCACAGCTGCCTTACGTGCACTCAGGTAGCAGAGCGATTATCACTATCAGCAGGAACTGATCCATGGCTTGCCATTTCCGGACAGTGAGGTCACGTCTTGGTGCCTAGGTCTACCGCCTAGAAGTGTTTACAAAAGGTAGAAAAAGGAGAACAGAAAGACATATTCTCTTATTCTCAAATAACACACCTTTAAATTCATCAGATCAACCTGCCATTCTTTATGGTGTTGTTTTTATTGCTTCCAAGAGCTAGGAGAATGTGCTTGTTTTCCTGTCTTATTTATGACCAGCTAGAGAATCTTTGGTTCTTTCAGAGAACAAGTTAGACACTCAGGACTTATTATCAAATATGGTTAAGATGCTGGGATGTTGATAGTATTTGTGCTGAGACCAACTAGGGTGGACCACCTGTAGACCGTTGGCCTCGTATGGCTCAGGATATCTATAAACGTAGTCCAATACAAATTTGTAAACTTACTTAAAACATTATATCTACAAAACAACATATATATATATATACACACATATACACGTATGTATATATACACAAAACAATATATATACATATATGTATATATAAGTGTATATATATATGCATATATATTGCCTTTTTATTGGTTTGCTAATAGGCATGTATTCACCACCTTGAGAGGTACAGCAGAGTCGAAGACAGCCTTGTCTCAGCTTACGGGTGCTCACACACCTCAGTGTCTGTAACGGACACTCTCTTAGCTTCCATACGGTAGACCCTGCACTTTGGGGTTAACTTTGTAGCTCATTCAAGCAAACAGTTCACACTGAGTAGGCAGCTCCTAGTCTGCTGGTCCTCTCTTCCTGTCTTAGTCTGACTTCAACCAGCTCTTGTCGTCAGCATTACACTTTCTGACCCGTGCAGATGATCTCATTGGCATTATGCCACCTAACCAAGCAGGTGAGTCTGGGTACAAGGTCAGGTGCCCTCTTCACTCGTGCCCTTTGCACGTGTTCAAGTGAGTGGGCCTAGACTTCGGCTGTCATGCTCAGCAGATCTGCAATACTCTCTCTCAAACTTTCCTTATCAGTCTTCGGCTCCACGGCGACATCTAAGTTTTCAGCCATTTGAATTACTGCTTGTGAAAACAAGGCACAAAACCGAGATATCTAATTTCCTGGGCTTTAAGAAGACAGATTCTTTTTCAAACTGAAACCATCTAACAAGTGGCCTTAAAAGGATGCAGTGAGCTTGTTCAGTTGTTCACATTGCTTTTCTTTTGGCCAAATAATTGATTCATTTAGTCAGCTAATGCCTATGATTCATTCTGACATGACCCAGGCTAGGGCCAAGGAGGTTCTCAGTTGTCAGCTTTCCTTCCAAATCATCACTGTTATGACAAATGCATCTAGCTCTCCTGTGAAAAATAATCTATCAAAGTTCTCTACCATAGAGTAGCCTCCTGTGTTTTCACTTGGGAGCTAGGAAGGAACTTAACAAGTGTCATAATGTGGCCACTTTTCCGATCCTAGGAATCATGGGCGTCATCCAGACAGACTCGCAGGCTGTATGCTGAGGTCCGCCCCATGTCAATGCCAACACTGCTTGTGGGTGTTCAGTAAGGCCTTGCAATTCAGAAACAATTCTACTTAGGGCTTTTTAAACATTTTGATGGTCACTGTGGGTCAGTTGTGGCAGAATGTGTTAACCATGCATTTTGCACGGTGTCCCCTCTGTGCTCTTGAAGGCTGACCAATCTTGAGTGAATTGGAAGGCAACTGATGAAGGTTTAGAAATCAAAGATCATTTCAGTCATGGTCGCAACTCATGCCTGGAATCCTAGGACTTGAGAGGCTGAAGCAGGAGGATTACCGTGAGTTTGTACCCTCTTTCTCATTCCTCACTCCCTCCTGCTTCTCACCTTTGTATGTGAGAACGCAGACATTCAAAAGGTAGCAAAGAAAGAGAGAAGAAAACAGAGGGAGGGAGCCATGGTAGGTAAGCCCCTCTGATTTTTTGGGGACCCTTCTTAACCTTTTCAAAATTTGAGGTGGTTTTTAAAAATCTCCTTTTAATGAGCTTTGTTGGAAGTAAAATAATTTATTTTTTTAAGTCATATATATGAAGAAGAAACAATGGTAGGTTCTCATAGTTCTGTTTCACTCCAGAAGCTTTGGGGAAAGTGAGGTCTCGCCTGGGAAGAGACCACCCAGAAGTTGAACTGGCCATATTTTAATAATTATTCTCTAAGGACTGGTTTGGCAGAAAGTCTTGCACTTGGAGTTTTAACTCCTCTGGCTTCTGGGCATCAGTCCTGCTGCCGAGGCGACATCTCTAGGCATAGGTCTGTTGGGACAATATCTTGGTACTTAGAGGAAAAGGATGCTCCTGGGGGCCGAGGGAACTGATGGTGAACACCGACAACATTCGTGGGCAAACACCTCAGTGCTGTAGGTCATTTCTTTCTTCTGGGCTTTTTGTGTTGGGATTACAGATGAACTCAGAGCCTTTCCAGCTTACTCCCTCCAAACCCCCAGGCCAGAGACTGTCTGAGTGATGCCTGGGGCCCACTGCCTGCCATTTTGCTTGCAAAACCGTCTGAAGAAAATGAGAGATCAATTCGTGTTGTCTTAAGTCTGCTGTGGAGCTGTCCTGCCTGATTCACCACGATTTATCCTGGATGCTTTCATGTTAATCCATTTTGCCTCCTGAACTAAAGACTAATGTTTATTCCCCAGTCAGTGTTAATATCAGGATGCCTCAAGTTTTTATACATGCTAAAGAATATACTTTAGAGTATTTTTATGGTTCCATTCATAAAATTTAGAGTATTTTTATAGTTCTTGAATGTTATTTTTGTGTCTGTAGGTATGTGAGTATACATATATGCTTGCATGAGAGTATGTGTGTTACATGTAGGTATGTGAGTATATGTGTGTGTATTGCATGTAGGTTATGCATGTGTATGTGTAGGTATGTGTGATGTTTGTGTGTATGTGCATGTGTGTGCGTGTGTATGTATGTATGTATGTGATGTGCATGTGTGTATGTGTGTGCAATATGCGTGTGTGTATGTGATGTGTGTGTGTGATATGTGTGTGTGTGTCTGTGATGTGTGTGTGTGTGTGTGTGTGTGTGTGATGTGCGTGTGTGTGTAGGCCAGAAGTCCATGTGCAGCTACTTTCTCGGTTGTTCTGCTGACTAGTTTTTGAGACAGGGTCTTTCACTGAACTAGAGCTCACCTCAGCTCACCGATTAGCTAGACTGGGTGGCCAGTAAGACCTGGGATCCATCTGCTCCCCTCCTGCCTATAGCCCTGGGGTACACCAGCAGCACTGCCCTAGGTTTCGCATGGGCGCGGGACGACCAAGCTTAGATTCAAGC
>JAQHUG010000161.1:3369348-3388011 GCA_028555095.1 Dicrostonyx torquatus
TGAATGCTCACACACTGGCCTGGCCAAAAGAGCTAGTTCCAGGACAGGTTCCAGAGCTACAGAGAAATACTATCTCAAAAAACCATAAATAAAAATAAAAATAAAAATAAAAAAAGGTGCTCAGGTGGGCCATGTACTAACCCTGTAGCCTGGGCCGGCCTCAGACTAGTGATTCTCCTGCCTCCACCTCCTTCATCCAATCCTACTGGCGTGCACCACCACAACCAGCATGAACAACATCAAACAAGAAACATATGCTAAATGTTGCAATAGTTATCCTATCCTAAGGAGTCTAAGTCTTATATTAAAAATGGCTTGGCTAAGTCACGAGAGGAACGTAACTATGACTGAGCACTAGATTTGGTGGGGGTAGATATGAACAGCAAGGGATAGAGGAGAGAATCCTAGCTTCCAAGTTTGGCTTACTTTATACCAGCCCTTTGTCTAGTAAGCATGCACACATAATCGTGCATCTGAGGACGTACAAAGGGAAGATGAACTCTGATCTGTGGCGATGTATTTACAGCAGAGCAGATTAAAACTGTGCTTCAGTCATTTACTTGAAAACGGCTTTGGGCAAGTAATTGTGTGTGCTTAAGCTTCACAATTTGGAAAAGAGATTCGGATAATGACAGAGCAGATTGCATGTGTATTGTGTTCCCTACCTCCGGTCTATGGGAAGCGTTCAGCCTGTCTGTTGTTACTATGGTTGCTGGCATTCTTATTTTTAGATGTGGCTATTATCACAAAGTAGGTTAATATACCCTTCCTGATGGTAAGTGCTTATGGCCCCCAGTGTGTCCTGATGTGCTCACGGTGCTACAGCAGGGAGCATCTTCTCCCCCATGTAAAGTCCTCCAGAACCACACCGAAGTTGTCACTCTGTGCTACCCGTGAAGTCAGCATTTGATAAACCAGGCTAACTGTGCTTGGGACTGCAGGAGCTCTGTTCTTTTGCCCTATCACAGGCCAATACAGTTTCTTTATTCATTAATCAATAAAAGCAACCCATAGACCAAAGGACCTACCACATCACACCACAATCAATATTCTGGTTTATATTGAAAACTCACACTGCCCATGTGACAGCAAGTGGCTGAAATGGAAGTGAAGCCTTCTAGGTCAAGCGGGCACACTCCTGATCTCATTGTAACCCTGCCATTGACACTGAAAGTCAGTTCCCACTTCTGACCTGGTTGTCCAGCTATTTTTGCTCCCCTTCCTTTGTGAATATACACTGCTCTGCAGCTAAGCCATCAAAGAAAGTGGACGAGCACTGTGTGGAGTGAACACAGCTTGCGAGGGGTAGCACTTCATTGTGGAAGTGAACTTTGTGGGAATTTGTTCAATACAAGAACACTTGATGAAGTGGTGGCCTCGTGTTGCCTTCTAGGCACCTGGAGATATTTGAGTTTGAGATCTCAGAACTAGATTAGTGATTTCTAAAACAGTTTTTTAAAAAAGAACCTTGTCCTCTCATGATGTGTTTCATGGAAGTATGGTACAAAACAAAACACTAAAATAAGCAAGATTCTCTCTTGAACCTGATTGAGGGGCCCTGATGCTCAGTCCCTCTGACCTTCTCTTTATATCATAGCTAATGTCAGTGGTTTCTGAGGGGCCATAATGAGGCACAAACGTCTCAAGAGGCCAGTCACCAGGGCTTCTCATCTCCTCGTCCTTCAGCTCCTCCACTCATCCAATTGGTACTAACAGAGCAGCGTGCTCTGCGTGTTTGAAACTGGTGCCTGCAGCTAACAAAATCAGCTAGGATTACTGACAACCAAGTAGACATGGCGATGTAGGAGGCTGGAATCAATACAGATCCTAGAAGCCGGTCACATCAGACCAGCTCACAGGATAGTGTAGGCACACCCAGCCAGAAGGCCCAGGTAGATGTGTGAAGTCTTAGGTGGGCTCACGTTCTCTCCGAGAGCAGACGGACAGCCAGGTTGAGGCATCCATAGTCAGAAGCAGGCACAGCTGCACAACCGGCAGCTTCTCTTCTACATGTGTCTTCCCACGAGCAAGAAGAGCATGTTTCAGAACGTTATATACAAGAGCATTTACAGGTCTTTTATTTACAGTGGTCCCCAAGATGCTGCGAAGGCACTTAAGCTTTCCTTAAAAGTCAAAGACAGAACTTGTGAGACACACAGCAAGGCATCTGCATCCCACAGGGGCAAAGATCAGATAGCGGGTCTCATCAGAGGAGGGAGAGAGCCTTCCATGCCTGTGACATGCCAGACTGGGAAAAATGAAAGGATAGTGATAAAAATCCAAATGGCATTTGCCTCTGGATCCTGACGGTGGGAGTTGGGGAGACTGCGAAGGGGCCTGTAGGAAGTGCCTGGTGGGTGGAAACAGTCCGTACTGGAATTCTAGTGACAGAAGAAAAAATACACTTGCCACATGCCATCCAAGGATAGATGTGAGATCAGAAAAAATATTAAAACACCGAGAAAGCTTAAAAAGATAGGACCACTAAAAAAAATTCAATAGAGTGGGTAAGATGGAAGACAGAGAGGGGGGTTGAGGTAGAAGGCTTCTAGAGGGTGACCTGGATAGGAAGATGGAAATGCCCCATGCTGAGAGAGGAGAGGCCACAGGGCAGGGCTTTGTGCTGAGCTGTGGCTGGGGAGATTGCTCAGTGAGTAACGAGTTTGCCCTGGAAACATGATGCCCTGACTTCACCACGTAAAACAGATGCAACGGGCTATGTATGTATGATCCCAGCATTCTCCTCTAAAAGGATGGGGGAAAGAGGTGGGAGAATCATTGGAAGCTCATGGGACAGCTTGAGCCTCTTACCTGGGATTGGCCCCTGACCTCCCTGTGTGCACTGTGGCAGGTGCATCTGTGCACTTGCACTCACACACACACACACACACACACACACACAGAGAGAGACAGAGAGATTGATTGTATAGAGTGTCTTCAGAAACTTCAGTTGCTAGACGGAGCAAGAAGCTTCCTGGTTTTATAACATGTTTGCCCAAATGAATTTCCACGTTGGTTATTTAAATTTTCTAATCTGCAGATTAAAAATTTCTCCCACAAACACATTTCCTGGCTGTGGTGGGGCAGGGGAGGCCAACGGATAATCAATTGTCATTTTCCTGCTGGCTTCACTGAAAACTCCAAAGTGCTAAAGAGAATGTTCACAAAATGGAAATCCTTTTCTTATTAAACTGCCCTGTGTGGAAAACACTCCATGGGCAAATTATCTTTTAATAAGGCAATTTCCTGCTTTCTCAACCCAAAAGGCCCCTGACCAATTTGAAATTCAAATATGTGGCTTCCTTATACTGATGCCAAGCAACATTTGCAAGCTTTCTGAAATGTGGCTCCCACTGGGAATTTCAAGTTAACTCATGGGGGAAACGCTCTCTGTCACAGACAAGCTTCTGTGGAACCTTGATGCAAAGAGCATGTGAAGCACTTGCACTTAATGCCAACACACATGTTCATGTATCCACACATGAACACATACAAAGACAAGTAATTTTGCCTGCCTGTCCTCTGTCTCTCTCTCTCTTACACACACACACACACACACACACACACACACACAGAGCACTTAGGCTGGTCCATTCATATTGTTGGAGGCTGTCTTATACCTTGCAGAGTGCTGAACATCATCTCTGGCCTCTTACCACTGGACACCAGAAGTCCGTCTCAGTTAAGGCGACCAACACTGGCTCTGGAGATTGTCAAGTAGCCTTTGGGTAGGAAATAACATCTGAGTGAGAGCCAATGAGCAGCAGACACACTGTCCTTCCCATAGGGCCTTTTCATGTTGTCCATCTGTCCACTCATTCTGTCTCATTTATTCCATTCACTCTGCCCATTCAGACCACAAATCTACCTGAAACCCTGCTGTGTACCTAATGGGTAGGTTCTCTGATGCCCCTCCCCCACCCCGCCATTGTGGGTGTGACACACCTGTCGAGGTATGGATGCTGGCAGGTGTGTTGCTGACTCTGAAGTGTTGGGCTCTGGAAAATATCTTGCTTCTTGATGGTTTAGAGAGATTGAAGGCTTTCTCTGTGAGAACACGCTATGCACTCACTATTCCAGTGAAGATTCTCAGCATTTATTAAAGCCAGCTTCATCCTGCATGGGACTCTAAGAGGTTTGTACACATCTCTATCCTTTAATCTTCACTGTGACCCTTTGAGATAGGAATCTTTATTACTTCCTGTCTTGAGAGAGGAGTCTAAGATCTAGAGAGTTTATATAGCTTCCCGAAACCCCACAGTTTTAAAGACACGGAGACATTTTAGAACCTTCTTCCAAGTCACCACCCCCCTGCCCATCCATCCAGAGGTGTTCAGCCTTTTGTCTTTGGAACATGACAGTGCCATTTCCAAATACGTTGGGACCTGCTCTGGTCAGTTTAAACTGTCAACTTGACCCAAACTGTACTCACCTGAGAAGAAAGTCTCAAGGGAGGAATTAAGTAGATCAGGTTGGGCCTTGGACACACCTTGGGGGAGTCATCTTAATTACCGAGATGAGAACACTCTCTACGGCTGTGGGCAGGACCTTTTGTAATAGGCTGGGGCCTGAATTGAAGAAGAATGGAGAAAACTGAGCAGGAGCAACAGCTAGCAGGTGACGTGGGTGCATTAGGGTTTTTTTCTGCTCTTGTCTGTGGATGTGATGTGACCAACGTCTCCAGCACCGGCCTCCACGACTTCCCTGCCATGATGGAGTGTAACTTGGAGTTGTTAAGTCCAAATGAAAGCCTTTCCTCCTCTAAGTTGCTTTTGGTCAGGATATTTTAATCACAATAAAAGAAACGAAACCAGGCCAGGCACGAATCCTGACCATTCCTAAGTGTATCTTCACAGAATGCCTACTACGTGCTCTCAAGCCCGTCCCTCAGGTTTGCTGTGTGAGGGATGCTGGAGACTCCAGGATAGCAGATTGGATGGAAAGTGTCCACAGCCATGGATAGAAGCCGCACTTTGTCCAGGGGTGCGGCTCTGCATCTCTGTACAGCTCCGGGTCCAGAGAAGCCACCCTGAGTCTCAGACGACAAGACGGAAAGTGAGAATTAACTCTGGGTTTCCCGTGCCAGTTGTCTGTGCAGAGGAATCTTCTATGAGTTAGCAGAACTTTACACACGGACTTGGCTGAACTGCTGTGGACAGTTGAGATGTCTGGAATCATGTTGTTCAACCCTCCCTCGGCAGACCAAGTAGGGGAGGCCCAGGAAAAAGGAATGGTGGCTTTTCTCAGTCTGATGGGACAGGGTGCTATTAAAAATCACCAAGGGACTCACAAGCCAGGAGTAATACCACATTTCCTGGCACATCGTCCAGATCCCATTAGCCACTTACTTTTTCTCCCTGGTTTCTATTAGCCACACAGAGGTCAGCTGGGTGCTTGGAGAGATAATTTAGCTCTGTATTTTTCCATATGAACACAGTATGATACGACTCAGAGTCTCCCAGAAGTATCAGCTCAGAGCTAAGGGGATCTTAGACAAATTATTTTGAGCACAGAAGTGTTCCTGTGCAGGGTGGAGGTGGCAGAGGCTAGGATGTGGAAGAGCCAGGCACTACTTCCTCTCTGCTAAAGGTTGCAGCCTACAACATGAGCAGGTCCTTTGTATCAACTGGAGGAAGAAAGCAATTAAAATGTGGTTGTTAGTTAACTGTGTGATTGGGCTGGCTGTTGTCCACAAAAATCCCGGTTAGTGAACTTGGGTGTTATCAAACCACTGGTGATAGAACCTATGCTGAGCTCCATGCCCAAGGGGAGTGGGTAGGTCCCTCGTGTTTTCAAAGCACCCCCTACTCCAATGGGGAATCTGCAAGTGTCCAAAACAAGGTTTAGTAAATTAGAAAGTTTTTGCAACACAGATATGTAAATCTGGCTATAACTGAAACCAACCTCTAACTCCTGGTTCCCAAGTTTGAATCTACTGATTGTAAGCTTAATTAATTTATATTAAAAACAAACCTAGTGGGATTGAAGAGATGGCTCAGCTGCTAAAAGCACCAGCTGTTCTTTCAGAGAACTTAAGTTGAACTCCCAGAACTCACAAATGTCTGTAATTCCAGGCCTAGAGGTTTGACACCCTTATCTGGCCTCTGTGAACACACATAGATACACACACAGGCAAAATACCTGTACACATACAATTTTAAAAATTCAAAAAAATACCAGTGCAAACATTGCTGTTTAAAATGTTCTCCGGGTGAAATAACCGTATGGGATTCTTTCTCTGCCAAGAAAATAGTCTGAGGAGCCAGGAGGATCAAGGCTGCTTTCGTAACTCTCCGTTAGTCTTTTGGGATAGCCTCTCTGGTGACGGACATCTAGTTTGTCAGTCTGGAGGCTGGAGGACATGAGGGTGGGCTTCTGTTAATCAGGAGCTTCCAGACTGTTCTCTCACTGGCTTCTTTTGTACCCTTTCTGAGAACTGAGCTGGACTGTGGCTGTGGCTCTGGGGCTGAGCACTTCCCTGGGCTGGGAGGGCCTGGGTTGCATCCTCACCCCAGCTGCTTTCCTGACTTTGCCTCAAAGGGTGCAGTAGCGTTTTGTTCTCAGTTCCTCTCCTGATGCATGGTAGGACAGCAGTGATGACCTTTTGACATACGGGGCGGGGCTTGTTCAACATGTATTCCCAACCTTCAGTGCTTAGTGGGGTCGGGGGAGCTCAGAGTTGTCCAGTAGAAAGCTAAGCATAGAGTGGCGTTGTTCTTATTAGTCAGAGGCTCTAACGTGTGTGAATCATAACATTCTGCAAGGACTTTACCACCTCCTTTCAGAGTTATTTTCATAAAAACATTACATATTGTGACATATACTATATCTTACACACACACACACACACACACACACACACACACACAGAGTTATGTTTTTACAGCACATGCTTCTCACTGAAGTATGGCCATGCACACAGTTTGTAGTTTGCTTTGGCACTACATTTGTCCCTGTATGTGACTACCTAGTGGTATCCTGGCCATCTGCCCATCTATTTCTAATAAAGGCCATGAAACTCTATTAATCATTAAAATCTCCTCTGATTGGCTTAGAGAAAGTTGTAAGGCATACACAAGTAGTCCACCATATGACAAGGCTGGCAAGTTCTACTGTGCTCACACCCAGGTCCCCAGGGTCACTGTGCTCACACCCAGATCCCCTGGGTCACTGTGTTCACATCCGGGTCCCCAGTGTCACTAGGTTCACACCCAGGTCCTCAGGGTCACCGTGTTCACACCCGGGTCCCCAGGGTCACTGTGCTCACACCCAGATCCCCTGGGTCACTGTGTTTACACCCGGGTCCCCAGTGTCACTAGGCTCACACCCAGGTCCTCAGGGTCACCGTGTTCATACCCGGGTCCCCAGGGTCACTGTGCTCACACCCAGATCCCCTGGGTCACTGTGTTCACACCCGGGTCCCCAGTGTCACTAGGCTCACACCCAGGTCCCCAGGATCACTATGCTCACACCCAGGTCCCCAGGGTCAGACCTTGAACTGACACGGAGTGGACACACAGTGAAAGAATGATGGGTAATTAACTTTCCCATAACTGTTCTCTAAAGCTTTAATGGTGTGCCAACAGGAGGACAGTACGGGGATTTCCAACATCCCACCCTCACTAGTGAGACTCTTGTGCCCGCCTCTGTGTACGTCTCTGCCAGTGTCACTGCTTCCTCAGCCAACTGACTAGACGTGGCTTTGCTAGACAGGCACACCAGGTCTGCCCATGGAGTTATCTTTCTCACCATCTGCCCTTCCTATCTCTTCCCCTAGATGTCAAAACATTCTTTTCTCTCTCATTTCCTTCCAGGAGGCCTTCTTCCTTATCTTCCCATCCTTTAGATTTGTGTGCTAAGGTTTTTGAGACCAGCGTCTGTCTCCCTCATCTGCTGTACATATTTGACTAGTGTAGAGCTCAGAACACATCGGGTTGTGTCAAGGAATGCCTGGTGAATGACCCCAATGGGTGGCAAGAGGGGAAGGAAGAGCATCTGTACCCTGGGGAGTTCAGCCTGTCTCATCAGTTCTTCAGGGTGGCCTGGCATTGTGACACTGTCCCTGCTGGCCAGATGGTGTCCTCACCCATGGAGGCCTTGTGGGTGGATAGCTGCCACATGAGTCACCGTGGTCACTGAATGCTGCCAGCAATCTTAGGCAGCCTCAGGAACTGGGCCGTTTGCCCTGGGAAGGATCTTGTGGCTTCCAAGGTTCTGAGAGAACCTCAGAGAAGAGACAGAGTTTCATAGTCTTAACCTTAGAGGCAATGCACATCTTTGAGATTTTTCTGGATTGTAATTGCTCATATGGCCAGGAGGGAGGCACTAGAAGTGAGTGAGGTGTGTGTATGTGTGTGTGTGTGTGTGTGTGTGAGAGAGAGAGAGAGAGAGAGAGAGAGAGAGAGAGAGAGAGAGAGAGGCGGGAGAGAGAGAGGGAGGGNTTTCTGGATTGTAATTGCTCATATGGCCAGGAGGGAGGCACTAGAAGTGAGTGAGGTGTGTGTATGTGTGTGTGTGAGGGGGGGGGCGGGAAAGAGAGAGGGAGGGAGGGGAGGCTGAAATCGTCACTAGTGAGATCAGGGATGACAGGAGCTGGTAGCCTGAGGCACCCAGCTTTATCTCCAGTTCCTTCACATGTGCTCTTGTTGATATCCCAGCCACTACCTTTCCCTTTTTTCACACATTCATTGCCTGTCCTGGATTTGGTGCCTATTGGAATGAGAACTAGACTGTGTTGAATAGGGCAGAGCAGTACCTACCAAGCCTGCCTTGGTTTTCCATGGCTACCAGTTTTATGGGTAGAAATCTGAAAGAAATAGCAACCAAATAGGAAAATGCATGCTGGGAAAAACCTTCTGTTTATGGAACTGCAGGGTTGAGATATAAGCACAATCAACCAGTGATGTGGGATTCCCTCTGTATGCTGTGATACCATTGGTTAATAAAGTAACTGGCTTGGCCTGATAGGGCAGAGTAGAGTCAGGTGGGGAAAACTAAACTGAATGCTGGGAGAAAGAAGGCGGAGTCGAGAGAGAAGCCATGGAGCCTGCTGAAGACAGACGCTGGAACTCTACCCGGTAAGCCACAGCCTTGTGGTGATACACAGATTAATAGAGATGGATTAAATTAAGATATTAATTAGCCATGAATACTCTTAAGCTATTGGCCAAACAGTGTTGCAAATAATATGGTTTCTGTGTGATTGTTTTGGGGCTGAGCAGCCAGGAACGAAACAAGCAGCCTCCTACTACAAACCAGGGCAGCAGCACCCAGAAATTGCACCTGGTACTAACTAAATCCTCTGTAAATCACAGATGACTATAGACATTCCTGAACTCTTGGAGGGTAGATCTGTGGAATGATTTCCTTAGCATGGCTGTGACCACTGGTGAAGTCAAGGTACCAGCTGGTGGCTACTCTCCTGGAATTTTGCAGGGGTGACCACTTGTCAGTCTTTTCTCTGCCACCATGCCCTTTCTTTCTGGAAAAGCAACTTGGTTCCAGGTCTGGCTTTTCTCTTTTCATCATTTTAACGGTTGCTGCTCCCACTAACATAGGGTATTTTCCTCAACTGAGCTTACAACTTTACCCTCTGGAGCCTGTGGTGTCTGGGTGCTAGCTTATTTTAAACCACCCTACGTATCTGCTGCAACTTTCAACTTGCTTCTTTTCTGGTAAAGCCACCCAGTTTTCAAACCCTTCCATTATGCTTTTGGTTCCTAAGTCTCACTGTGAACATAGCTAAGAGCATCCAGCAGTAACCACACTATAGCTTAACTGTAAAACTGTCGTGAAAGTTCTCCCACCAGATTAGCCAGTCCATCACCTTTATACTTAGCCTTCCCCAGTGTTTCAGGACATAAATGACATGGAGACAAATACTTTGTCAGGATAGAAAAGAAGTAGCTGCTAGACCGTTGATCAACAGAGTCCTTGCTCCCAAGTATAATCTTTGCCGTTTGCCTGTGTATCGACATTTTGGTCTTCTGCGTTCAGAATCACCCACTGAGTTCTGCTTAGAGTATCCTAGGACTTCTCTAACTCATACCTACGGACTCTGCCTAATTCCTTCTTAAAGCCAGTTTCAAAGGTTTAAGAACCTCATGTCCAGGTAGTCACAGCAAAGAGTCTACCTTTGTTGCTGCCAGCGTTCACGTTAGTTACCTTTATCATCGCTGTCACCAAAGATTTGGGAGAAAGAACTGAAGGATGGAGTATTGACTTTGCTTGTGGTTTCAAAGGGCTTGGCCCATCATGGTGAGGCATGTGTGGATGAGCAGTTCATATTGTGGCGGAGAGCAAGCAGAGAAAGGAGAACACCGACGTATTCTCTCACACTGCTTCTCACTTTAATTCCTTTCTCCTTTAATTCCTTCCAGACTCCAGCCAGTGGGATGATGCCACCCATACTCAGGTTGGCTCTTTCTGCTTCCTTTCATCTTATCTAGGAAGACCCTCAGTGATGTATTGAGAAGTATGATTCAGTAATATTCCCGAGTTGCTGTGGAATAATCCTCTCTACATTATGAATATGTGTTGCTTTCATTGGTTAATAAAGAAGCTGATTGGCCTATAGCAAGGCGGGATAAAATTAGGTGGGACATTCAAACTGAGGATACTAGGATGAAGAAGAGCAGAGTCAGGGAGATGCCAGACAGCAGTCTAGGAAGTGGCATGTGTTGAAAATGAGGTAAAAAGCTATGAGCCACGTGGCAAAGCATAGATAGATATATGGGTTAACTTAAAGGTAAGAGTTAGGTAGTAACAACACTGAGCTATTGGCTGAGCATTTATAAGTAATCTGAAGTCTCTGTGTTGGTTATTTGGGAGCAGGAGGTTGGGACAGGAAAAATCCACCTACACTGAGTAATTAAAAACAATCCATTCAAGTTGACAATGAAGGTTAAGCACAGTATATCACAGACAAAGCTTGAACTTGGAGAAGTGTCTTGATTTTGAAATACTGCTTAGGGCCCCTTCTATCTTAAGACTTTCTTTGAAGCCCCATTCCTATACTTGGTGGGGAAGAAAAGTGAAGTAGGTATAATTCAGAACAAATAGGAATTTAGGCAAAGAACAAACAAGTCCTTTAAAAGTATATCTTATTAAATATTTAGGGCATACTTATACTAAACAATTATTAGTTGTTATCTAAAATTCCAATTTCACTGAGCCTGCTGCATTTTATTTTCTGGTTCTGTAAGTTGTAGATCTGACATTGGAATCATCTGGGAGACTAAAACACAAAGTCAGCTAGGACAGTTGGACGGCTACCAGGGAATTAGAGACTCACTCCTCCCCGGGGGGGGCAATGTTTATATACAGCAACTGTCTATGTATTTCTCTTATATTTATTGTTTTAATCTATGCATAGACTGCAACCTATATTTTCTTTCCCTGCAGACTGAGCCTGGATTGGGTTTGTTGCTCACACTCCAAAAGTTTCTCTGACAGATGTCAATCCCAACTCTTAGGCTATCTTGTGCCTGCACACTCTTCCCAGTCTGTCTCCAGTGATTTAGGATTGTGCCTGTCACATGTGTGTGTGTGTGTGTGTGTCACTTGGGGTCATGGTGGCTCTATGCTCAGGCTACAATGGTGGCCTAGCAAGGAACTTGCATGAGTGAACCATACATGCTAAAAAAATAGAGAAGTTTTGCAGAGTTTGGTCTGGTCAGTTAGGAAACTGGCTCAAACCCGGGAATGGCTAAGGTTCTCTGAGTTTGTAAATAAGATTGAATAGACCCCTTCTTCCAACAGTCTCCAAAATAACTTGATGTAGCCTACTCGGTGTTTTGAGAAAATTTCAGTCGAGGGCAAAGCGTACTTACTCAGCTGGTTTTGCTAATAAGATAAACAATTCCCCAACTTTCAGATTGGCAGAAGCCACACTGGTTTTCTCCAGGACTCCACAACATGCTTAAAACCAGCCTTATGGGGAGAGTGAAGGTATAAGCCAGGACAAGTAGGAGCATTGAGTTTGGAAGCCTAACCCCCAACAGAGGCTAGACCTATGGGATCCCTGAGTTTAAAAAGGAATAATATAATAGGAGTCCAGGACTACAGCCTTGAACACCCTTGAAAGCCAATTGCAGACTTACCCAATGACCCATTTCATTTCCTGATTGCAAGGTGACACAGTCTAGAGGGAGCCACTGTGGCTGGCTGGATCATTACCAGCTCATGGGGGCTAAAACACACACAAGCCTTATTAGCAGAATGAAGGATGAAACCTTCCCCTGCCCTTGGTGGAGGAAGCACCGGTGGCCCTGGATGACCTAGCATGAATGCTGTCCCTGGTCTGACAAAGATGAATGGTAGGGCCAGTTCTGGTTTTGATGAGACCTGGTGAGGTGATGTCTGCATTTTCTCAAGGTCCTAAGTAAACACTTTGCCCTTGCCAGAAACCAACATACAAACACAACTGCAGAAGAAACATGGGTCTTAGGAACAGCCTGTCTGTTGACACACGAACAGCTAGCTACCCCATATGGAGAAAGAAACCCTGCTCTCAGACCCTCTGGGGCTTATTTTTAACTCACAGTATCTGATCTGAATGCCATTCAATTAAAACACTCTTTTAAGCTCGTATCCTCCCCATCACTGAAGTAAAATCATGCTGTGGTTTATTGCTCGGGAATGAGCCGCACTCTGCAGTACGAGAGGAAAGTACCAGGATGCGATGTGGAGACTGTGAATCCAGGGGAAGGGGCACAAGGAGGCTGTCTCAGTTCTTGTCTGTGGCTGTGAGAGACACTCTGATCAAGAACAACTCGGGGGCCTCCGAGGAAAGCTGCTTACTGACTTGATCTCCTGTTCATGCTCACCTACCTTTCTTTCTTTTTTAAAAAGATTTACTTATTTTTATCTTGGGTGTGTGGATGTTTTGTCTACTTATCTACATCTGTGTACCATGTGCCTGCCCGATGCCCTCAGAGGCTAGAAGAAGGTATCAGTTCTCCAATCCTGCAGTTACAGATGACTGTGAACCTTCACGTGGGACTGGGAACCAAACTACATCTCCTGGAAGAGCAGCCAGTACCCATAACCAACGTGCTATCTCTCTGCCCCTTTTCCATCTTTCTCCCATTGCAGGGGCCACCAACGTCAGCAATGGTTGTTTTCCAGTCTCCGACACCACACTGTGAAGTCCTTTGATGAAGCAGGATGTCTATCTTGGTAGCCACAGGCTTTGGTATACTGAAAGAGCTCCATTAAGTTAGTTACATGGGACTGAATGGAACCTTTCATTGCTTAGGGGAAGGCAGAGGTGTTAGGATTGAGGATACAGGCAGGATAGACAAACCTATGGACGGATCATGTGAGATTGCTTCACATTAGGAAGGGATGGAGACACTTTAAGCTACAGCAATTTGCTCCGAAAGGCTCCTCTCCCTGCTCATGAGATTAATGGTGGCAGTAAATAAAATTATCTAATGATATTCATGAATATTTGGAATACTTGGCTCAGTGCTTGTAACAACTTGGAGGTCATTTCCAGTTTTTATCCTGAAGCAAATCTCACTCATTTAAAATTAGCAAACCAGTCACCAGCACCAAAATCTATAGATTATGTAGGCATTGTAATTTCTTTGTTGCACCTTTGAGATTGTGTGTGTAGGTTTGTAGTCTGTATAAATTCCCCATCTCTGAGTTAATTTTCCTTTTAAGAAGATTGGAGCTAGAAGGAACCTTAGCAGTAAGAGAATGAAACTTTCTGTAAGGATATGATTGGGCACAGACGTGCACGGAGACTATCCATACTTGATGGAGATCTTGCTTTCTGCCTCTGCCCCTATACACCTTATGTGGGGAGAAGGCAGTACTGGAGGATGGATTTACTGGAAGAACTGTAAGGATTGGTGGTGATGACTGATGGACAGGTGGAATTACCTAGTATTTCCATGTAAAGAACCTTTAGGTAACGGGAGAGATCCCTTATGAAGATAGATCATGGACCTAGACCCTATCTGTAAGAGGGCACATCAGCTACAGAAGGACTCCTGCTGAGGATACTCATTGTAAACAGGAAAGATAAGCTCCTTAAGAGACCATGACTATAATTCTCAAGGACTCAGGTAAGACAAGCGTGGTTTCCTTCTCCATATTCAGCTATAACTATGACATCTGTGTTTTTCTGAATCCAATCTAGTTTGATTTAGTCTTAGTCTTCCAAGGAAGAGTCTGGAGGTCACTGGACTATTCAGTCCACCAGAAGAGAGAGAACTAGGGGGGCATGATTGCCCAATGTCTTTTAGTCAATAAGAGACAGGTTTCACATGCTCATAGACACTTCTAACGTGCATCACTGGCCTCCTCCTATTTCCTCACAAGCCAGATCCATCCACCAGCACAGTGGCTCTCAGGAAGGCTCAGTGGAGAAGCTGTCACATGTCCAGCTTTTGCACTGGTCACATCAGTACCAGTGACATTAAGGAAGCTAATATAAAGGGGTACTCTCTCCAAGTCTGGTGCTCTGAGAGTGCCAAAACCAAACAGGAAGTGAAACCACAGAACCAGATGTCAGTGAACAAATAAAGAAATAGGGAACCCTGGAGGAGGAAGCAAATGAACCCTCTAACCAGGCTCCTTGTGACAGACATGTGGGGCCAAGATTTGGTGAATTATGAGCGTCTCAGCCATATAAATAACTAAACAGCTATTTCTACAAGCATTGGATGAAGGAGGACTCTGGGCCAAGTAATGGATAGGTGCTAGGGTATAAACATTAATTAGATCTCAACTTACTTCACAGCTCAGAGACTTTCAATGACAAGTTGTGGAGTCACCAAAGGCACCATTAGGTATGAGGCATAGCTTGTGGGGTCAATGAAGGTACATCACACATTCCCAGATAGTCCTTGAAATGCAGATAAAATTGACTTCAGCCTCTTAGTTCATGAGATGCAAGAGCTCTGTGGAATTTTGGTGTCTCGTGGGCTCGTGGTTCCTTTCAACTCTGGAAACCTAACAGATGTGTGACCCGAAGTCAACGTGCTTTGCTTCTTTTTCTCTGCTCAACTCTGACCCTGAAATCGAGCTCATTCATTTTGTTCAAAAACCTCCCACGCAAGCTGGAATTATATTAAAAGATAATGGTTTGGAGCGAGACTCTGAAAAGTAGGAGCGAAGCATCTCCCGCAGAATTGGCCCTGGCTGGAAAAATCTCATGTGGCTCCTTTATCAAATGAAAATCAGTGATCCACTCAGGGTACAGTGGAATTTAATGAGGAGGTAAGGACACAGCTTTATATTTCAATGGCTAAAGGTAGACTATTACTGAGTCCGTAAAGCCTTTTAGCCATCCCATCATGAGCATCCTCACTGTCCTCACTGCTGTCCTCCTCAGGAGATCCCTGTCTTCCTCCATGTTGCCAGTCATCCTTCCTCAAGGGCTTCTTCCCCGAGTCAGGCTCAGCAATAGCAGTAAATCATCCATGACAAGATGCACTCATTTTAAGAGTGTACCTTGATGAGACTGACAAGAGTTTGAGGGCATTCAAGCATGACAATCAGGATAGACTACACAGCTGTCATCCTGCACAAGGCTTCCTCATGAACCCTTGTGGTCAGTACCCCCATCACCCCTCTCTCTCTGGGCCTCCAAGGACTTGTTTGTTTGCCACTCTAGATACAGACAATTTTGTGACACCCCCCTGACACACATCAGATAATGTAGGATGATGCTCTTCTGTGTGATTATGAATCTCTTCATGAGATTTAACGATGCCATTGTTTGCTTCATTAAACGACTTAATACTATAATAATACACAGAACAAACACACTATGATGTTTACTGGACAAGCTTATGAACATTAAGATTTTCGCTTTTTGGGCTGTTCCATAAAATTTATGAACAGATGTGTACAGATTTTATGAAAAACAAGTTCTCACTTTAAGAAACAATTAGAAGTGGGATAACTGGAGATGGTAGGATTAACCTTATATGAAGGTTCTAAATTATTTCCCAAAGATATTGGACAAAAGATTGAATAAGAGACCAAGAGGAGCATCATTTGGCAGACATCTATACCAAAAAAGGTAACCATTCTGTTTGGATGTGCAAATTCCACATATTATTTAACTTGAAAAAATGGTTTGAGCTTGGTCATTTGTTGATATTTTTTTGTGAAGTATCTAATTAACGTTGTTGCCTTTCTTAAACTTGAACTATCTTTTTATTATTAATTTGTAGACTTCTTGGCATATTCCCAAACACTTATCTATTGTTCTTTGCCTATTTTAGAGACAGTTCCAGCAGCACATTTTTTTTTTAATTTTCTTGATGTTCTATTGAAGAGCATTAAGCTTCTATGTTTTCTTATATATTCCAAACTACAATTTCCATGTTGTGATTTAGATGTTTAATCTCTAAGAAATCTCTGCCTTCTTGCAAATCAGGAAAATCTTTTTGTCTTCCTTAGGTGTTCTTGCAGACAGGCCTTTGCATGCAGGTCTATGGCATTGTAACTGAGCTAATGGCTGATGTAGCTAGAGTTCAAGTTCATTTTCTTTTTCTCTCTCCAATGAACTTTCAGCTGGAAAATAATTTTAAATAGTTTTAGTATCTTTGCCAAAAATCAGCTAAAGATTTTATTTTATCTTTGCTTGTGTGTATGTGTGTTTTGGGGGTGTGGTAACAGAGGTCAGATAAAGGTGGAGATGGAGTTACTGATGGTTTTGAATGGCCTGACATGGGTGCTAAGAACTGAACTTTTTCCTCTATAAGAACAGGAAAAGCTCTTAGCACTTATGAGCTGAGCAATCCCTCCAGCCCCTTTTCTTACCCTAACGCCACTGTTATTAAAGAACCTTATATTCATTTTGAAATCAAGTAGCCAATCCCACCCCCGTGTTTCGACACAGTTTTGGCAATCCTGGGTCCTTTTATTTCCATGTGTATTTAAGGACCAGTCTATGAAAGTCAAAAGACTAACCTCCTGGGATTTTTCTTGGGGTTGTCGTCCATCTACAGCTCAGTTTGGATAGAAACGACATCTTACCAATATCAAGACTCTTGTTACACTTTTAAAGCTTCCTCTTAATTTTTTTTGGCAACAGTATATAATATTGCAATCACAATCCTTCCATATGTTTTATTAAATCTTTGGGAAATTATTTCATACTTTCATAAAAGCTAGTGTTAGAACTTTCAGTGACAAACCTGGCACTGATGGTATAGAAAGATAACTGATTTTTTACAATTAATTTTGCTTGTGTTATCTTGACAGATTTTCCTATTGCTCTAGTAGTTTCTCCAAACTTTGTAAGCATTTTGCATAAGCAACATCATGGCAACTATCAGAAAAGGGCATTTTCTTCTTCCTTCTCATTCTTCCTGCCTTTAGTTTCTTGACACATAGCTTAGGACTCCCAGGAGAGTGTGACCTCTTCAAGTCAGTGTTTGTGCTCACGTTCCTAGTCATAGAGGAAAAAGCTTTCAGCACCTTGCCGTCAACCATTACCTTAACTGTGCAGAGCCCACATATGCTTTTATTAGATTTTGAAAAGTTCTATTTCTTATTTATGAGTTAGTTTTATTTTTTTTTTTTACCATAAATCCATGTCCATTTTAATCAAATTCTCTCTCTTACATAGGGAAGTGATTTTTTTCACATTTACCTTTTAAATAAGGTTGAGTGTTTATTGATCAGTTTTCTGAAGTGAAGTTAAAGCTTCGTTCCAGAGGATCAAATATATTTAACTATGAGATACTAGTCTTTATTGGGAATTTATTTCTTTAGATTGGTAAAGATTTGGGGAATCTACATTTATGAGAGATATCAGTTTGTTGTTAGCCTTTTCATTTAAGAAATTTTTATTTTTATTACTTTTACAAGCCACCTGATGTGGGTGCTGAGACTTAAATGCTGGTTCTCGTGAATATCTGTTGGGACCATTTGGAGTCCTGGCATCCAGCTGCTCTTTCCTGCTAGAGATCTTTACGTCTGATTTGAATTACTGAAAGCTGTGATTCACGAGCATGTGTTGCCTTGCCTTGAGGATCAGAGGCTAAGGTTTTCACCGGTTGGCCCACCTGACTGTTGGGTATATAAGCCTCCATGGTGCTACTGAATAAAGGGCTTCTTACCTGTGGCTAGAGGTCCCTGTCTCTCTGTCAGTCTCTGTCTTACTGTCTCTCTGTCTGTCTGTCCCTGTCTGTCTTTGTATGTTTCAACTTCCAGCCTCTAGCCGGAAGCAGCTCTGTAATTGTATGGTAGCTCACATAGCGCAGACAGACAGGCATTTGTGCACAGCAAATGGAGGTTCTTCCGAGATTGGGAACTAGGGAATGCTGGGAGGTCGCCCTTGGAAGGTGAGGGTGGATTGGGGTATGTGTTAATCCTGACGTCCTTTGCTTGGGTTTCGGTTCTAGGCCTTGCAGGCAGCAGGTGGAAGCCAACCGAGAAAGAGGGGTAAACCGACAGGGTCATACCCGCCCGGTGGGGACATATTGGAGAATTAAGACTGGCCAGTAAGAAAGTAATAAAGAGGAGACAGGAGGGTGAATTGAAGGCCTCAAAGAGGTAAAATGTGTTATTGTATTGTGTTGATTGTGTTGTCTTTTGTGTTCTGGACTGGAGAAAGACATGTGATTCTGGGAACTGCTAAGAAAGGTTATTTTGACTTTAAAGTATGGGCCTAAGAATTTGATACTTTGG
>JAQHUG010000161.1:3392656-3407077 GCA_028555095.1 Dicrostonyx torquatus
TGTGTGGCTCAGAGGTGCAACTGACTCCAAGGCAGAAGTGGCTCTGCCATGTTGAACTGTGCTTGCTAATCTCAGGCAGGACTGTAATTATCATAACAACAGCACACTTAAGGTTTAGACTGGGCAAGAGACAGGCAGTACCTTAATTACCCCTACATGGCTCAAGCTAAAGTTTTTAAAAACTGTTAGCGTTTTAAGAACTGCTCCTGTACAGTGAAGAATTACAGATTCATAATATGACAGATTCAGACATAAAAGACCTATAAATGGGTCACAGTGTTGGATGGGTGTATGTAGGCTTGGTAGAGAGAAGAAAAAGAATATAGAAAATAAAGTTAATGCCTTAAAATAAAGTTAATGTCTTTTAAAAAAGGTAAAGTATTTAAAGAGACAGACTACAGATAGTTATAGATTAAAAGAATTAAAAATAAGCCATGTAAACATGGAAAATTCACAGGATGTCTGGATTATGTATTTTATTGTGTTTTCTTTAAATTTTTTCACTGTAAAGGAGCTAAGTACAGAAAGACATTTCATTGTATGGTCTTCCAAGCTAAACCAACATGGATATTATGAAGATATTATTGCTTCACAATTTGGGTCTAAGGATATGATGCTTTTGGAAAGAGATTCTCCTTTTGTTTTCATAGAGAATGAGAACCTGTGGATTTCCCCTATACCAATTTGGTATGCTAGACCACGCCCTCCTGAAAGATCACTGTGAACACCTTCAGAAAATTACTTCACTCAACTGACAACTGAGATGTACCTAGCACACAGGTTATACCATGAAAGACCTAATTAACAGTGCCTCCATACAGCAGAAAGCAGTTGGGAGAGAAATAACTGTGCCCATATTCCCAAATATTGTTTATAAATGATCTTTTTTTTTACATTTAAAAGGGGAGATGATATGGATATGAATAATTAGCATTGGTATAAATTTTGACTTATTGATACAAGTTTAAGGTTAATTTTGTTGTATGTATATGTTTCTGATCTTGATTAAGGTATTGTGATTGTGTAGTTCAAAAATGTAATGTATAATTAGGAAATATAGGTTGTTAATGGATAATCATCAATAATCAAGTTTGTAGTCATGTTAGATTTTCTAGATATGCATAGATATATTTCAGATAGGCATTCTTCATATCTTTCAAAGACAACAGAATTTGTTGTTTTAATAACTTAGGGCTTTTCATGACAATGAGACATGTCTGCTCCTGGCAGCACCAATCTACTTCAAGAGGAAGATGGGCATCAAAGAGGTTCCTTATGGAGTTTGCTAGCCATTTGGGCAAGAAACTGCTCTTTTATGGACTGCTTAAATGGACACAAAGAAGCCACAGAATGAGGGCTGCTGAACTTGCCTAAAGGTGAGATGATCCTTCAGGGTTCCTGCTTCATAAAAGAGTTTGCGAGACATTCTGCAGGATACAAAAGAAAGTGATTGAACTGTCTTTGAATTTTCCTGCTTCATGGAAATGTCTGCTGGATGCTATGGGCCTGTAGGCTGAAGATAGATGCCCCAATGGTACAGAGGAACTTTGGGTGACTGTACAGGTAGCGAGATGTCTTTGTCACTTGTAGAGTTTTGGAAGTTGCTTAGTTCTTGTTTACTTAGGTAATACTATATCCTTCTGGAGTCTTTGATGGAGTTGAAGAATGTATAGTTATAGTTATAGTTTTTCTTAGTTATGATAAAAGATAAAATAGATCTAAATATTGTAACTCTAATTCTTACTTGATAACTGTTTTGTTATATGTAATTTTACTATGTTAAAATGAAAGCCTTTCTTTTTTTGTTTAAACAGAAAAAGGGGAAATGGTGTAGGAGGGTTCTTCTGTATTTTGTGTTGCTTTCATTGGTTAATAAAGAAGCTGCCTTGGCCATTTGATAGGGCAGGACTTAGATAGGCGGGGAAAAGAGAACAGGATGCTGGGAAGAAGACGGAGTCAGGGAGAGAGCCACCATGAAGTCACTAGGGTCAGACATGCTGAATCTTCCCAGTAAGACCACTACCTTGTGGTGACTTACAGACTACTAAAAATGGGTTGAAATCAGATGTAAGAATTATCCAAGCAAAGGATAGAGATAATGGGCCAGGCAGTAATTTAAATGAATATAATTTTCATGTGGTTATTTCAAATGTAAGCTAGCGGTGTGGCCAGGAGCCACAGCGAGACACAGCCCTCTCCTCCTTTTACTACATGAATCCACAGAAGTTTGGCTGCAAATGCTGGATAAGTGGTAGCTATGGATGGGCAATACCTTGGGGACTGGATGTCCTAAGACAGGAGGATCTTCTGTCTTATAAAAAATTTAGGGGGGAGATGTTGGGACCATTTGGAGTCCTGGCTTCCAGCTGCTCTTCCCTGCTGGAGATCTTTGTCTGATTTAATTTACTGAAAGCTGTGCTTCACGAGCATGTGTTGCCTTACCTTGAGGTTCAGAGGCTAAGGTTTTCACCTGTTGGCCCACCTGACTGTTGGGTACTTAAGCCTCCATGGTGCTACTGAATAAGGGGCTTCTTACCTGTGACTAGTGGTCCCTGTCTCTGTCTCTCTGTCAGTCTCTGTCTCTCTGTTCTGTCTGTCTGTGTTGTCTCCCTGTCTGTGTGTCTTTGTATGTTTCAACCTCAAGCCCCTAGCCCGAAGCATCTTGGTAACTGTATAGTAGCTCACAGAGCTTAAATAGTGCACACCAAGGTTTGAGAACCATGGCTCCTATGGAAGTATATCCCTGATCTTTAAGTTATTTTATTTATTTTAATTAACTCCAATGTTCTTATTTATATATTTTCTATTTCATTGATTTTAAAATCTTTGTTTTATTTGTAAATCTCCCTCTGTTTGTACTTAACTTCTAATATTCTGACTTTAATATCACAAGGTGTAAGATATTCATTCCTTCCCAGTGAAAAAACTGAAGGCTGTGAATGTTCCATTTCAATTGTATTCCATAATAGTTAATAGTTTTGCTTTTGTTTAAGAACATTCTTTTCGAGGTTTTTTTTTCTTTCTCTCCATTCCTGTTTCATTTTTTTTAATATATTTTGAGATTAATTTATCAGAAGTTTTTTGATGATTAGGTAATGAAATGTTAGTCTCTACTATTGGTGCTTTTTTCATAGGCACTTATAAAGAGAACATGCGTTTTGCAGTTTAGTCCAGCATGCTACACACGTCGCCAGGCTGAACTGCTTGGTACACATTGCCCTAGCAGTTGCTCTGGTTACTGCTCTTTCACATACTGAGAGGACAGGGTTAAAATCTGCTCACATAGTAGTGGGTTTTCTCATTTCTACTTTTAGATCTGGTTTTGCCGCATTTACAAGGAGCCTCTAAGATCTATTTGCTGTTAGGGTTGATGTGCCTTCTGGGTGAACTGATCCTGCTGAACACTCTGTTAGCCATGTTTGCTCCGATGATGGTTTGAGTATACACACTACTCTGCCCACTGTGAATAGAGACACATCAGATTTCTTTCTCCTAGTGTCTCAGTCTGTCCGGGCAGCTGTGATAAGGTGCCATAGATGGAGAAATGGATAAAGAGCAGAATCTCATTTCTCACGCCTTGGAAGGGGGGGGGGTTGAACATCCTGGCTCGTGCAGAGGGCCCACTCACAGGACCAACGACTTCAGGGCAGCCTCAGCATGGTGGTGGGGAGGAGGAAGCTCTCTCAGGCTGCATTTACAAGGACCTTTTTCTCACTCATCAGAGCTTGACTTTCCTACCCCAATCGCCTCTCAAAACTCACCTCCTCATGCCATCACCTTGGGGATTAGGATTCCAATAAGTAAATTTGAGAGGAGGTCGATTTACAGCCCATAGTGGTTAGTGTTTGTATTACACGTATTTCCACTCCTTTACCTATTCATTTTATTTGAAATGAATGCCTAGGCAGTATCTAATTCGATATTCTAATTGATATCAGTATAGCAATCTCCCATTTAATTGGGATACTTCACATTTAATGTAATCCTAATAAGGATTTGAAATTTTATATTCTATGGCTTGATGCCTTTCTTTTGGATTTAGTATTTTTATATACTATTAGTATTCTACATATGCTCTATATTTTAAGGTATGCTAAAAATCCTTTTCAATTCATACTGCCATTAAATGTTTTGGGTCACTTCACATCTTGGAGGTGACTTGCAGTAAGTAGTATGTCTCAGTTTCATCACCCATACTTTGTGCTGTGCCTAACACAAATTTTAGTTCTGTTTATGTTTGAAATTACAGATTTAATACCTTTATTTTATTTTTGCCTTTGGTCAGTGAGTCACCCTGATCAACGTAAGAACATGAAGCTATTCATGGTTATTCAGATGCCACCCATTTTTAACATCTGCCTTATTTAACATGACTCCCCATTTTCATCTATTGCCTTCATTCCTCTATGCCTGGGGAGCTGCCTTTAGTACCAGTTTATTTTTATTTTCCTAAGAAATATCTTTATTTTTGAAATATAGTTTCATCGTCTAGACAATTTTGGCTTCAGGGTATGCTTCTATTTAAGCATATGAAATGCTGTTCTATTGTACTTTGGGCTTTCATGGTATTTAAGTGACAATTGTGGCCATCATATTCTGTTTTAATAGGTATAGTTTGCCTCTTTTCTTTCACAAACATAAAGATTCACCATTTCTTCCACTGGGTTCCTTTGCTTATGAATTTTCTACATTATTTTCCTCATGCTATCCTGCTTTCGTTTCTTTCAGCTTCTTGAGCATGTGGATTTTTAATTATCAAGAAATTCTGAAGAATTAGCCACCCCAAAATTGCTTTTGTCCATATTCTACTCTCTTCTTTCTTTGTGTGGCTCCAATCACAGCACGGTTCTCGTAGGTCACTAAGGCTTCTTTCATGTGTTTGCTTTTCTTCTGGGCCTTCATGTTGGGTGTTTACCAGGCCTTCCAGTTCATAATATGACCATCCAATGTGTCTAATATTTTGTGTCTAGTGTATTTCTTATTTCAGACTGTATTTTTTATCCTGACATTAATTTCATTATCTTTTTTTTCACGTCTTGTGATATGATACATGTTTTCCTTTGCTCTCTTTGGTTTGTTTGGATTCTCATTCATGGTTCCTGGCTCATTGCACCCATAGTTCTTGTGACTAGCATGATATGTGGATGCTTTTGACCTCAGAAGGAGGTCTCAGAAAGTAAATTGTTCCCTCCTGTCCCACGCTGTGTGTGTTTCTCTCTTGTTCTCTCTCTCTCTCTCTCACTCTCATTTCTATTCTTTCTCTCCTTTCCCCCTTTATCTTCCTCTTTCTCCCCATCTCTTCCTTCTGTTCATTTTACTTCCCCAGGCAGGTCATGGAAACTCCAAAGTGGGTCAGAGAAACTAAAAACACATTCTAATCACCCCCTACTTTTCCAGCTTAGACCTGGCTACGAAGACATTCTCTGATTATTTAAGAATCCTATTTCAGAAGTGCTCCTGTTCCTTGTCCCAGAGGGAAGAGCCTTGCACAGAGAGGCTGTGAATGTTAGTGTTAATTGTCAACCCGACACAAGAATTAACTGAGAGGGAGTCTTAATTGAGAGATTGGTTAGATCAGTCTGGTCCATAGGTATGTCTGTGAGAGACTGTCTTAATTGCTAATTGACCCAGGCCATTGTGGGTAGCACCATTCCCTAGGCATGGGGTCCTGGCTGTATAAGAGTGGAGGCAACTGGCTGAGAATAAGCAAGCAGGCAACAGGAGTTTGTTTCTCTCTCCTCTTGACTGTGGATGTGATGTGATCCACTGTCTCTAGCTTCTGCCTTTGTGACTTCCTTGCAACAATAGACTGTAGTCTGTTATTGTAAACTGAGCAAACCATTTCTTTCCCTACATTGCTTTTGGTCATAATGTTTTATCACAGCAACATAAAGAAAGCTAGAACAGAGGTTGAGAAAAATCTGAACAGACAAGCGTACCAGGTTCCTCCACTTCGTCTGCTAGTAACTATAGCTATGTAGTAACATCCCCACAAAACCCTCAAACTCAGGGAACTATGGGTAGCTGAACACATAGAGATTATAGAAAAGGGGCTCACACACAGAAGCTCTGTGTCCCCCCCCATATCTCATCCCAAGCATCTATTCACCTCTATCCCATGTAACATCCTTTATCCTAAATTAGAGACAGGCTTCTTAAAGCCTAAGCAGGGGTGATGAGAACCTTGGTTTATAGGCAGCATGTTAAAAACACAGGTAAGACAAATAACTCCTATAAATTAGTAATAAAAAGATAACTTAATTTTTATCAAAGGCAGAAGCTTAGCCACTTCATAAAATAGTGTTAACAAATGATCAAGAAACACAGGAAAGAGTCTCAATGTTCAGATTAAAATAATAACATGCCATAGTAGGACATCCAAATAAAGGCTAAAATTTGAAAGTTAGGGCTACAAATGCATACAAACTAAGATTCAGGCGAGTTTCTGAAACATCTCCTTTTCCAATGTCTTGTAAAAAGTTTGGCAGTTTCCTCCAAGATTAAGTCCTATCACACACAGTAATCCGACTTCTAGGTGTTTCCTAAAGAAAACAAAGAAGACAAGCACAGCTAAGACTTCTTTTGTTGTCCTAGAGATGAGCATTTTGCTAAGACATTCTTTGAGGAACAAATTTTCACTAAGGATCTAGAGCCATATCTGTGTTGAAATCTGTATTCATGAGGGTTTCCCAGAAAAATAGAGTCAATTAGATTCCTCCCCTCCCTTTCTCTCCCTGGCTGTCTATTTTTCTTTCTTCTCTTTGTTTCAATCATGTTTGTCTTTGTCTCTTTTGAAGAGGAGGCTCATGAGATTATTATTATTAATCGCTGGCTTCTTGATGATGGGGAGAAGTTCTCACAACTAGCAGGATTCTGGAAATCTTCAGTGTTGATTACTATGGAGTGAAGGCAGAAGGAAGACTATGCTTTTCTTACACAATTATATATTTAAGTGTTCAGTTTTTTAAAAAGAATGGTTGAACTCATTTATTGCACGTGTTAACATGGTTGTGTACTAATTTATCATTTCTGTTGCTCAGAGTTACTTCTACTTATTTGTATTTTCCAAAATTATGAGTTAAATTTTCTTGTTTCAGTGTGAGTGCTAGCATTTTTACAGTATTGTGTGCCTGGGGCTTGTTATCTCCTGGCATATCTGGTGGTCATATTACTTATAGCTAAGATTATATGCCAAAGTATTTTAATTGATTCATTAATTAGAAATAGGGCCCTTCTATGTTATTCAGGCTGTCTCTGAGTTCCTGAGCTCAGATGATCTTGCCCCAGTCTCCTGAACAGCTGGAATTACAGGCATCCTCCAACAGTGTCTCCTCTATGGCTGGCCAGAATGCAGGTGTCTCACTTCCCCTCATGTGCTCTGGAAATAGCTGGGATTATGGTTCTGTAGTGGTTGTTCATTGTTAGGGAACTATTCTACTGATAAACCACTTGGTATGATCAATGGACCCACGGATTGTTTAACGATGACAGTTGGCTCACAGTCTCCCTCCTCCCATACATCCAGCTGCTTCTCAACACTCAAATTTATGTCTCCTTTACTCATTAGAACCTTGTGCTCTGTTTGGAACTGCCGTTTCTTTCATAAGCCAGGGTTTCTCTAAACAGAAAAGCAGGGCCATGCCAGTTGGCTGATATCGGAAACATAGATATTTCATATTTTGTCCAGATTTCCAGCTGTGTGTAAAGGAAGTCCAAGTTTAATCTCAACCACTGCATCGTAGGTACAAGTAGAAACCTGTGCCTTTTAGAGACATTTTCTTTTCATACTGCTTAGTGCCATGGTCTAGATGAGACGCCTCCCATAGTCTCTGGCATTTAAATTGGTCTCTAGTTGGTGGCTTTGTTTGGGGGAGGTTTAGAAGGTGTGGGCTCACTGGAAGAGGTGTGCCACTGGAGGTAAGCTTTGAGAGTTTAAGGATTGGTGTCATTTTTAGTTCAGCCTCTCTGCTTTCTGCTTGTGGCTCAAGATAAAAGCTTTCAGCTCTGGCTCTAGCTGTAATTTCCTTGCTGCAAGATTCCCCACCATGACAGATTCTTGCCCCCTGCAACCATAAGCTCAAATAAACCCTTTCTCCTATAAGTTACCTTGGTCGTGGTGTTTTATCACAGTGATAAAAAAAGAAACTAATGTACTTCGGGATCATTTTTGCCTACCTTGCTCTCCTTGTTTGATGGAAACAAAAGGTCATCCCTGGCTTTAGGACTTTAGGAACAAATAAACAGCTTACCCCCCTCCCCCCAAAAAGACATTTCTCACAGTTTCTGCTCTCACTATATCTTCTCTGCTCTTTCCCCTCTAAGGAAGCCAAATTCACTTTTTATCTGCCTTCTAATTTTCATCAGAAGTTTTGCAGAGACATTTGGATATGGTTCTGAATGAGCTGGAGAATTTTCTAGCCTAAAAAAGTTGGAAATGACTTTTGTCCCAAAAAAGAAAAATTCAAATGGCAGGTTGGTGTGTGCATCCAAAAGTCATGGCTATAGCTGGAGGTCTTTGGGCAGAAGTGGTATGAAATTAGGATAATGAGGTTCAGGGTAGCCAGACCATAGACGGCCTTCCATGGCCATCATCTGACTTTGTCCTCAGAGCTTGCAAGTTGAATGATTGATGTGTCTATGTAAGAAAAGGTCGTGCTGAAATTGGAAAAATGTATTGGAAGAGCTTGAGAGTGGTTGGAAACCACTTCATGAGAATTTCATGAAAGTAGAATGAGTGAAAGGGACCTGTGGTGATCTAATAATCTCAGTAGAGATACCTAGAATATTAGAGGTGAATTTGGGAGTTAAAGTTGGTGGGTGCAGGCTGTTGGAGGAGAGTGAGATGATGCTGTGCAGGGGGATTCCCAGGGGTTTGTCTTGGATGATGGATCCATGGTCCCCACACAGTACAGCTGGAGAGTTTGGAGGAATCAGTGTGAGGAGACAGGTAGGGAATCCAGTACCAAATGCAGAGTGCATAAGCTGGCTGTGGAGACAGATGAACATGAATTGTGAAAGATAGATGGGTTATTATAATTTAAATAATACCAGCAAGTTTCCAACAGAGGACACTGTTTTCCCAAAGTAAGTTTGTGAAAACACATGGCTCTGGGCAGCATGTTAGAAGATTTATGTTCACTGTCAAACAAATAGCAGCTTCCTGGGCTGCCTGTAGGACCAAGAACATGTATTAATAAGGTCTGCAGTTGATTCGTATACCTGTTAAAAAATAGCACTTTTTTGAGATATGATTTTTCTGTGTAACAATCCTGACTGTCCTGGAACTCGCTTTATAGACTCACAGATCCACGTACCTCTACCTTCCAAGTGCCAGGATTGAAGATGTGTGTCACCACCATCCTTCTCATAATTTTTTATATAATTAGATGAAGCAAAACTTTCATATCAAAGTTGGACATGCAACCCAACCATAGGAAGAGTCCCAAGAACAGGCAAGAGCCAGAGACCCACTTGTTCTCATGGTCAGGGGGACCATAAAAATACTAAGCTAATTGCTATAACATATACACGAAGGAGCTGGTGCAGACCCCTGTAAGCCCTGTGCTTGCTGCTTGCACCTTTCTTAGTTGATTCAGAGGCTCTTGTTCTCCTAGTGTCCTCCATCCCCTCTAACTTTTAAAATCTTTCTGCCTCCTCTTTCACGGGATTCCCTGAGTTCTAAGGGGAGACTCCCTTTCCATATAATGTCTGGCTGGGGAAATGCCCCTGCATCTGTTCCCATCTGCTGCCAGAGTAAGCCTCTCTGATGATGGCTGAATAAGGCACCGATTTACAAGTATAGCGGAATATCATTAGAAAACATTTTATTGATTATGTTTGTTTATTTGTTTTTGGCCAGTCATGTTTACTTTTATCCTAGGTCTCTGGGATATCTAGTCTCTGGTTCTTGGTTCCCCAAGCAGTGTTGGGTATGGGCTACTTCTTGTGGAATGGGTTTTAAGTCAAATCAAACACTAGTTGGCTATTCCCACAAGTTCTGCGCCACCATTGCTCTAGCAGATTTTATAGATAGGACAAATTGTAGGCAAAGGTTTTGTGGCTGGGTTGGTGTCCATGTTTCCCTTTCAGTTGCCTCTACTTTTCTGCACCAAAGAGACTAGAACATAGGAATTATTCTCCAATGTTCAATGAGTTGTGAGGGTGTTGTCCATGATAATGGGACCTTCATTATTAGTTTGTGGATTTTCCATGAGACACCTTTGGCCAACAACTAAATTGAATGTAACCTTGTCCCACCACTGAAAGACTTGCCTGGCTACAAGATATGGTCAGGTGAGACTCTGTGTCTCCCATTACTAGGAGTCCTCATTAGGAGCACATTCATAGATTCCAGGAAGTTTCCACTGCACTAGATTTCCACACTCCTCCCCAAATGTACCCCAATTCCAGCCATCTCCTTCTGCACTCTCTCCCTCTACCCCATTCCTCAACCTGATCCCTCTCTTTCCATACCCACCTGCCCCCAGTTCACCATAAAATCTATTCTTTTTTCCCTTCTCAGGGAGATCCATGCATAGCCCTTAGACTCCTTCTCTTTATCTAACCTCTCTGGGTCTACAGATTATAGTTTGGTTGCCATTTACTTAACGACTAAGACCCACTTATAAGTGAATTCATGTGTGTCTTTCTGGGTCTAGGTTATCTCTCTAATGATAAGTTAAAAAAAACACAATTTAAAATTAAGAAAAAATTAGATGTAGAAGAATTCCGTTATGAATTTTCTCAAATGTGACAATATGTAACCTTCTGTGTGGTTGTTGTCCTTGGCAATGGGGTCTTCATTATCAGTTTGTGGAGAGCACCTTTTTTCTTAGCATCAGCCTAAGTATGGGGATTTCCATGAGATTCCTCGCCCCCTTTGAGAATTTAAGCTGAAAGCTGCCTGATTTAGAACATTAATTGGAGGATCTTGAGCATGAGGTAGGTCAACAGTTCTATAAAACAGAATGGAGAGAACTGGTCTGTATTGAAAACGCATTTTTATCCTTAAGCTTTGAGAAGGAAAGATAATTTGGAGACAATAATGATGAGCATGACAGAGGATAATATCAAATGGGTGATTTAAAATATTATTATGAATTATGGAAAAAAACACAGCCAAGAAATGTTTTCCCTATAAGACATAATCATTGTGGCTACAAGAATGTGAAGATCACTTGACTAGATTGAATCAAGTATCACTGTAGCATGTCGTCTCTCAGGGATGGATTCTTGGGTTTCTGGGAGGTCTTGCTTGAGGTTGACCTACAAACTTAGGATTTTACTTCCAGCTTTCATCATCCTGATACAGTGACTGTACCAGCTAACAGATTTATACACATGGTTATGTGAAGCTATATACATAAATATAAGTAAGAATGCTAATGAACAGAAGCCCTCTGACATGAAAGCCATTGATGAACACAATCTTCTTTTAGTTCCGCTAATGTCAATGACTGATTTTTTTCCCCCGTTGGGTTGCTTTAGGGAGTTTAAGAAAAATAGAGATCATATCTTACTACAAAATAATTTAAAGGCAGATAAGTATAAATTATGGTTAGATTTCAAAACAGATTGGACTTATAAAAGGCATGGAAAATAAGGGGCTAAAAGATGGCACAGTGTTTAAGAACGCTTGTTGCTCTTGCAGAAGACATAGATTCAGTTCCTATCACTCACATGATGGTTCATGATTACCTGTACCTCCCATTCCAGGGCCTCCAATGCCTTCTTGAGCTGACTTACACACACACACACACACACACACACACACACACACACGCACATGCATGCAAAGCAATAACACTCAAGCACATAGATAAGTAAATCTAAAACAGCTGTAAAAATAGGGAAAATAATAATAGCTAATATGATTTGAACAAATCCAATGCCTATATTTAGTGTTTTGATAGATAAATTCATCTCACCTTCCCCATAGGTCTGCCTAAGGTAGAGATAATCATCACCCCAATTCGTAGACAGGGAATTGAAGTTCAGCAGTCCTGAGGTCATCACCTGGTCAAAGTAAGAGCTGAGATTCCAACACATGGATGTAGCCACGGGAACCTTGACACTGTAGCGAAGAAGAGCAGAAGCAAGGAGGCTATCCAGGCAAGAGTGAAGTTAAGCTACAGAGAAAATGATTCACATGAACTATCTTTGGCTAACAGGAAATCACACAAAGTTGCAGGGGATCCAAATAATTATGATGACACCATAAATGATATTGTGATCCAAATCTTCTGTCTTGTGGGGGCTGTGGGGCACTGTCCATCACTATTCAAGATTTACCTGAAGGCAGCACACACACACACACACACACACACACACACACACCCCTTGTTTATAAGCACACATCAGGAAGCAGAAGGCACAAGATACGATTAAAGAGTTAAGAGTAAAAACGTGGAAGTCAAGTAAAGATGGGAAATAAAGACCACAAAATGGAAAAAAAAAACGGCATCAGGAAAATTGAGAGGTTCCTTAAAATGTTCGGGCGAGAAACCAATTTGGGGACTCATTGGTACCAAGAACCATCTGGGGGTGGGGTTGGGAGCTATTGCGAATGGCTTATTCCTAGATCTTATGGGCTCTTTGCCAGCTGCTGCAAAGGTTCCCTGGAGGGGAAACCAGCTGTTGGTAAAGGCTTTGAATGAAATTTGGAGAGCGGGGATAACAGCACAGTCTGTAGTAAAATGAATATTGCCTAGGTTATTTAAATAAAACCCCCTATAGGCCTTTTCACCATGTTGGTCTTAAAATGTAAAAGTTTTGCAAGCACTTGTTGTTCTCAAACCAAGAAGGCTTAGCTAGCTGGCTAAATGAGACTCGGGCTCAGGGGAGCGATAAATGAATGGGGGAGGCCCAGCCGATTGGAGACCTGTCCAGAGAATTGGGAGAGAGCTGCCCAGGCACGGGTTACCTACAGCTTTCATTCAGTTGGATGAAGGAGCCTACCCCCAGGGATGGCAGGAACTACAGTGAAGGTGATGAATAGGTCTGTGCTTGCCTTTCGGCTTAGAGCTTTAAGAGAGGAAATTGGGGTTGGCCTGGCTGAAGGCTAAATCTCCAGTAAGGTTGCAATCACTCAGCGGAGGTGATTGTTAGGTGTCCAGTGATGTGGGTGGTCACACAGAAAGGCTAAGAAAACCAAACCGCCGCTCTGCCTCCAAGAGCAACAGCGTCGCATTCAATCCAGTTCTACTCAGAGTAGCCCGGGAGGAATGCATTTTATAGTTGGAAGCCATGAAGATGTGGGGAAGGCCCATAGAAAGACTACCGCCAAACTCAAATAATTAACGAGATAAAAGCAAGAAGAGAGGGTCTGGAGGTTTGCAAAGGCCGAGGAGAGCAGAGAGTTCTCGATCCACGTGCCTGGTGCTGACAGGGTATGTGGCTCCTTTGCTGGAATGTTTAGGCCAGAAGATAAGAGTGCAATCATGATACCGGAATAGCTGTAGTTGCCTGCTCTGGACACACACCATGATATTTTTGTTTGGAACAATGACTTAAAATACATTCTAAAATACTCTCAGCTGAAGGATGATGGAGAATGATTAATCTGCTAGAAAATGATATTTGCAATTTCATATCTGCCACCCTCAATCCTTGATGTGGTGTCATGGACCAGTAAGTAGGTAGGGCATCAATGTCTGCACAAATAAATACATATTTGAATGTAAGTTACCTCACATGTTCGTACAGAGAAACACATTACAATTCGACAGATGTTGCTTTTATTTAAAAAAATCCACAGGAGGAAGTAAATGAAATTTAAAATATGTTTATATGTTTTTAATGATGAAAAGGACCCAGTTTGGGCATGTAGAATGATCAGCATACTTATTCAGTAAAGAACAGGGGAGTTTAGACAAAACTAAAAGTTGAACCACATACCTTTCTTTCTTTCTTTTTTTTAATCACTTTGAATTTGAAGATACTCCTCAAAACAGACAGCCTTAAACAGTTTCTGGTTCTCTGTAAGTTAAAGTGCTACACTAAGCATGTAGGATCGGAGACTCCCTCAGCTCCTGCCTTGCTGCACTCAGCCTCAGTCTGCACTAATGGAGAGATGCAGGCTTGACAGCCAGAATGATTGAGAATTTGGCTCATAGCATATTAGCTTAAGAGCGAGTTAGCGGCACAGAGTTTAGAGTCAGTGTCTAGAATTTCAAAAACAGCTCTGCTCCTGGCTCATGATGGCTACATTGGCTCTAACCTCCCTGCCTCCTTTTGGTCCATTGCTGTTGAGGCCACTGTGTCTAAGGTTGCTCCTGCCATCTCTCTGGGGGTTGGGTTCCATTCTCCATTAGCTCTGAGCATATCCTTGTATTGTCTTCTATAGTCATTCCTGTGAATCATTCCTTTATTTCACCTTAGTTTTTAGGAGTGTGTTTGTGTGTGTGTGTGTGTGTGTGTGTG
>JAQHUG010000161.1:3407817-3421954 GCA_028555095.1 Dicrostonyx torquatus
TCCGCCCACCTAAGGGTTGACCTAACTATAAGCCAGGCAGCTCTTTATTTAACCAATCAAAGCACAGAAATACAGGTGGACCCTCCCACACATATGCTGCCAGAGGATCAGTGAGTTCAGATGTTTATCTTCCATGCTGTGTTTAGAAAATGCTGTTTTCTTGAACCATCTACTACCTCTTGCTTTTATCATCTCCCCACTCCTCTTTTCCATAGACGCCTGGGATTTGAGGAGAGAGGTAAGGATGAAGACATCACATTTAGGGTTGAGCAACTCTGAAGTTTCTCACTCCTGCATGTTGTCCAGATGTGAGTTTCTGTGAATCACCATCCTCTGCAAGGATAAGCTTCTATGATAAAGGCTCAGCGGTGCACTGATCTATGGGTATGACGATATGGCATTAGGTATCATTTTATTGCTAGGTTCCTTTAGCAGACTAATAGTAGTAGGCTCTCCTCTAGGGTTCATAACCTGTCTAGTCTCAGATTTGGGTCAACAGTATCAGATATGAATTCCATTCCATGAAATAGGTCTTAAATCCAATACTTAAAAAGGTATTTGGTTACTCCCATAATATTTGTGCCACTATCACACCAGTGGGTATGCTTCCAGGGAAGTTCTTATTTTAACACATAGGGTTCATAGCTGGGTGAGATGTATGATTCTGCTTCTCCTCTGGTAGAGCACTGTGAAAGCTAGTCAGCAGAGGTGGAGCTTCCAGTATCAGCTGGATTTCTTCTTGTCCAAGGATGTAAGTATGTGGCATGCTCAGCAATAGGGTCTTGGCTGTCATGTTGTGATATCACTGGCAATAAGTGACCTGTAATGTTTGCAGGAACTAACATGTAACTATTCCTGGTACTGGGGGTATTATATAGTCACATATGCTGTTGAGTGAGATATTGTCCATCCCATTATACAGTATCTTCTTTCAAACCCCCTTTATATATGTATATATTTTAGAAAGTTTCTACAGTAGTTAGATTCCATATGGTTCTTGAGATAGGGTCTCCATTTGGACCTTTTACTTCCTGAGTTAGCCAGGCAGGTTGGTCAGAGAGCTGTGTGGATCTACCTGTGGTGGGATTACAGAGTCAGAAAGCCTGGCTCTTTAAATGTGGGGCCAAACTCAGGTTCTTATGCTTGCGTGCAAGAACTTTACTGAGACCTGTCTCATTTCTCTGTGGGATATTTCTGGTGTGTAGGTTCCACTCGTACCTCTGAGCCTGACCTGTACGGATCCTAATGATTTTCCTTTTAAGGTCTGCCTTCTTGCCTATGCCATCCACTGCTTCAAATGGATGGCAACCCAGCTCAAAGTAGATTTCCTTTGAGTGACTGGCCTTTCTTTCCTGGTGGTCGACTACAGCTCTCCCTACATCATTTCTGGAGTGCCCGGGAAGCCAATTACCAGCATAATTTTGGACTATATCAGGCTTATTTTAATTTTCTGGAAATTGAGACTTTTTCAAAGAGATCATAAGAGGACCATCTTTTCACCAAGGATCTAGAGCTATGCCAGTGTCAAAAGCTCTATAGTCAAGATTTACCAGAAAAAACAATAAGGACTATTCATTAGTTCTTCTCCACCTCTCTTTCTCTTTCTTCCCCTCTTCTTTTGTTCTTCTCTCTTCCTATTTCTTTCCTCTCAAACTCTATCACCATCTCTATCTTTCTACTTTAAAGAACTGATTCATGAGATTACATGATTTTGAGGACTTAAATCAAACCCCAATCTGTATGGAAGCCATGTGTATAGCAGAGCCCAGTTCATAACTCAGATAACAAACATTCATCCTGGGCTGGAGAGATGGCTCAGTGGTTAAGAGCATTGCCTGCTCTTCCAAAGGTCCTGAGTTCAATTCCTAGCAACCACATGGTGGCTCACAACCATCTGTAATGAGGTCTGGTGCCATCTTCTGGCCTGCAGACATACACACAGACAGAATATTGTATACATAATAAATAAATAAATATTTTTAAAAAAACATTCATCCTTCCACATTCCATAGGGTAGCTTCTGGAAAGTATACCCAAGGGTATCTGTTTACAATTAGATATCAGAGAACATGTTGTGGGGGAAATGGTACTTTGATGAGAAAATATTCTGGAAAATATATTCTTGTAGGCCCCCCCAAATCCAACTCAAATTTGATATGAAATATAATATTGACAGAAAAAAAACTACCCATTTATAATGGGAAATATAAATAATGTCTAAGATACGGAAATTATTTGGCTAGAGGAATTAGATGGCTAAAGTGATATTTTTATGTAGACTTTGGATTTTCCTATAGATTGTCAAGAGAAAGTGAATGTGTTATGTGCATAGGCTTAGAAGAACATGCGTCAGTAAGGGGGTTGAATGAGTATGGGGGCTTGATAAAGAGATTGTCAAAGAACTTTGCTTGAAATCACAATACACCAGTGAGCCAAAAACTCAGTTTGAGTCAGAGCAAGTGGACAGAGGTTTTAATTCAAAATCAGGCATAGAGTCATTTCTTTCTTTTTTTTGGGGGGGGTTTGAGACAGGGTTTCTCTGTAGCTTTGGAGCCTGTCCTGGAACTAGCTCTTGTAGACCAGGCTGGTCTCGAAAGATCTGCCTGTCTCTGCCTCCTGAGTGCTGGGATTAAAGGTGTGAGCCACCACCGCCCGGCCGTCATTTCTTTCTTGCTCCAGATGTGGTTCTCTCTTTACAGGCTAATGGCTTGTAATGAGCAGAACCACCAGCAAATAGAGTAGTTAGGAAGTGGGACTTGGTTGAAATTCAAAAAGTTGGAGGGGAGACCATAGGGGAATGGATTGAGTTGAAATCAAAGAGCTGCCCCTTACTATGGAAGAACATCTTTGGCATGGTATGAGACTATGTAGCACAAATAAGCTGGGATGTTTTCTGACATGACTACCACTGCCTTTGGATGATGGGAGACCCAAGAAGGTTGACTAAGGTCCTGGGTATCACATCTGTGATACTATATTGCTGCTGCTGGAGGAAGATGATCTCTGACGAGGAATTGTGACATCCTGAAGAGCTGATGACTGTGGATTGATATGACTTCATAGAAATCCTTAGATAAAAATCATAGTTAAAATAATGTCCATTAGAGGTTGGTAGAGCAAGCAGACCATGTGGTGCACCATCGGGAGATGAAAGTGCAGAAGCTGCCAGGGCCTGAGTGACTGAATAAGATGGAGGGTGAATATTTGATGTGTTGACTAAAAGGGCTGAATAGAGTCCAAATACTTGGGGGCAGATAATGAGATTGTAACTGGTTAATGGAGAAAAAAAATTGTGTCTGTTGTCGCCAGCAAGAGCAGTAATGAAGTTGATTTTTTTCTTTAATTTCTCCATAAACTGGGGAGGGGCAGATAAAAATGAAGCAAAGGACATGGTCAAAAAGACAAAATGGCAGCCTACAGAATAGGGAAAGATCTTCACCAATCCCACATTGGACAGAGAAATGATTTCCAAAATATACAAAGAACTCAAGAAAGTGGTCACCAAAAGAACAAATAATCCAGTTAAAAATGGGGTACAGACCTAAACAGAGAACACTCAACAGATGAATCTCAAATTCCTGAAAGACAATTAAGGAAATGCTCAACATCCTTAACCATCAGAGAAATGCAAATCAAAACAACTCTGAGATTCTGTCTTACACTTGTCAGAATAGCCAAGATCAAAAACACTGATGACAACTTATGCTTGAGCAGATGTGGGGTAAGGGGAACACTCCTGCATTGCTGGTGGGAGTGCAAGCTGGTACAGCCACTTTAGAAATCAGTATGACAATTTCTCAGAAAATCATGAAGCAACCTTTTTCAAGAGCCAGCAATACTACTTTTGTGTATATAGCCAAAGGATGCTCAATTGTACCACAAGGACATGTGCCTAACTATGTTCATAGCAGCATTATTTGAAACAGGCTAGATATTCCTCAAATGAAGAATGGATAAAGAAAATGTGGTACATTTACACAATGGAGTACTACACAGTGGAAAAAAAGTATCATCTTGAAATTTTCAGGAAAATGGATCGATGGTGCAGGACAATTCTGTATCCTGTCAATCATGTTTCAAATAAATGCTGATTGGCCAGGCAGGGAGTATAGGTGGGAAAACCATACAGGAAGTAGAGGTGAGAACAGGAGATTTGGGAAGCAGGAAGCTTCCCTGGCATTCCTGCGCAGATCTCCAAGGAGGCAACATGTAGCAGCCCAGCTGAGAAAAGGTACTGGCCATGTGGCTGATAATGGATTAATATAAGTTATGGGAGCTGGTAGGAAGACTGAGCTAATGGGCCAATCAGTATATAACTTAATGTAGACTCTCTGTGTGATTTTCTTTGGGGCTTGCTGGCTGTGTGGTACTGGGTAGGACAGTAACCCCAACGAGCCAGCCCTCATGTTACCGATCGATCTAGTAAACATCATATTAATTGAAGTAATACAGACCCAGAAAGACAAATATAATATGTACTCACTCATAAGTAGCTTTTAGACAAAAAGCAAAGCAAAAAAAAAAAAAAATCTACAATTCACAACCTCAGAGAACCTAGACAACAAAAAGGACCCTAAGAGAGATACATGTGGATCTAATCTACATGGGAAGTAGAAAATAAAAGATCTTCTGAGTAAATTGGGAGCTTGGGGATCATAAGAAAGGGTAGAAAAGGAAGGGGAGCAGAGAAAAATATATAGCTTATAAAAAGAATACAAATAAAACAATAAAGGCATTTAGAACTTTCCGATGGCTTTATTCTACAAGAAGTAAAGAGATTAAACTCCTTGGGGAATTCAATGCTCCCCTTCAAGAATTCTTGACCCATCTGACCCCACAGAGTTGAAAGCATGGCCAAGAGGCTGGTGGCGAGTGCACACTTTCCCAGTTTTGAAAAAGGAATTCTGCAAATTGCACATTGAGAAATCAGGTTTCGGTCTAGGGAAAGCTTCTAAAATAGAATATTAAACAGATGGCTGTGATCACGGAGAAGAGGAAGCACTGAGTCATTAGGAGAAGTCACGCCAGAATCAGAACCGTCCTTTTTCATTTCTTCATGCCCCTGTATCAGTGGAGCGGGGAAGACTGGGGGAAATCTTTAGAACAGTCTGTTTTGATTTCAACAGAGATTTTCCAAATACAAATGACGCCTGGCAGACAGAGTGAGGCAATGTTAACTGAGTGTGAGGACAGTCAGGTGACACTGGCTGGTTGGCTACTTCCAAAGGAACTATTGATCAATGTTAACTGGATGAGTGGCTTGGTCTTTGGCTCCCATCAACATCTGACCAATTGCTTGGCTAAGGAAATTAGAAGGCCACATCATTTGCAGATGATACTAGCCGAGCAACAAAAAGAACGAATATGGCAGATGCAAGAATTGAGACTCAAAATTATTTTGACATCCAGGATTCTAGGCAGACACCATAAAGATAAAATTTAATGAGGGTAAATGTAAAACTCTATACTTAGAACCTCAGAGGAGCAGAATGCTAATGACCTGCCCAAATTTCTGAGTCCTTAGCCTCTTAACAGCAGCTGCAGACTCCAGCTGTTTCATGGCTGAGGCATGGGTCTCCTATTTCCCCTGGCTTTAGGTAGGAATCCAAAAAATCTTCAACCAGCGCTTCCAGCCATGATTTTAGACTGGTGTTGAAGTCATGACCACAGTCCTTGCTCCTACCCAAAGTCTACAATAGCTGAGTACTCTTCCTCATCCTGGATCCCACGGCCCTGGTCTCTGATACACTGTGTCTACGAGTATGATGCCCAACAGGGTCTCTTTGTATTTGCATGTTGTTTGACAGCCTGATCGATAGAAATCCCTTTATACTAGCGCTCTTTAACGGTTGACCTTGAACTTGGGTTCTTTGGTGAGTTTTGTACTATATGATTGAGAAGACAGGTACAATATCATAATGTACTTGAAGCTCTTTCTTTCCCTAGGCTGAAAGCAGATATACATTTAGCAGCAACTCCAAAAAGTGCTCAGCTAGGCTGAACTTGAACCCTGAATCATGATTTCCATAGAAATATGTGTGAAATATGAGGAAGAGCTGGTGAATCTAAATCTATGGGAAGTCTAGGGGTGCTGTACTTAGAAGGTGTCCAAGGAACAGAGAGTAGGATGCCAGGCCTGGAATCAGGACAGTCAGCATCACAGAAATGTGGTGGATAGTTTGCAGATGGAATTGATCCGCAATGCTTAGCACTGCCATGTGACAGGATCAAAGGCCTAAAACATTCCAAGTGGACTTTTCAAAAGCCACATCACAAATGATACTGGTCATTCAAGCCTCTGGGGAAATAGAGAAAAAAATATCTAATTGCCATAGGCCAAGGGCAGAGGTTTGAGAAAAGGAAATGGTGGGATTGCCTACACATTTGAATTCAACGAGAGTGGTTAGAGGGGTCACTAAAAAATGACTCAGGGCAGGTGAAAGCATGGGCTGCTTATATGTGGGGCAGGAACACACCATGAAAGGGAGAATTAGAGGTTCATATAGAAAGCATGTTTGTCTGAAAGCACCTTGCACATATCATCAGCATCGCCTCTCTTCTCCCTCTTCCCTTACTTTCACCCTTCCACCACATCTCCACTCTTCTTTACTCTGGGGTCAGAACCCACGGTTTATGTTGTCCAATATGTATAACAGTTATCACAGTCGTTATGTCTATTTTCAGTGAGATGCTACGGCTGGTTTGAGGTATAAACTAGTGTCGAGTGGAAGCTGCTCACAATGAATATTAGTAATAGAATTCCAGTAACATAATCACTCTGCTCCGTCAGAGACACTTACAGAAACAGTTCAAGTGAAAAGTGTGCTGCCCAGGATGTACCCTGAGGCAGAGATGCTGTCCACATAGACAGATGAGGGTTTTGCAAGGCAAACTACATGTGGGATCTTCAGATGATGTTCAAGCTTCATTTCTGTTGCTGTGATAAAATGCCCTGGCTAAAAGCAACTCAAGGAAGAATTCCAGGTCCATCATTGCGGGGAAGTCAAGACAGGGCCTTCAAGAAGCCAGTCACACCATATGCTCAGTCAAGAACAAAGAGAAACAAAAGAAGCCATGTTCTCATGCTTGCTTGTTTATGCTCAGCTCCCTTTCCCCCCAATCTTACTCATCATGCCTATGGCGTGATGCTGCCCAAAGTGGGCTTGGGTCTTTTCTCATCACATAATGTATTAAGACAATCCCCTACAGGACAATCTAATATTGACAATCCTTCACTGAGAGTCTTTGAGATAGTTTTAGGCTATTTCAAATTGACAGTTAAATCTAACTGTTATATAGATTGGGACATTTTTTTCTTCAAATCAGAAAAGTAGACTGAGGGAGGAAATCATACCAGACTTGTGCTATGGGCTCTGAAATCTCCCTGTAGGACCTATCTGAAACTGAATTGAAGTTGATTTTTAGAAGGAATATCTGTGCTTATTCTCTGAAATGTTACTTACTGCTTGAAATAGGTAGGAGTCAAGTGGTAGAGCATCGCAGAGAGGCGATGATCCCCAAGTCTCAATGTAGCTTTAAGATATTGCCTAAAAACCCGGACAAATTCTTGGCGGTATTGCTACTGATGGTCTTCTCAACTGTTCATAATTTAGGCAGAAATGAAATAAAGAGGGTCTAGGTCTGGTCCCCATGATCCTTCACTAGTGTTGGCTTACTCACACCATAGGGAGCCTTGAGTCAGGTGAGAGGCTTTAGGAGAGGAAGGATGGAGAACAGGCCCTTGAATGGCAACCTGCAAACCCAGTTCACGCTGTGACTCTCTTGGATAGTGCCCTAACTCTGAAGGAGCACTCCTCCTAAGAGCTCAAAAGAAGGATTAAGTCCTGCCAAGTCTTTAGAGAACTATAACGTCATAAACACAGTCTTTGTGAATTTTAAGCACTTTCAATGTTGCTCTCATAAACACTGGCTGATAGAATTTCTCTCCCTTCCACTCCTTCTTCCTCCCTCCTCTCTCCTCTCCCCAGACCCATTGCTGCTCATTTCCCTTCAGAAAAGAGTAGGTCTTGTATGTACAGCCTTGATATGAAGGCTTGGATCTAGTTTTATTGCATCGTGCTATGCCGTGTTCAGTTGATATCTCCTCCTTCCTTTTTAGCTTTCATTCTCTCTTTTTAAAACATTCCCCTGCTTCCTTTGTAGCTCATCTCTTTGTTCCTTCTGTCTCTTGGAATTCTAAACTGCCTGTACAATGAGGCGAGATAGTCTGGTGCTGGTGTGGCTAACAGGTGGGGAAGAAAGTATTCACATTTGCTAATTATCCCACTCTTCCCTGCCCCTCCCTGGTCCAAAAATCTGACTGGCCTGCTGCCCAGTGATTAATTCCAACCCTGCTCCATTTATTCAACACGTTCTTATTGAGCTGTTGCTCTCTAGATATGGCGTTATTAATGATAATGATGACCACAGGGAAGGCAGAGTAGGCTCTGTTCCCTCTGTATTAATCTGCTCCAATACATCTATCAGAAAGGGAGTCACATACAGTTTTCCTTGATGGGTAATGACATAAGGGGTAGGAGACCCAAGAACTTTTATAGCTGCTGCCTTTGGACTTGGTGTAAAACCCTCGGTGGGTCAATCCCTCCGTGTTTACTCAATAATGCAATTAATCATGTGATCTCTATGTGTTAGGCACCCAGAGACTCAGCCTATAGGAGCACTCCACTTAGTTTATTGGCACTCCGTTTTACCTTTTCCTGTACCCTGCTGGTCCGGTGCACTTTGACCAGTGAACTCTTGGTCAGATCCTGGGGGGAGGGGGCAATTAGAATTGCTGAACCATTTGGCAGGTGCACTCTGACTGTAATGTAAGTAATCTGCCCCCTTCTCTTTGGTAGGGGAAGAAATCGGTTCTGCAATTCACTTCCCCAATTGGCGTTCATAGCTCTGTCACCTTCATCATTCTTGGGAGTAAATGCTGCAAAAATATCCTAAGTTCTGCAGTTTTGTGCTTGAAGGGCTCAACCACCTCTTGCTCTTTTTCTGCAATGAAAAAAGCTCTTATCTAATGGGCTACACTCCATGAATGAGTGCGCATGTGAGAAAAATCATTAAAATGAGGTACTTCCTGTGGCTCAATTATTATTTTCATGTCTTTTCTATGCACAGATCGATCTGTTTGTTGGTTTTGTTTTGCTTCCTGTTGCCATCGCAAAACTGATCGAGAATCTTTTTGTTTGATCTTATTTTACTGTGACGCACTGCGATGATAGTTAATTAGACGTTTTCAAAGCATCATTTCCTTGAAATTGGTTTCATCCAAAGCACATTTGGGAAAAGAATCTGAGACCAGCACCAGGCATGTTGTGGTATGGGACTGAAAATGAAGATACCATCCCCATAACTTATTTTGTCCTTTCAAAGTTGACATCACTGAGAGAGAAGCATTTCATGTCTGTCCAAAAACATGCGTGAGTGCTGCAGCAATCTCAGCATCAAGACATGATGTACAAACTTCGTAGATAAAAGAAAAGACATGTGGTAAGCCCGATAGAAGCCAAATTAAATTTAAATAAAAGCAGAAAGGTCTAATACTCCATGCTAAGAAGGGACTTCTCATTAAATGATGTCTTGAATTTGATTGCTCCCATCTTTTCCACCATCATCCTATAGATTATGTGGGTCATGTATGTAAATGTGCAGAGGCAAACACAAGTGAGAATTATCTGAGTTTTGCTACATTGGTGAATGTTGGAAGGCCAATGTGTTGCCTTACTGCTCTGGTTCCTCTTTTTGTTACTATGACAAAATACCTGACAAATGCTACTACCTAAGGAAGAAAGAGCTTATTATAACTTACACTTTGAGGTTACAATCAATCATGGCAGGAAAGCCATGGCAGAAGGAGCCTGAGTCAGCTGGGCACATTGTATCTGCAGCCTGGAAGCAGGGAGAGATGAAAGCTGTAGCCATCCCTGTCCATTTTTCCCTTTGTTTGCAACCCAGGATCCCGGTCCATGGAGCAACGCTGCACACATTTAATGTTGGTCTTCTCCGTCATGTAACCCAATCTAGAAAACCCCTCACAGATATTCCTTGATGTTCATCTAGGTGACTCTAGATCATGCCAAGTTGACAAGTGTTATGAACCGTCATTCTATTGTCACATATTCTCTGGGCTGCCATCTGGATCTAGGAAACTGTTTCTGATTTCTCCTAAGACAAAATTCATCAAGTCTATGTGACACGTGAGTCACAATTACGTTTGTGCTTTTCCCATGCAGTATTTCATCTGGATGCTTCCTTTCTCTCTTGTTGGCATGCAGGGACCATGGCCAAGGTTTGTCACCAGCCGGCATTACAGTTTCCTGCATCTGTGCCTTATATTTACAAATGCATTGAGTATACATGTATCTCTGCTTAAATACAGGCTAAATGTTAAATATGTAGGGCATAATTGTTAAAGTTGATTTTGCTCTTTGTTAAGTTATTGTGTGTGTATGTGTGCAGGCAAGTATGTGTGTTTATGTATGTGTGTAGGACGTGTGGTTCTAAGCCCCATCCACTTCAATTGGATGGAACCTCTCCTCACCTTGGAGCTTTACAAATAGGCCATCCAGAGTCACCAGTGCTGTGCTTGTAAACACACACACCACATCTTGGCTCTTTTGTTTTTATGTGGACCCTGGAAGATAGACTTTAGGTTTTCATACTTATAACCCAAGCGCTTTATTAACTAAGTTAACACCCTAGATTTCCACACATTTTTAAAATAGGTAATTTGGGATTGTTGTTCTAGTTCTGGTAATTTCTATTGCCTTCTTTTTTCTTTAACATCTATGTAGGGCAAGTGAATCATAGTCCTACCTTGACAGCTGCTCTCCCTGCCTTTGTGTTAGTTTCCTTCCAACTCTGTTTCCATCTACTGCAGAAGCATCTCTGATTATCTCTGGGTAGTAGCAGACTGTCTATTTTCTACTCCTTATTATGGTCACACTATTTGCTTAAATGCTTTCTTTTCTTTTTCTTAGCAGAAATCTTTCAGCAATGTACCTGATGTAGAAGACAAAGTTGAGGGTTCATTGGCAGAGAGTGATTTTTAAGAATAATGACAAATATATATATTTATAGCATCCTTAATAAAAAGCCATTACAAAGAGTCATTGATGACATTAATATACAATTATTATTATTTTTCTTAAAATAACAGAGGAAATTTCATCCAAATGAGAACAAATTCAAACACATCTTTTTTGCCATTCAGAGTACTTAAAATAGGGGATGGAAATCTAAATACCTCATATGTGTTCATAAAGGGTACGTCTTAATATGTGCTGTACAAGACAGCATTCTAGGATCACTGAAAAAAAAACTCAAGTGCATTTAATTTGATTTCTATAATGGCTGAAGATTCTCCAGACCTGGCAGAAGGCAATAGGTTGTCAGTGATCAGTGACAAAAATTCACAGAATATCTAAGATGAACCGAATGCTGTAGCACATATAATAAAAACCCAAAGACAGAAATTGGGGATCACCCTGAAAACCAGAAAAGCAAAGCAACCAAGCCACTAGCCACTAGGGAAGTCTTACGTCTTCCAAGAAAGGGTGACTAAAGACTAAGCAGACTAAGAAGACAGAGCCTTTCTCTCCTCCAATTTTATATTCCTTCTTGTGCTGGGATTAAAGAGGTATGATTCCCTAGTACTGGGATTAAAGGTGTGAGGCACCACCACCTGAGTTTGTTTCTACATTGATCTTGTGTATCCCAGGGTGGCCTTGAACTCATAGAGATCCATCTGCCTCTCTCTCCCAAATCCTGGGATTAAAAAAGGTGTGTACCATCACTGCCTGACTTCTAGTGTCTTAGCTTTGCCCTTCTGGTCTTTAGGCAAGCTTTATTTATTAAAGCATAAATAAAATATCACTATAGTTTCTCTTTTTGTCTAAAATGAAAAAGAAGGCTATAATTAGTATAAGAAAATCTATGTATAGCAAGTGCAATAACTATAAATAATATAAACAGGTATTAAGTACATCAACAATGTGTCTAGCCCATTTGCATTTCACAAATTTAGAGAAAATACTCCATATCTATCCTATCTTGGTGAATCCAAAGTCTTGTACCTAATTTACTTTCTATCATACCTTGCTTTATGCATCTAGTATTCAAGAAAAAATATAACTATTACTATCTAGTCTTCAACTCCCACAGAGGCCCAAGAAGGAAATAATATTAACTGAATAAACAGGAAGTCCAAGTAAGTGACTTCCAAAAATTTTGAGAAATGACAGAAACAGCTGGTTCCCTGAACAGTCATCCAAAGTACCTCTACAACATTGGGGCATCCATCTTCAGCCTACAGGCCTAGCATATCTGATAGACTTTTCTGTGAAGCAGGATATTACGAAGGACTGTCCCACTTTGTTTTGACAATGTTTGTCAGTCACTCTTTTTGTGTTCTGCTTGTCCAATTAGGACAGCATACTGTCAGCCATCAAGGCAAGGGCATTTTCTTGCCTACTGACTCACTTTTGCCACAAAGAAAGTAAACTCCATGTGGAATTTATTCAATGCCCATTATCTTCTTTTAAGTATATTGGTGCTTTTAGAAGTAGACGTGTTTCATTGTCATAAAAAATGAGACTATTTTATTAAAATATTTTAAATGTCTTATTCTGTAGCTCTCTGATGTGTTTGAAGATGACCTATCTAAAATATTATCTTTGTTTGACCTTGAAAACATACCTAATGTGACTACAGGTTTGATTATACTAGGTGATTAACTACTAACCTGCATTTCCTTATCATCCTAAACAGTTGGTAATAATAATTTCCAAGGACTAGAAATTTACATTACATTTTAAATGTGTTTTATAGGTAAAATACCTTGAACAAGATTAGAAACATATGTACAGTATGTTTTAGCAAAATTAATCTCAAAATACAAAATTTATAAACAATATACAAAAGTCCAATCATTTAGAACTAGTAGTTGCTTTCCAAAAGTAGATTCAATAATCTACCCTTTTATCTTATCATATTTATATCCAATACTGTTCATTACAGTAAATGAATGCAGCAGGAGGGAGGATTTTCACTATTTACTGAAGATTTTCCAGCTATGCTGTCATTTGAACTGCAAATGTGGAGAAATTTTGGCTAAGGGCTTTGGACTTTCTTTACTCATGAGTGGTAAATTCAATTTTCTTTGTTATTGTTTTTGGTGTGACCAGGTAATGAGCAGGTGAACTTCTGCTTAAATTGGAGTCTCCTTGGTTATAGTCTATCACAATCAATTACCTCAGATGGTGGTAAGAGTTGAACTATGCTGTGCCTAGAATGCATATAATGAATTTGTAGTTTCTAGTACTTCAGACAGTGACTTTATTTAGAAGTAGTGTTATTGAAAATATAATTATTGATGATTAGGTCACATTGAATACAGATTACAGTTTGAACAGAGATATATGTGTGTGAAAAAACCTTGTAAAAGACATAAGAGGCGGGCAGCCATCCTGGAGCCTAGAAATGCCTGGGACAGTCCTTGACTAATGGCCCCTTGAACCAGTGTATAGTGTATCCTGTTATTTGCTGCTATTTTAACCTGCCTAGTTGGAAGTATTTTGTTAGGCCAGCCACGGCGAGCAAGTGTGAACGACAGCACACTTAACAGAAGGACTTGCACTAAGGAGGCAGCTAATTTCTTAGAAAATACAACATGGATTCATTTTATATGTTGCCCATGTTGCCTGATATGCACTGAATTGTATCCCCTAAAGCTCATATTTCAGCTGTTTAAAGAGTTTTCAATATGTAATATTTTGTCATCTATAATCAGAGATCATTCTAGTCCTGTCTTTCTGATATGGATACCCTTTTCTTCCCTAGTTGCTTCTGGAAGTCCTGATTGGCTAGCACTCCCTTCCAGTGCTGTGTTGAACTGAGGTGGCAGACGGTAGACACAGAAGATGTATTGTACGTCCTAAAGTAAAAATTTTCACTACTGAGTGTGATGTTGGTTAGCAGTCAGCTGGGACCAAACCAAGGACATCATATGCCCTAGGCAAGCACTCAGCCACTGAGCTATCCCCCAGTCTATTGTGTTGAGGAATGTTCTTTCTCTGCCTAAGTAATTATGCATACTTTTTCACAAAAGATTATTGAGTTCTTTCAA
>JAQHUG010000161.1:3422429-3436011 GCA_028555095.1 Dicrostonyx torquatus
ATATGTGATTTTGAGAAATTTAAAAGAAGGAGATTAGGGACAGGCAGATGGACATTCGACCCTGTGGACAGACATTGGACCATGTGGAAAGGTGGGCACCTGCAAGCCCGGAATGGAGGCTTCGGAGAATCCAAACCTACTGAGAGCTTTCCAGCAGAAAAATGTACCCTCTGTGATTTTTAACCATATGGCCTGTAGTAGTCCTAATACTCTATCCATTCATGTTAGTATTGTTTGATCTTCTCCATAGATCGGGATTGGTTGAGTTATGCCTACTTTGTAACAAATAGAGACCAGACCCAAAGTAAACTTTAAATTTCAGGATATATATACATAGTATATTAAATTTCAGTATGTATGTATATATATGTATATGAAATAGAAATTTAAAGTATGTATATAAAACATAGTATATTATATATATTATTATATATATTATTATATATATGTATATACCCTCCCCCTTCAGAAAAGGCCTTCTGTGGATATCAATCATTTATGGCATGTCAAGTTGCAATGAGACTGCGCCCATCTTCTCCTCCTAAGACTGGACAAGGCCATCCAGTAGGAGGAAAGGGAATAGGCTACAGAGTCAGAGACAGCCCGTGCTCCCACTTTTAGGAGTCCCACAAGGAAACCAAGCTACACAACTGTAGCATATATACAGAGGGCCTAGGTCCATCCCATGCAGATCTCTGACTACCTGTTTAGTCTTTTTGAGTCCCTCTGAGCCCATCTTAGTTGCTTCTGTGTGTGTGTGTGTGTGTGTGATTTTTTCTTTGGTGGTGTCCTTGACCTCTCTGGCTCCTATAGTCTTTCCCCCTCCTATTCCTCAGGATTCCCCAAGCTGTACCTAATGTTTGGCTGTGGGTCTCTCAGGTTGGATATTTTATTTCTTTTAAGACATCAACACAAAAGGTTATCCAGATATGGAAGCAGTTAAGATGTTTATTTCTAATGAAATAAACTTTTCATCCCAATACTGATTTCCACTCAAGAAGGAATAACATCCCTCATTTGAAACAGCAATAGCTTGTCTTGGGTTGTGGGGAGTTAACTGCGGAGATACATGGAATTGATCAGTTTTCTATTGTATTCATTTTCTATCACGGTGGTCTGTAGTTGGGATTACCTGGTCCATAGTGGATGAAAACTACAGGCACATATAATCAAGGAAGGGACATTTGGTGTCATGTGAGCATGAATAGGACATGAGGGAGCCCTCAACATTCAAGAACCTCAGGGCGTCCTGTTCCTACTTCAGCCCTCTGTCTCTGCAGTCCCAAGCCAGAGTATCGTAGTACTGTGTCACAGCTCACATATGCTCCAAGTAAGCCTCAAAATTGATTAGTCTGCTGTTTTCTCTTGGTTAATTATGTGTCTAAAGGAGGCAGCATTCTAAGGAAGGGTTTCATAATCTGCAGTTAAAAATCACTCACCACGTCTAGCCATCAATGCTGGTGGTACTTTTTGATACTACACTGGCTCTGCTTGTGTCCTCTGTGAGCCCTGTAGTGACCCCAAGTTCTATCAGAATGCTGGATTGTATATATATGTATATACATATATATACAATTATATATTGTATTATATATAATTGTATATAATACATATTATATATATAATTCAAAACATAGAAGACTAAGCTATTTCCCAAGTGTATTTCATAAGACACTGTGACCCCTTATAGCAGATTTTTTTTTTGATGCAAGTTGGCAAAACAAAGTAAGAATGCCTGTGTGTGCATGTGTACACACGTGTGCCACTACAGGAAACAACAAGCTTAAACAACAACCACAACAGAAGCACCAAGGCAGAGACACAGCAAGAATCACTGAGGAATTTACTCAATGGAAGGACAGAGAAATGCGCAGCTCCTGGCAGGCGTGGGAATTGCTCGAGGAATGAGAGCTCTACCGCAGAAGCAGTCTCTCTCCTCCAGCTCCACATCTCCAAAATTCTCATGTGCACCAGGAAGGGGTTGGCTAGCCCCCTCCTCTGGGTCACTGCCAAGCTCGTGGCTAGGAGTAGAAGGCACTTCCAGTAAAGAAACCATTTCACTCAGTTGAGCCTATTTCCCCAAAGAAATGAAGAATGTGATTTTTCAGAAGGGGCAAGAGGGGAAGTGGTATCCAAAGGCAACAGATGGGACTTCTATTTTCTTTAGTATAGGAGAGTTGTATTTGAGCAGTATAGTTTTGGTTTTGTTGGTTTGAGCCAGTGCACATTCCTTACAGGGCTCCCTTCCAACTGGCAGTCGGTATGCTAACATTTCCCATTGGGCAAGAAGTGTCCCCTTTGCTATGCTCTGTCAGCCAGGTATCAGCTGGTTTCTCTTTAAAGACCATCCTGGGTCCTCCTGGATTCGGCCTTGAGTTTGTGTCACAGACGGCTGCTGAAACACATGGAGATCTTTTGGCACACTGAAGCCTTGTTCATGTAAATATTATTATTAATAGTCATTATCGGAAACAAGGAACATCTTGATATTATAAAGAGAGAGCCAGCTTAGCTTGGGTGCCAAGGGAAGCAGCTGCATGAAGCAGGAATGGAATTCGGAGACTCTAGACAAGATGGAGGAATGTTCTTTGCTGTTAAGTTTTAGTAGACTTTCCCAGCAGGTGAGATGGAGCTGCTGGGAGGTTCTAGGTGGAGGGATATGTGGATTCCCTTGCTTTCTAACAAGGTAGCATTACGTCTGCAAAGACCTCTGTGATGATGCATTTGATTTTCAGATTGATTGGGTCGAGAAGGGTTAAGATTAGCAATATCCATGGAAGATGAACTAGATGGAAAGATCCGCCATGGGTAAGGGTGGGAGCATCACATGGGCCAGAGGACCAAGCAGAATAAAATGGGAAGAAGCAGAAGGCTGAGAGTGCCTGTACTCTGACTTCCCAGCTTCCTGGTTTACCACACCTCCTCTTCATGGTGTTCTGACTCAGGAGTCCCAGTTGTCTTTCCTTCCTGGAGTAGTTTTGCTCAGACAGTTTGTCACAACAACGGGAAACTGACTCACACAATTCCCGAGGAAAATGTTGATTGCATTCCATCTTCCTATTGAGTCTTCCACAAGACTGTGATTCTGGCAGAATATATAAGCTTTCCTAGGTCTGGGGGAAAGAGTTCTCTTGAACTTTCTTCTGGTACCCTAATCGTCTAGAGAATTGAAAACTGAGTAGAAAAAGGCTCATCAGTGTCTTAGTTAGGCTTACTATTACTGTGATAAAATGCCAACTTGGGTGGGGGCAGGGTTTACTTGGCTTACATATCCTGAATGATAGACAGCCTGTCATCAAAGACAGTCAGGGCAGCAACCTGGAGACAGGAGTGGATGCGGAGACCACAAAGAGTGCTGCTTACTGACTTGTTCCTATTACTTGTTCGGTTGGCCTTCCTAGAACACCCAGGACCACTGGTCCAGGGTGGGACCACCCACGTTGAACTGAGCCCTGCCATATCAATTGATTACGAATTAAGAAAATGTTCTCCAGGCTTGCCTCTGATCCAATCTCATGGAGGTATTTTCTCAAATGAGGTCCCTACTCTCAGATGATTACGACTTTTGTCAAACTGACAGAAAACAAGACAGGACAGCAGGTGCCAAGACTCTTCTAATGTCACAGCCAAGGTATTTTTCCTCTGATGAACATGCCAATCACAAAATCCCGCCAAATTTAATATGATGCTTCATTATTTAATGTTTTTCTGCATGGTGTCTAGAGGTGTCAACATGCAAAGAAAACACCGTTAGTTGTATAAAAAAGATACAGAACATAGCCCCAGCACTCATGAAGCTGGGAAGAAGGAGATGCTTCTGGGAGTTTAATGCCGCACTGGTATAAATCTGTGGCTCCATGAGAGAGAATAGGAAAGGATACAGAGCAAGTAGCAAGAATTAACAGAGTATCTTTATACAGACTGCCCTTTTCAGCTTCTGGAACCGTGATTCTATACTGTCAAGCCATAGGGAGTTGGGTTAAGCCTGAGGACTATAGATGCACCATTGAGTACCCAAGGTACACACAGCACAGAGAGACAGGCAGACTAGAAAGGCTGAGCTCTTGAGCTAAAAGCAATCTTCCAGGACAAGTTCAGAAGCAAACTCCATGAGAGGAAATTCTCTCTCTCTGCTCCTGAGCTTGGCTGACATTCAATGACAGAGGTCATCTGGTGACATTTTGAAGTCCAAACAAATTTGATCAGTAATTCTTTCTAAGTCCCAAATCATGCAGAACATATTATTTTCTTGGGAGAACCAAATCAATCCCTATTTAATACAGTGAGTCTAATTTTCATCAGATAAAAGTTTGAGTGGATAAAAGCCCTTTACCTGTCCTTTCTACTAACCCCAAACAAGAGCCAACAATGCATATACAAAATTATAAATGCCAAGGTAATTTCTACGGGGCCACAGTCTTTAAAGTAGCAGGACACTTTCCCCTCTAAACAGAAGGGTTAGAGCTTAGAAGAAGGGAGTGGATTTTGTCTCGTGTGAAGGTGGAAGTGGTAGCGAGGAGGGAGATGAAGGACAGAACCCGAAATGTTCTGGAAAAAGCCCGGAAATGCTTACTGGAGAATTTTTATTACATTTTCCTTCTAAATGTCTCTCCCCATGTCTTTGCAAATTTTTTTGTAGGATCTAAATGACTTGCAAATATACTCTGTGACTTTGTGGTTGGATCTCTTTGAGACTTGGATCAATAAGCCACTGGCCTCACTGTAGCATGAGAAAGAGCAAGGAAGTCAAAATAACTCAGAGTAGATGTGTCCTGTCTGGCCATGCCATTTTAGCCAGTTGTCACCCTATGTCTACCCCCATGTAGGTCAACTCATATATATTATTTCACTTAATTCTTACAAAGGTCCAGTAAGGCAGGGACTGGTATCTTTTCTGTTGAATATGTGTCGTGATCTCCTTCCTTAGATAAAAGGCTGAAGGCATCTTTTAGGTTACTGTTTATTTGATCGTCTTAATCTACATTTTCTTTAAATTTAAAACTTATTCCTTGACAGTGTACGTATAAAATGTATTTTAATCATTTCACCCTTCCATTATCCTCTTTCATTTCCTCCTCCTGTTGAACTCTTCCTCTATCCAACAATACCCCACTTGCTTTAATAATCCTTTGTGTGTGACCCATGAGTCTAACTAGGGTTGCCCATGTGAGCATACTTGGTTGACTATTTCCTGGAACATGGGAAACTCAACAATGGTTACACCATGGGAGAAAATAATTCTCACTCCCCAGTAGCCATTAATGCCATTGGCTCCTCAGGGAGGAGTGGGGCCTCAAAAGCTTCTCCCTATCCGTGATGGAATGATGACGGGTCCCATCTCAAGCAGGTCTTCTGTAAACAACCTCCACTGTTGTACATTTGTCTCACATCCATAGGGCAGTTACTTAGATTGTCTCAGACCACGGATGTGCCATACAGACATCACCTGTGGGTATTTGTTTAATTGAACTGAAGCGGGGAAGGAATGCAATTGACGTTATAGGTCTAAGGTAGATTGTAGAGCTTTGGTTGACAACTCAAGTTGGGATCTCATTTTTCATCGTTGAGGTGGCTGACATCTCATATGGTGTCTTGCAGGAATATGTGCCTGTCACATTATTTTGAAGAGCTGGCTATGATACCAAGGATCAGGCTAGCGTGAGAACCCAAAAGCTAAAGTTGCTCTTGGAACCATCCTTTATTGAAGACGCTGCTTGCAGCCAGGCTTATTGACCTCCGAGGCACATAGCTGTTTCTAACATTTAAGCTTACAAACACAATTTGTTATGATTTCGTGCGTTTGAGGCGGGCCTTGCATAGTTCTCTAAGCCTTTCCCCACTGCGAGACTTAATGCTAGTCGCCGTTTATTTATCTTATCTAAGTTGGCAGGGAGAGCATTGTAGTGCCTCGAAATCATCAGCTAAAGAGAGATGTGATAACCAACTCCCAAAACCCTCCCTCACTTTCAGAGTAGTAAGAGTTCAGAACTGTCTTCAGTTTTTCTGAAAACTTAACAGAAACCACACATTTTCCCGTGATAAGATCATCAGAGCAAACCAAAGCAGTTTATTTGCCTTTGGCAAGTACTTTATTAGCTTAATGTGTTAATTATGTTCATCTCTTATTGATCGACAGTTCCAAAGAACAGTTAGACATGTCTCAGAAAAAGGAAATAAAATAACTGAATTATTATTATTTTTAAAAATGTGTCCCAGGCTTTTTTACTTAAGAACAAAATGACGAGCGATGAGCTTAAGATCAAAGGAATCACTGAACTTCATCTCCCCCTCCTCAGCCCTTGCTGGGCTTCCGATCCTTCCTCGGTAAATGAACTTAACCCCGAAGGTACGGTGGTTCCAGGTTCTCTTCTTCTGCCTCCTTTCCTTTGCCTCAGCTCACATTATCCCCAGGCAGGGCTGGTGCCTCAGTTTGAATGCATTGGAGAGCCCTTCCTTCTCCCTGGGATTAGTCAAAGCTTGATCGTTTGCCCTTCTGGCACCGGTGACAGAACTATACTCAGACCACATCCTTCTCCAAGCTGCTTAGGGATGACGCTGATCCGCCCAGCCGCGGGTTAGGCTTCGGCACTGCAGAAACATGTTCTCCAGGTTCCCCCTCACACAGTTCTCAGTACTCCCTCGTTTTGTCTTGCTGACCTACACAAGGTCTCTGCTTTGCATGCCCCCTAAAGGTTCCCGTTGTTGTCGGCTTCCTCCACCCATCTCTCCAGCTAGGGCTGCAGTTTGCACATGCTCTTAAGCCCAGATGCAGAGTCTCAAAGCTGCAGATGGTTGTCTGTCTGTATACCTTTCCAAAGAGAATGCCCAGGGTGAGCCCCATGCTGACCTGGGTGTACCCCAAGGTGTCTTCTTCTGTGTCAACAGCTTGGTGGATTGGTCTAGTTCTTTCTGCAGGGCTTTCATGTCCTGGGACTTCTTGGGACTCGGTCTCCAACTTCATGGCACAGAGGCAGACAGCACAGGGTCCAGGCAAGGCCCCCTCTGAGTTGCTCTCCACCCTGCTCCCGCCTGACCCTCAGGTTGCAAAGTCTCCAGGCCAACTTGGGACACTAGGCCCAGCCCAACATGAGGTCCACAGTATGCCATCCACAGAACACATATGGTGGGGGATAAGGGGCGATCCCCAACACCTCTGAGTCTGGTCCAAGCCCTGGCCCAATTCCAGGCCCACCTGGAGGCCTTTGGAAGCTTAGCCAGATCCAAAGGTCCACCCAGCCTGGCTCCAGCCCTCCTGACCCATCACCCCCAGAAGGCAAAATCTGAAGCCAGATGCCCAGCTAATTGGAAGGTAAGTATCCTAAGCTGGGATCCTGACAGGACCCTGAATTGTTATTGTGTTGGCAGTTCTTTGAGTAGTAAGTATATTTTCAGTCGAATACTCTTTGGGAAATACTTGCTGCAACATGATGTTGGGGAAGAACTTTTGGGAAGTTGCATGCATTCCCCTAACTTTCCCTGAAGGGAACGTTTGAGTATGGAAGTTAAGAGGATCCCAAGATCAGCCTTGGGCCTCTCTCGCTGGTCTAACCTCCCTGCAGGGGGAGGTTTGTTACACTGAGAACATATGTCCCGCAACTTCTGTTTAACGCAGAGAACGAGTGCGAGTGAATAAAGAACAATGAAGCCCCTTTGTGATCGGCACATTAGGGCAGGTGATCAAAGGATGCTTGATTGCAAGGAACCCTGATTGAGGTAGTTACAGGAACAACAACGGGAGGCCCATGTGTTTGCTGGGAGCCTGCCAGCATGCCCTTTCTGGACTCTTCAACACGGCTTCATTAGAACACCGTCACCTGCATTTCCTGCCTCGTTTCTGTTTCTGACATGCCATCATCTTGGTCTTTATGATACTGTTGCATCTGAGCCCCACTCCTGCTCCTGAGAACTCAGGACCCTCAAACACGGAGGAGACCTCAGCAGAGAAAACACAGCCAGTTCGCCTGGGCAGAGTCACCGCAGCTCACTTTTGAATGTACTTCCATCCAGTATTTTCTCCAGTGTAATGAAAGAAAACATTGAGAATGAAAAACAATATCCTTATGAAGGAAAAGAAATTGCTGTTATTGGAACCGGAGCAAAGAACACAGAGAGACTGCCTACCCTTCAACAAGGCCAGTCTCCTGTCAATGACAGCTCATTCTTTAAGACAGAAATGTGGAGGACACATGACTTGGGTCTAGAGCGAGAGAAAAACACGCAGAGAACACTAACCCTCCACGTGATGAAACAGAGGAGGTAAAAAAAAAATATTGGGAGTATGTTTTCCTAGTCTCTTGCTTCTGTTTTTGCGGAAACCAGCTCAAAGTCTGTAGCATGAAATGAGAATTTGGGGAAAGCTGAGGGAAATAATGAAAACTCGCAGCAGAACAAGTGTCCTGTTTCAAAAGAGCATGTGCATGGTGGTGTCGCCTCAGGACTACCGGGTGGAGCTTCCTAAGGCCGGGTTTGAAGAGGAGCATGTCTTGTTGTCAGTCTCTCTTCTTGGATGCTGCTCACGTGTGAGAACTACTCCTCTCTAATTGGTCCGTCAGCTACCTCGTTCAGCCCCCCCTATGGCTGCTGCTACTCTCTCTGCTGTGGTCAGAGAGAGATGCGCTTTCTGTTCCTGCTTGCCTTGTTGTCGTTGTTCTTCACATGGAAAAAGAAATGAACGATGTAATATTTAGGAAAGTTGAGTTCAGCCAGTCCCAACGGCTTGCTGTCTGCTTTCTGGTCTGCCAAACTGTGAACAAGCTGTGACACAAACTCCCTCCGCTGCAGACTGAGCAGAGCCATTCCCCATGCTTCCCCACACTGACGGGCTCTACCCTATGCAGTGGAAGCAAACATCTCTTAAGCGATTTTGTTGTCAGCACAAGTCATTATCTAATGAATGAAAGGATGGAACAATGAGCACAAAGTTCTAGTTCTCTGTGAATGGAATAACAAAGAATAGGCTGTCTTCTAAAGTCATAAGACACAGGGTGAAAACATTTCTATGAAGAAGTATTTTATGAAATTTCAAAGCAGCAGCTCTATACTTTTAGAAACCAAGCAGATAAAAATAAAGTAGATAAATATCTGTAACAAGTTGTTGAAAGAAAATTAATAGTGAGAAAAGGTAAAATCCAAGAGTAAAGAAGTCTAGAAAAGCAACTACAGTAGTGAGCATTAATTTAGGAATGAGTGTACGATAAAAATGGACACTACATTTAAGAAAATACTGAAATATTACTGATAAAGTGTGCAGTGTGTCAGTGTGCTGACAATGAAACAAGGCTAAGACATCAATGTTGTTAAATAGCAATGAACAAAATGGCTGAAGTCAGGAGAGAATTATTCTATGTCAATAACATCAAGAGAACTGGTAAGTAACTGGAAGACGAGCTGCATCATCCCGATAATATGGCTACAAAGTCATATATGATGTATTGTTAGAAATACAAGGAGCAAAATTGTGTGTGTGCGTGTATGACATTTTGATCCTAAAATTAAATTTTAGAAAATAAAAACACAGAAAATGTAAATAATTGCAAAGATTATAAGATTTATTAAGCTTTGTATTCTCAAAAATAAATTTTACTTCAAGTATATTTAAAGTACTTTTAAAGTAGGCACTTTCACACATAAACAAAATAATAAATTATAATTCTTTGTAACAGAGTATTAGAAAATCATAATGTAGCACAAATAGAAATATACAAAGTTGACAACCAGATCCCAAAATGCTTTCTAAATAAATATGTATTTATAGATAATTCTAAGAAAAATGTATAATATCTCTAAAAATACAGTCAGAAAATATGGCCTTAAAAGTTTTTGACATTCAACAACAAAATTTAATTTTACCTATAACTACAAAAGCAAAGCTTTTGAGAAAAGATTTGTAATAAAATCTAGCGAGTCTGTGATTCTGATGAAATGTGACATTCCATACTTCATTGTTAATTCTGTTCTTTCCAGAGTCCTTGCAGACCATTTGCCAGTGAGTCACGAACACGTTCAGAGCGTTACACAATCCTTGCAGAATTATTTTCTGAGAATTAGACACGTTGGAACAGTTGAGAAATTTGACTCGACACTGTTGGGTTTGTGTCACGAAAGTCTGTGGACCTTCTTCTGTGTGGGCACGCTGGACCTCCACAGGGAGCTCTGTGGGCAGTGCAAAGCCACAGACGGAGGTGGGGGGAGCTCACAGTAACAAAGGAGCAGCAGGGGCAGGACTCGGGCCTGCATGTAATGGGCAGGTCCTAGAGTGGAAGAACCCCAGAACTGCACTGCTGGGTCAGCACCCTTGCCTCACCCTTTACCTACTCTGCCTGTACACGTTGGGGACCGCAGAGTGGCGTTTAAAGCCTGGGTCGTTGGCTGTGTGACTGTAGACTCCTCTGTTTCTACTTTACCCTCCATAGAGGTAAAAACAGTGCCTGGAGGGTTTGGGGTGATTCCCCCACAGGCATGAGGACCTGAGTTAGAATCCTCAGCACCCATAAATCTGGGTATGGTCAAAAACTTGTGGAACACAAGGGTGTGTGATGTGGGGGTTAGAGAAGGGAAGATGCCTAGAGCTAATTGGCCAGCCAAAGAGGTGAGCTCCAGGGTTAGTGGAGGACCCTATCTCCAAAGATAAGGTGAAGAACGACTGATGAAAATACCTCTGTCCTCCACACATATGAACACATCCCCCACATGTTCACACATACACATGCTCATATACATTACACACACATACACAAAATACCTGGAGTTATTGATGGGACTAATGTGATAGCATATATACCCATTGTGTGGAGCTCAGTGTCTGGAATTCTGCTATTAAACCTTCACTTTTGTTTGTTACGATGCATCTGCTGGTGACTCTAGAGGTCTATCCCTAGCTAACCATAAGCTTCCCATCTCTATCCCCACACCACGCACCCCCGAGTTCCAGAGTTTAGACACAACTGTTAATCTCTCAGATGGATTAGGTGAGTTCTTCCAGCAGGCTTAGAAATGTACTGAGACAATTTTGTTCTGTCTCATGCCAAGACCTAAAAGGACTCAAGCCAGACACACCTACACGTAAATCGATTTATAGCAATGCAATCAGGCATATTATTTACGTCTCTCCATTTGGTCACTGACAGCATGGCGCTGATAAAGATCTGTTGCAAAGGTTCCAGGAGAGGGTGGCTGTGTAATACACCAGCTGAGTGATGCAGGGGCATGAGTTCAGTAGAAGGCAGTCATTGTTAGCAGGATCCCAACATGCTGTGGATTTTTCTTTCTTTTCAGTATTGCCCACACATACTGTCTTTAATTTGTGTTGGGAATTTAAATATTTTGTAAGATGATTTTTTTTCTTTTGCTACTAGGTAGGTTTGGAATTTTAAAGAATCCTAGTGGGATTTTATGTAGTTGCAAACTTTGTAGAGCCTATTCCTTATCCATTGAAGTCATGTCTGGGGGAGGAGTAAGTAGGTGTTATGCAGCAGTGAGGGTCAAAGATGAGAGAGTCACTTGGGAAATGCCCTAGAGTAGAAAGAAACTGAGTCACTAATGGAAAGACAGGTGGAAGTCTGTCAAAATGTGGTCATGTGTTTGGAATCGGTCAGTTTCAGAAAAACGTCTTAAAATGGATGGTACCACCCACTAACCATAAGGCAGCTAGGCTTTCAAGCAACTGAAGATTCGATGGTTCTTGGGATGGAATGGCAATTCCTTTTAAAATGTTTTATCTGTCTTACACCAATGTATCAGATGTCTTTTGTCTGTCTGTCTATCTATCTATCATCTATCTATCTATCTATCTATCTATCTATCTATCTATCTATCTATCTATCTATCATCATCATCATCATCATCATCATCTATCAATGCTAATGAATACATACATGTTAGTGATATGTGTATATATTTATACTACAGGCTATGATCTAAAATAATACAACTTCCACTCCCACACTTTTACACTCTCCACCCTTCCTTCACACACTATACTTGGAGAGCCCCAAGGGGAAAATCCTGCATTAGCTGCTCCAAGTATAAAAATAGATTCAAATGATGGTGAAAACCTGAAAGTGTCACAAGACTTAAGGAATTAATTCCATTAGCATTATCGATGTGCCACATTATATTCTTTTAATAGGATCATTAGCCAAAGGATAGAATAATAAAAAAATTAAAGCTAGAACACAGCTTGGAGGTAAATGAACCCAGATCATTTATTTTAAAGATGATGAAAATAAGCCCGAGAGGGGTTAAGTGACTTTGTCAAAGTCACTTGGCAACTGAGTAGTAGGCTGGGGCTGGTCCCCAATCCTGGACTCTGCACACATCGACACATTATCATCGCAGGTTAAAGTTCTTAATCTTCCTCAGTTTCATTATGACATCACAGGACACTGATCGTCTGCGGCACAAGAAACACTTGGAAAGCTTATAAGCGTGTGTGAAATATGTTGGAGGGAAGAAAGCAAAGACCCTGCCTATGTGCTCTTGTCCTTCATGAGCATTCGTGGTGAGCAGCTGGAACTTCACCATTGTGACATGAAGCTTAGTTCTCAAGGTCAATAACTCAGCAGAGAGTAAAGCCATAGAAACATCGTCGCTATAACCTTTAATTCAGCAGAGCGTTCTAAAATTTGATTTTCGGATACGCTGAAAAAAATCACATAGCAAGAAGAGAAGATACCTAGCTGCGTGTGAAGTCCCTCTGGGAAAAGCCAGAGGGACTCAGCTGTGACTGCAGCTGTCTCCGTGGGAACACGGAGAGCCCATTGCCTAATCTCGTAATGTGTTGTTGGGAGAAGAGAATGAAATATTTTTCAAGATTTATAAAGCACAGAACATTTTGTCTATTTCCAGATACAGTGGGACTGTTTGGGAGGATCTGGTTTGTGGAGACTTTTGGGGGGTATCATATCTGTCTGATTTTGGAGTCTGAACTCCTAGCTACTAGAAAGTGGCAGATTATAGACAACTGAAGCACAAATAAAAATCACCTATGGGCTACCATCCCCCACGACATCTCTGACCACGGGAGCCCATGGGGGGAGCTTGGCCCTGATTGCCCCTGGATTGGTGAGTGTCTGGGTTCACTGCTAGCTGGTCCTGCTCGCTAGACCCTGGTTCCCCAGGCATATCCCACACGCTGTCCCCACCCAGCAAAGCCCCAGAGATCTGAGAGCAGTCTCCACACATCCACAACCATTCTCTACTGCATCTGTGACCACTGAAGCCTTGGCCCTGACTGTCCCTGGAGAGGCAAATGTCTGGGTTTCCAGCTGAAGGGTTCAGTTCCCTAGATCCTAGCCCCGTGAGGTATATCCCCATGTCCCCCCTCCACTGAGTGATGTTCCAGAGACCTGGGAGCAGCTTCCCCACACCTGTAAGCATCCCCAATTCATCTCTGACCACTGGAGCCTTGGTCCTGACTGCCTCTGGAGAGGTGAGTGTCTGGGTTTCCAGCTAGAGGGCCCTGTTCTCCAGGTCCCAGCTTATGGAGGAACATCCTATGCCCCATCCCCAACCACCAAGCCCCAAAGACCCAGCCTCCCCACACCTACAACCATCCCCTACTGCACCTATGACCACTGTAGCC
>JAQHUG010000161.1:3447454-3485502 GCA_028555095.1 Dicrostonyx torquatus
GGAGCCATATTTGTCGTGCCCAGGCTGTCTAGAGCTCCCTCCTTCATTAATATGGCACTGCGTCTAGCTTCTCTTTTGCTCAATCTGTGATTTTAAAGTCTACCTATGTTGTTGCATAGGCTAGACATGTCTCCCTTTTCACTGTCAAGAACTAGTCCACTGTAAGGATATACCACAGCATAGTAAGTTATCCATCTCTTGGTTGTTCACACTTGGGTGGCTTCCAATTTGGCCAGTGATGAATAAAGCTCCTATAAATACTTGTGGCTCTGTGTGGACATATGCTCTCATCTTTTTCCTGAGTAAATACCTAGAAGAGGGATTGCCGGGTCATATGATAAGCATATGTTCAGTGTTATGGAAAACTGCTAAGCTATTTTCTGAAATAGTTGTGACATTTTATATTCTAAGTGGTAACACGAACGAGTCCCAGGCAGCCCACTCCTTTTTGCTTTTTCCCCTTCTTAGATTCTCAAGAGAGAGGCTTAGAGAATTGAATCTTGATACCTTTTTTTTTTTCTTCTTCTTTTTGGTTTTTCGAGACAGGGTTTCACTGTGTCGCCCTAGCTGTCATGGAACTGGCTCTGTAGACCAGGTTGTCCTCAACCTCACAGAGATCCACTTGCCTCTGCCTCTCGAGTGCTGAGCTTAAAGGTGTGCACCACCACTGGGCCCCTCGAATCTAGTCTTTTCTGAGGGTGTCGGATTCATACTGTGATTGTCGCACACAGCATTGGTGACAGACTGCTCCTTACTCCTGAAGTAAAATGTGTTCACATTTTACCTTGTGATTGTTTTTCCTGTGAGTTGCTGGTTATTTAACAGTGTGTTGTTCAGTTTCTAAACATTATCGAACATGTTAGAAGGCATTCTGTTACAGACTCGTGAGTCAGTCTTGTGTGGTCAGAGAGCCCCTCTCTTTAGAGTCAAACATTGGGTTGATTCTCAGTTTTCCATTCCGCTCACGTGCCGGAGACCAGAGACTCTGCGTGTTTTGGTTTGGGTTTTGCTTTTAGCATTATTTCCGTCCTTTTAAATTACCGAGGAGCTGGAGAGCCTGTGTGGGTGTGTGCTTGTGAAGACTGGACACTCTGCCGCTGTACACGGTGCTCAGCAAAACACACTGGGCTTCAGGTCATTTACTTGTCAGGGCTAGGCTTCTCTTGGGGGGAGGAGTTTGAGAGAATCTCAGCTCTCCTGTGAACTCAAGATCGTCAAAGGTATTGAATTGTGTCCCCAAGTCCCAGCTTGTCTCGTTTTTCCCCATTTGGGATTTAAATTTGACAAAGCATCACCTGGAGTGGTGATGTTCTCCTCCTATGGGATCTCACTCTCTTCATAGTGAAGTTTTGGGTGGACCCTCAGGTTTCTTCACAGATAAGAGGCTCTGAAGACTTTGTTTTGTCTTGTGTACTTGTGTGTGTGTGTGTGTGTGTGTGTGTGTGTGTGTACACATGCACATATGCACGTGGAGGCCAAAGGCATTGGTGTCTTCTTTGGTGGTGTTTCATATTATCCATTTACTGAGGCAGCATCCATCGTTGTACCCAGAACCTGTCCATCTGGCTAATGTAGCCAGTCATCTCTAGAAACTGTGCATCTGCCTCTAGAGCACTGTCACTCAAGGGCTGGGCATCTAAACTCTTGTTCTCAGGCCTGTGTTTTGCCCACTGAAGTATCTCCTAAAACTCTATCTATCTATCTAGATCTATCTATCTATCTATCTATCTATCTATCTATCTATCTATCTATCTATGGTTTTGTTTGTTTTGAAAGATGGAAATTGAACCTAAGGTCTTGCAAGTTCTAGGCAAGCTCTTTATCACTAAAGACCTGGTCTCCCCTTCTACTTTTTATGCATCCTTGTGACTTTTGGGAGGAAGCACAGGGACTAACAGTCTGGCCAGGCATGCCACATTCGCCAGCCCCAAGTCTGCTCACCATGGTGGAGCCCAGGGGTTCTGAATTCAGCGAAGGTTAAGGGTCAGGAAGGATCCTTCTCGTTGTGGAGATGTTTCTTCTAGACAGCCTCATTTCTACAAGTCATACCAACTCATTTCTTGTAGGTTTTGGAATAAGTAATTCTTGGCTTTGGTGGTAGAAGTGAGAAGAAAGAGAGGAAAAAAACAGAAGCAAAGAGATTTTTTTTTTCCTGTGTGAAACCAGCTCAGATGGAGAATGGATGAGGTAGGGGGGAACGTCTAACATGTGGCATGACATGATCTTCTGTGGGAACGTATTTAGGGTCAGTTGGTCCGGACGTGGTAGAGAGAAAAAGTGACCTGCCAATAACGTGGGTGTTCAGAGCGGCCCCTTTCCGATTTACGTGTGGTTACTGCGGACTAAAGCATTGTTTCCGATTCACTCCCAACTTGCCCTTCTCTGACTGCAGAAGTCCTATTTATCTACCCAGTAGGAAGGTGTTGCTCCCTTTGGTTCCCAGTTGATGGCGCTACTGAGAAGTAATTAGCTTATTCCAAGGCGCTAACTTCCTCTCTGGATAAAGAATTTGTTCTTAGTTGCTGGGGCCGTCAGAGGAAAGAGGTCGCTGCATGCTTGCCTTTTGAGGGTGTATCTTATTTCCTGCCATTTCTGTCTCTTGCTTGACTTGCTGGTTGCGTGAGGTGAGCTGCGTCTTTGAAGGGGTCAGAAGAACGCAGGGGCCAGTTTTACGTTTAGACGACTCGGCTCTGACAAAATATCCGACAATGAGTCTGCTAAAACATGACTGACCCAGGATGTCCAGGGGACCACAAAATAAACATCAGCGCAATCTGTTACATAACCTTTTGGCAGAATGTCATTTTTGTGTGACTTTGAGTAAACAATAGCTTTGAGGTCTAAGTCTTTACCTTCACGTTTGCAGGCCTGTCTGTATGCGTTGTTTTTCTTTCTAGGCATGTGTGGCCTGTGTGCCAGTCTGTATGTTCCTGTGCCCAACTGTGGGTAGCCTGTGTGCCTGGGTGTCTGATGGCAACTGCCTGTCTGGCAGCCTTCATCTTGAGTCAATAAAGCACGAATTAACTAAGGCTTCTTAGTTTCGCTTGCACCTCCCTGGCCTCCCATAACCCTCTGTCTTTCTTGGCATCAGAGCTTGGACCTCACACTCTTCCACCACGGGCTCGTATTACTGTGATGTTTTGCCTTACCCCTGGCCAAAAATTATAGAACCAGGCAGGGAACACAGACTGAAAGTTTGGAAACCAGGAGCCAAAACAAGTCTTTGTTCCTTTAAGTGCACAGGTATTTTTGTTACATGATGGAAGGGCTGGCTAACACAGACAGGGCATTTGTCCAGATGCTGTGGGAAAGGCAACAGGTAAAAGAACAGGCAATACCACGTGGACCACAAATCATGCCAGAACCTAATTCTTCTTGATCATTCTCTGACCAAGGCTCATCCCACTTACCTTCTTCCTTAAGAGTAATTTTCTAGACAGTTAAACTAATGGGACCCGGAAGCCTGACCCTCCCGATTAGAGACTGAAATAGAAGTGTGGATGCAGGGTGCTTGGCAGAGCAGACATGAGCCAAGAAAGGAAGGGTCTATCTGGTGGACTTCAATTATTGACAGTTCTTTTGTTTTTATTGGTTGCTGGGAAATGGTGAGATGGGTGTGAGGATTGATGGGAAAATCTCCTGCTGGTGATGCTGTCCCCATTGTCTTTCAGCACCTGACAAACAGCTGTAACACTGGTGACTGAAAGTCTCTGAGTTTTGTGCTCCCGATTCAATGCCGTGACTTGGGACGGTCCCAGATTATGCTGAATGCCATAGGTCACTCTTGTGACTACTGTCTTCTCATACCCGGAGCTGTGTATTCTAAGTTGAACTTACACATGTGTTTGGCCAGCAGTGCTCCCTTTGGACCTGGCCTCCCTCTGTGGTTCTCATCATTAAGAGGCCCACCTTGGCTTCCTAACAGTATAGTTGTGGGCTCCGAGAAGGTGAGAGCAGAGCTGCCAGGTCTTTGGGGCCCTGTGTTTGGGCATCCCGTGCATACAGCCCTGAGGCTGGTCAACCAAACCACATGTGCAGCACAGAATGAAGGAGAGTGGACAGATTCCACCTCGTGAGAAGATAACAAGCATGACAGCCTGAGTATGGGTCCTACCAAACTCACCGAAAGTGGAACATCGTACCCCAGGGATCTGTAATCCAAGTCTACACCTACAAGGAGATGAGAGGTAGAGGCAGAAAAATCCACAGAACTTTGAGGCGGGGGCATATAGTGTGCAAGCAAAATAGACCTTGTCTCAAAAAGAGTGAAAGATGAAGACCAACACTCACGGTTTCCCTCCGACTCTTTTACATGTATGTTGTGGCAATACATGTCTCCATTCACATAGGCACATATCACATACACACAACACACACACACACACAAGATTCTGCCTATTGATGTGAGAAATTGACAAGTTACAATGCTCAGGGGCATGGTTCTCTGGGTGGAGAGAGACCGTGGCCATCTTTGGAAGTTACCTGTCACGTGATCCAAGCTGACTCGAGAACAAGGGAATCGTAAGCAGTTGTGCTTCAGCATACACATGAACTAGTCCTTGATTTTCAACAGAGTTTGAAAAGACAAACAATAAATGCTTCCTCTTAAAGGAAGAAAGGGCCATCTTAGCGTTCCAATAAAAACCTGCCACTAATGTGGGCACAAAAGCCAGTGGCTTTGTCACTACAGGGAAGTTTTAATGGTTTAATACATTTTATTAAAATTTTTAAGATTCATTTTTGTATGTGTGTGTATGTGTGCTTCTGTGTAAGTAGATCCCACCTGTATGCAAGTACCTACGGAGGCCGGAAGGAGGCGCCAGGCTCCCTGGAGTTGAAGTTATAGGCAGGTGCAAGCTCTCAGATGCGGATGCTGGGAACTGAACTCACATCTGCAGAGAGAGCAGCAGGTACTCTTGACTGCTGAAACATCTCTCCAGCCCCTGAATTTTATGATTTTTTTTAAAAATTCATATCTACAACTATTTTAGTACCTTGGAAATGAGGTCAACAAAGCCCCAAGAAGGGCTTTCTTAGGCTAACTCTTGCTAAATATACATAGAGCCTTACTAAATGTCCCTGCCATATGTTTAAATTAGAAATGTAAGTTAACTTTCAAAGGGCCTGGCATTTTAATTTGAGAAACTAAATGGAATACTGATATCTACCAATATTTCCAGTGGGAATGACTTAACCCCAGGAAGCGTGGGCTACTTCATGAGAATCTTCTTACTCTAGAACAAAATGGGACAGGACTATAATAGGGGCACAAACTGATGGTTTCTGCCAAGCTCCCACAGCAGGGCAGGTTATATATTACAATCCTGAGTATCGTTCCACATTATCACTCTCTTATAGGTTAGCCATCCGAGTTTCTGCAAGGCAAATGACTCACTAGGGCTGGATAGCTAGAAGGCCAGGATTCAGCTCTAGTCTTCCCCTTGTCCTAGCTTCTTTCCAATGCTTATTCTGATTCACATACATTTTATATGTGCGCTAACATTAGCCATTTTATTTAGCCTACTTTAAAAGCATAATTGTTTCCTAAATCCTTCTTAGCTCCCACACCTCACAGTTACGATCTTAGTGACTGCATGGTGTGTTAACATGCCTTTGGTATGTTGGACATGTTTGGTATGCTGTTTTCTCATTATCCTGAAGTGACCATCTAGGTTGCTTAGATTTTAGAGCTCTGAATTAGATCAATTTTGGTTTAGTTAAAGTTGCTAAATGTGTTTGCAATGATCTTGAGGATCAAATGCCTTTTTTTTTTTACCCCCTTTGTCATTTTCCTTGAACTTGTTTTTATCAGCGTGATGAGACCTGCTTAGATAATTGGCAGTGATTAAACACATGAAATTAGACACATACTTATGCATCTGAGGTTTTCACTCACAGCAACCGAGCACCTTTTGCATGCTTCAGGAATGGTTCCTTGCCAAGAATAAGCCTGTTAGCTCCTCTGAAGAGCATTTTCTGAATGACCATATTGAGCTACTTAGCATACAGGGCCTTGCTGGGAGGGACCTACATGTACATCCCAACTCTGGCCAGTAGATGGCTCTGTTTCATTCACCCTCCTTGCAGGTTCCACTTGGAAAACCTAAGAGTGGGAGTCGTCCCTTTTGTCCCGCCCCACCATCCCATACCTGGCCCCTCTTCTCTCCAGCCACCTAGTTTCCTGATTCACAGCTTAGGAGAAGCTGGAACAAGTGATTTGGGTATAAATACATCCTCAGCTTCGCAAAGTAGGAACTGGTGGTGGCTGAAAGCATTCTCCCCGAGCCGAAGCCTCTTTTTCTTTAAATAGCTCCATGCTCACAACTAGAGGCTGCATTACTGAGTCATAACAATTAATTACATTCGAAGGTGAGAAGACGGGGATTTAACGCTCTAATGCGATTTGAATTTAGGCTGTTATCTCATCCCGCTGCTATTTAAAACAAAGTCACACCCCCCCCCCGCCCCAATGGAAGTATCTGCAACCAAGGATGGTTTCAAAGCTTGTCTGAAGACACCCCTGGCAACTGAAGATTCCTATTTTAGCTGCCTGAGGGGTTTCATACGTTCGTCTGGAGTTGCTAGATTTTATTAAATGAAGTGTATCTCTCAATTTGGGGACGTGATTAAGGAGAAGTAGGAGATCAGAAGGAAGTGTTTTATCACGGATTTTCTAGGTGTTAAGAGTATGCTGGGGAGCTAGTTACTAGAAAAAAAGAAAAATTCTCATCTGAAAATGACAGCGACCAACCATATTAGCAAAACTGGGAAGTACATTTCCACACAGGGCTGAGGCACCTACCTACACAGAGTGAGCAGGTTTGTATTATTTTATTTAATTTATTTTTTTAAAGAGTGATCCAGAGTAAGCATCTGGGAGTCAGGAAGGGCTGAGAAGGTCCAAGTTAGCAGGAGAGCCATGTGGAGGTCTGGTGAGATAAAAACCAGCTTTTGGCAACCCCGTGGCTTTGCCATTGACTCAGTGGGACACCTGAGGTCTTGGGTTTACCTGAGACATATATTGTATAATGACTTCAAGATCGAAAAGCCTAGAGCCTTAGGTCTGAATAGTAGATGCCTCCCTTACGTGGCTCTGCGCACCTTGGGAAATGGGGCATCTATCCAATCGAGGACTAGACTCTGGAATACTTTGTTCTGTGGGAAGCACTCTGCCCATAAGGGAGAGGACCAGCTCTTCTTTGTTCAGGAGCTGATGTTGACTTCACACAGGTGATTAGGCTGTGTGAGGTCTCATAAGGCTTTCACACCCGCTCTGCTGACCTCTGGACCTTCCACGGCAGTAGTTTGGGGCCAGGTTCTCCATTCTCCTCTCTCTATTTATTCTGACTCAGAAGCTCTCTTCCACACATGTTTTGGTCCCATAGTCTTCCTCAGGACACAGACCCAGGTACCCATCCTAACCAGGACCAACTTCCCCAGAGCCCCTATCTCAGGTGGATTTGCGTCCCAAGGCATATCCATGGCCAGGAACTCCCACCTCCATGCCGTTTGAACGCATCGTTCAAGCCACTCTCTGGCCTTGTGAACTGAATAGGTAACCCAAACTCCACATGCTACACCAGTTCTGCTCACACTCTGGGGTCAGTCACACTTATCTTGCAGAAGTGCCCAGAGGATGGGGAGAGCAGGCCTGCATAGGTGCTATGTGGCCAGTAGCCTAGCCTGGGGACCTCCCGACCTGGGAGGCCAGTATGATGTCCCTATGGGTTCTCAGAGCTCCTTTGGCACCTGGCAGATATCTGGGGATAGATGCTTATTGGTGAGCTAGAATGTCATTTCTTAAGATTCCCAGGTCCTTTATCCAGCAGAGAGCCCTACACCATGCCGATGGCCCTTGATTCAAGTCTTTCTGCAGACATTTCCAAAGGCCCCGTTGAGGACTCTCTTCCTCTGAGTTTCTCCACACACAAGCCCTGATGCTTTTTTCCCTAGTACTTACTTCCAGCAGGTCTGTCCCCCATCACTACCATCTCCCTCATGTAATGTAAGCCCATGAAAGGGGTATGTTCTTGTCCTCTCCTGAGCACCACTGTATCTCTGGAACTTAGAGAAGCAGGTGGAACGTAAAGGGCGCTCAGTTAACCTAAGGAATGGAAGTGTCTCCCTAGCAACATGCCATACATGTTCCAAGTGATTTAGAGACTCCCACAGAATGGAACCCGGTGGGGCATCACTCTCTTTCCACTAGTCCCTTTCCCCCCAGCCACTTTGTCTCTTCTCCCAGATCCCAACGTGGGGGCTTGAACAGCTTCTTTCCTCTGTGCTGGTCCAGACTCTCCAGGGCTAGTTGGCTGCTGGGGGGTCTGCGGGGTGTAGACCCCCACAGCCCAAGGCTCCGGTTCCTCCCCCCCCCCCCCGCAGAAGCCTGCCCGGGCATGCTCAGAGCGCGCAGGTCCGGATGGTGGAGAGGGGGAGGAGGGAGCGGCCAAGGCGCTGGAGCCCGGGCGGAGCTGCGCAATCGTCTGAGCTGCGCACCCAGTGGCGGCCGAAGCGGAGCCCACAAGTTGCCGGCAGTGGAGCGCCACCTCGTCCCGCTAGCAGCCCCTGTGCCCACCGGCTGCGGCCGGCGCCAGGACGCTCCACCCGCAGACGTGGACCCCAGATGTGACAGCGGGACCGCGGCCCCTTCTCCTTCCCGGCGCGATCCACAGAGTCTCCCGGCGTCTCCACTGCCAAAACCCCAAGGCTGGAAGATGTGGCAGCCGGCTACTGAGCGCCTGCAGGTAAGGGGCAGCCGAGAGACTCGGGGCCAGCCTGGAGGATGAGGTGTTGGGTTGAAGAAGCCAAGGTGATGCTTTGCCCATTTTCAGAGATGTACACCCCTAACCTACTCCGACCACCCAATCCCATAAGATGTATTTATGGGAACTGGATGCTGTGGGCTCAGCCCAGAACCCTGTACCCATCTAGGGTCAGGGGATGATGACACTGATTAAGGGACTGCTTGAAGCCTTACAACTTTTGGCTCAGAGGTGTTGGTGCGCATGTTGTTATAAATAGCGTTAGACTTTCTGAACAAGATTTAAGATAGAATCTCACTGACACAATTTTACTAGTCTGGGGTTAGGATATTTGAATCCAGATATCTCTCTCTCTCTCTCTCTCTCTCTCTCTCTCTCTCTCTCTCTCTCCTTTCTCTCTCTTTCTCTCGGCTCTAGGAGAAGACAGAACAAATGATTTGTGAAAGCATGCACTTGCCAATATAATTTGGACATGTCAAGCTTGGTTTGGCTTGGTCGTGGTATGCGACGCATTTTCTTTTCCCCTTATTTATTGGCACCCTCTTCCCTTCACATCCCCTGAACCCAAGCTTCTGCAGATATTTGAAAGGCAAAAATTAATTTCAAAAGCCAGAAATGCTGATGATCCAGGTCATCCCACCAAAAGTTTTTCATTGCTGTCCCCTGAAATGTCACAGGGTCTTTGATTTTGATTCCTAAGGTAGAGAGCTGGGAGAGGGAGATAACACGGGAAAGAAGGGAGTTTTCTAGCTCGGACTCATCCCGTGACACTCTAGTCCTCGGGATGGCCCTGGCTGGAAGGTTTGATGACTGCCATTTGCTCACAGATGCTCCCAGGGGAAACAGCAGCAGCTAGTCTCTAAATCCTGCAGCTAGACTTTTTGGCAGACTCGGGGCCACACTGCTGCGTAGTAAACTTTGAAGAAGTGTTTAAGCGGTAAAAGTACAGTAGGGCTGGAGGACTGGAGGCTGAATGTCACCAGGAGACTTACATTGGAGAGGCCAGGATTCCGGGTTGACTTTGGGACGTTTCTCAAACAGCATTGAAAGCTCCAAACAGATGCTCAGCAAAGCCAATTCTGCCTCTTGGCCCTTATACCCAGCCTTAGCCTGCAGGGGGCATTGCATTTCGCCGCACCAGATTGCCCTCACCCCACAAAAAAGCCTTTTCCAGTGTTTCCCGGGGCTGCGAGTTGGGGAGAGCCCCAGATTCCAGGTCAATTCTTTCAGGTCTCAAAGAGATAAAATCAAAATCATTGGCTAATTTTGGCGATGAAGAGGTGGTGCCCAGTCTCCTGACCCTCCGTCTCTGATTTATTAAAAGAACATCGAAGTGTCCTCCCCTCTGCGGGGGGGAGGGGCAACTGGCACAAGGTAACCTAAGTATATTTTATAAGTGGTATCAGATGTCAGTGGTGCATTCGAATTCCTCCTCTGGTTCAAGGCTTGAATTCAATTCCAGAGAATCAGCACGAGCGAGTGGTGGTGGTGGTTGCCATCCAGGTGCTGAGAACAGGGCATGGAAGTCCTTTCAGAGACGTGGTCACAGGTCCTCGAGGTGGTGTGTATCGCCTGGCACTCTGTGCCTCTGAGCTATATGTAGATTTTCATCTATTGAGGTTATCCTCACTGGTCTAGTTCATCCTTCCTCAGTTCTGCAGCACATGCCCCTTGGCAGTGGTCTGGCTTCAATCCCCTGTGGATATTGCTCCTTGACTGCCGCATTTCCCGCTACTTACGGAAAACATGTACATGTATTTCCCTGTGAGCAACTTATAGTTTGGGTATGCTATGAGGTTGCTTTATTTAAAGGTGCCATGTTGAAAGGGCCTGGGCTTTGAGGTTCTGGAAAGCTGTAGCAAGGAGGGTTTATCACTGTGAAGCAGCCAGTCACTGCTGGAGGGACTCACCTACAGCCAGCACCACTACATGGCTCCAAGTTTAAAAATCGATCTCAAATCTTGAGATCTGTAAAAGCGAGCAAAAATGGGGAGCACATTCTTCAAGCTCATGGCTTCTCCCCAAGTTGCCCCTGGATTCTTCTTAGAGATATACAGTTCATAGGGTTTTGATTTTTGCTTCTTTGAGAGCAAGTCCTTGAGGCCGAGTTTGTGAGAGAGCTGCTTGTAATAAGTTACTGAGACTGCTTGTCTGGGTGTCTCTGTCAAGCGGATGCCTCTCTCTTGTCTCTGTTCTTTGAGGTGATTTTCAGCCTCCTTTGGTCCTCAAGACACAATCAGATAGACATACTGGTTGCTGGCTCTGGTGTGCTTCCATTCCCAGATACAAAACACATGGCCATGGCCGTAGGGATGGTATTGGGTGGGGAAATTGCCAGTGAGCCCCACTTTCCAGCAGATCTTAAGCCCTGGGCTCTGCTTACAGATATCTCCAGCTTTGTCCTAAAGACTCACTTATTTTTTCCTTTGCTGATTTTCAATACAAACATTTTGAGAGGAGCCAGAGCACAGGAAATACTTCAAGGAAGCATTCCATGAACTTCCCAACAGGGCCAGGCCATCCATCAGTTGTATAAACACCTAGACACAGAAGAGGTCCAGGAGCAAAGAACAGCGTCCTTTCTTAATTGATTTTTATCAGTTCCCATTGGAAAGCTCCGAGGGTCTGGGAATGTGGCCCAACTTTCCCGAGCCCAGACATTCACCCTCTCACTGACCGTCTTTTCAGAGAATACAGTGAGGGCTCAGGAGCTTGGGGAATCTTTTATCAGACTGAATTATTATTGTCATCATTATCTACTTGCTAGCAAAAAAAAAATGCTGCTTCTCTTTTCTAAATTTGAAATTTAGTTCTTTGACCCAAATCCAGTCCAGGCAAATGAACCTATTGCCCTGGGCAGGGCTGAGCTGGGTAATTTCTCATTCAGTCCCAAGAATTGTGGCCACTTCATCTGCTCCCTTGAATTTTAAAACTGCTGTGTTGCACTCAAGTTCTTTCCTGGATGCTTCTGCCATTAAACATATAATAGGAGCAAAAGGGACATGAAGACTTAATTTTCTATCCATGTTTTTAAAAATATAAATATGAGTTCTTCCTTTTTGCACCTTCCCCTCTGCAAAGTTGACTTTTTTTCTTCTTTCCTTGTAGAGAATCACGGGAGTTACAGATTTTTAAAAAGGCCATTTGAGGCAGGATCTCTTCAGACAAGTGAAGGGAATTTTCTTTCAGTAGAAAAGGCTAAGTTTTGTTTTATTTTGTTTTGTTTTGTTTTTCAAATAGAGTTATTGCTTTAGCTTTGATACTTCAGAATCTGCCTGGGTTTTCCGATGGATTTAAATGATTGATTCTAATGGTCTTTAGAAAGACCAAACCTAACCAGGTAAGGGTGTTATAGTTATGTGTTACAATAGACGCATAAGTCCCCGGAGGGGAGGAAGGGTGGTGATTAAAACAAGACTATCAAAACAAAGGAGGCCAAGACATCCTTAGGGGAGGGGACATTGCAAGAATGGAGGCCAACACATCCTTAGGGGAGGGGACATTGCAGAGATAGAGGCCAACACATCCTTAGGGTGGACACATTGCAGGGATAGAGGCCAACACATCCTTAGGGGAGGCGACATGTCAGGGCTAGAGTGGAGGAGCTCGAGTCTAGCAAAGCCTGGCAGGTAAGTTCTAGCAAATTCCATGACTGTATATAAACTACTCCTTCGTAAGATGCTCCGTAAAGGTTCCAATCGAGTCATTTCTGGGCGATCACACCTTTTCCATTTTTGTCCCCGCATCTGGGTTTTGTTTTCTCAAGACAAGGACCCCTCTTTGTCTCTTCACTCTCATTCAGTCAATGCCTGTGCCTTGGACAAAATGAGGAAGCGTATAAAGGAGACAGTGGCCACTCAGAAAACCATCACCGCCGGGCCTTACTTTTGGTTTCCTGTTCAATTTCTGGCTGATAAAGAGGTTGAAACTTGTATTAGTGACCTTTGCCGGGGCTGTGACAACATAGCTGACAGAGGTGACTTTAAAGGAATACTTCTCTTGGTTCATGGTTTGAGGAAATACAGTCCACTGTGTTGACATGTGGCATAGCTGGCTCCATGGAAAGGGAACATATTGCTAGTCTTCTCCACTTTTCATAGCTCAGAGAGAGGATGAGAGGTAGGGTCCAGGCTCACTACTCAGTGACCTGCTTCTTCCAGCTAGGCCCCACCTCTCACAATGGATCCACTAGCTGGGGACCAAGCACCCAAGCACGCAAGCATGTGGGGGCATTTCACATATAAACCATGACCAAAGTTTTTCAATAAAATGTTGTTTGAAGGATTTGGGAGGAGGAAGTGTCGTCCAGAATTGCCTTGTGCTTACCCTGCTGTGGTATGCCTGGTGTATCTTTTCCTGATGCTGAGTGGATTGTTCCAGATTGATGTCTCTGTTGTTATGGCAGTTCCCCTTGTCCCCTGAGAAGCGATACTGACAAGGCAGCGATCACAGCAGCTGGAGACCATTAGACCTGGCTCATCAAGCAGACTGGAAACTTGGTCAGTCGGACACTCTGCCAGGCAGACCAAATTGACAACAGGAACACAGACCAGGCTGGGGAGGGGAGAGCAGCCTACTTGTCTACCACCTGTTCTCTCTGGTGCCCTACTACATTGAGTTTGATATAAATTATCCAGATCATTTATTTCCCATGTCCGGTTTTAGTCCCATTTTATAGACAAAGAGATGGGAGGCCAAAGAGTTGAAATGCTTTGGCCAGAGTCAGGTAGCAAGAAGTGGACCGAGCCAGAGTCCGACCTGGGAGATTTGGTGCAAGACTCACTTCCTGCCTTCTTCACTGATCTGTGGGAGTGTGATACGAGGAAGGGTGTGATGGACATGTTGGTGCTGATGCTGCAAAGACATACGATGAGAACGATGCTCGCCTTTTGCTCAGAGAGCTATCAACCCCCTTCTCTGCTATGAGGGACTGAATTTAGGGTCTCACACATACATTGGGTAAGTGTTCTACTGCTAAGCTGCATTCTCGCTTTTATTTGTTTGTCGGTTCAAGACTTATGTGTCCCAGGCTCATGTCTGACACACTGTAGCCTTGAACTCCTGGTCCCCCCTCCTGTGCGTTCTCAGTTCTGGGATTACAGGCTTATGCCACTACATCCATTGTGTTACGGTGCTGGGGATCAAGCCCAGGGGTTTAATGCATGCTACACAAGTACTTTACCAAGTGGCTACACCCCCCAGCCATTGCTTATAGTTTTTATTTTGGGCCATGGTCTCATCCAGTTGCCAAAGCTGACTCTGAACTCACTCTGTAGCCCAGGCTAGCCTGACGTTTGTGCTCCTCCTGATTCAGCTTTCTGAGTACCTAGGGTGTCGGTCTGTACTTCCATCCCGGGCATGTTCTCACATTCCCTATAGCGGCGATGTAGCTAGCCGTGTTGACCCAGAGCTCCTCAAGATTTGGTGACTCAGGACTTTAAGAGTAATCAATGACTCGGTTACATGATGCCTGGAATTCCCAAGTGTCCTTTGAGATGCTTTTCCAATGGGGCACATGGTATTTATCTGAACTGGAGGCTTTAAGTCAAACCCAGTTGCCTGAGTTGAGGGTAAGACATGGGTGAGGGGCAGGAAGAGAGGCAGGGAAGATCCAGAGCCTCTGCTTTGAAGGACCAACCCCTTCTCCTCAGAGGCCCTACTTCCCCATCAAGTCCACTCTAGAGCTTGCACTTCCTGCGTTCTCTTACAGAAAAGCACACAGTACTATGCCTTCTCCTCCAGGAAGAGAACTTGGAGTGGTTGTTAATCAGACATGAGTTCCCCTCTCCCAGACATGCGTTGCTGTTTTATGTCATTGACTTTCACCAAGCCAGTCAGCCAAATCCCCGCTAAATGATATGCGAAACGCTGGCACTGGAAGACTCCCAGGCCTCTGGCTCCCGTTGCTGAATGACTGTTTCTTGTTGACTGTTCTGGTTTATCTTCCAGCGTTGGGCAATCTCTGCATGTTGTTTGATGTTCTAGATTATCTTTGCCCGGGCCTTCCCTGCACACTGACTCCATTCTGTCCTGTCCCTTATCCCTGGAGGAGACGCTGGTGGAATCAGCCTACAGCCCTGAAGTCACTAGAAATTGGGCTGTCTTCCACAGGACTGTGGAACTCCCCGAATAGCACCAGACCACCTCATTGGCCAGCAAACAAAACCAGTTCAGAGGTGCTCAATGGCTACAGTGTGCCTCTGGGTCCCCAGGGGCCTCAGGTCTAAACAGAGGCTCTGTAGAAGGAGAACGGGAATAAATAGTTGAGGTGTTTGTCCACAGCCTCCCTCAAAGCACAGTATAATTCGTTTATCATCTCACATGAACTAAAAAGCAAGTTCTGGTCCCAGTTTAGCAGCTAACTAGCGATCCAACGCCATAATGTGTTCACCAGATCCGAGCCCTGGGTGGGCCTGAGGCCTCACAAGGGAAGGCGTCCGAAAAGAGGAACAGAGTTGCTTCCCAACTGGCACTTTTCAGTACTTCCGATGCTTGGGCAAGGTCTCCCTTTCCACGTTTCATGATCCGAACCTCCTCTGTAGTCTTCTGTTTGTTCATGATCTCGCCTTGATAAGGGGCCTCCTTGTAATAACGCTATTGAGCAGGCTGTCCCGGAAATCAGGCACCATTTGGCTAAAATGTAACCGAAGAAGGAAACCTGTCTCTTCATAAATATATTTGATTAAGTTGTTTGCCAACAAGGCTATATAGTCTAGACTTTGTATGTGTTTGTACATGCGTGTGCTAGTTCATGTGTGGATAGGTATATGTGTGTGCCCTTGAACATGGAGGCCAGAGGACAAACTTGAGAGCTGTGCCTCAGAAACCATCACCCTAAGTTCTTTTAGAGACAGAGTCTCTCACTGGGTCTGTAAAGCTGGGTGACCAGTGAACCCCAATGCTCCCCTGTCTCTGTCTTCCCAGGACTGTGATTAAAAGCACATGCCACTTTGGAGAGCAAACTTGAATCCTGTTTCAGCGGCAGGAGCTTTCCTGCCTGAACTATCTTTCCAGCCCTATTGTTCGGTCCTATAGCTTCTCTAGTTTGGCTTTCTCCATCTCTACCACAGAAAGAGCCTCTTTGCCGAGGTTTGGGAACACCGGATCCCCTCACTGTACAGGAGCGTGTGTTTTAAGGCTGGTCACGTTAGTACTGTCACCTATCCGTGTCTGAGGTTTATGCTCTCCCATCGTCATTATCACCCAATCCCCCGTCAGGTCCCAATCCCCCTTCACCATGGGGTGAAGGCGAGGGGGGGAGCTTCTGGGAAGGAAACATATCATTGTATACTTTGGAGGACTTTTATTTATTATTATTTTTTTTATCTCCAAGTTGGACTTAATATTGTTTTGTCCCCTGGCGTGTGTTGTAGCTTTCACTGTTTTTGATGACTCTGGTTTCCTAACCCAGAGGCTGTGCGAATGCCGTAAACTTCTCGGTGGTGGAGTCTCGCTTGGAGAAGCTTTTAGCTTTGTCTGATGGGAAAGTGTGAGCCCTTGCGTGGAGTTATCCTCAGAGTTGGGTCTAGTGTTCAGCTCTGCTGCACTGGCTCTCCTGCACTTCTAAGAGTGAGGGTGAGACTGGGAACTGAGTTGTGTCTTGGAAAGTGGTCGGGTGTCACACACCCACTGGCCACTGGGCTCCCTGTTTTGAAGGGACCTGGCTGTGAGTGTCCTGGAGATAAGCTTGTGTTGAGATGCTGCCACATCGTTGGTTTCTGAAATGTCACACACATCTCCAGGGATATCATGTAAGAGATGATTCTTGGAAAGTCCTGTGTAAATTGGGGGTTGTGAGCCATGTTTCCAGAGGAAGGTTTAGCTACTTAGAAATTCTACAAGTTTCCAAGTCCACACTTGCTCTCAGTTATCTATAGTGGCTCTCAGGTATTCATAGCTGGAAGAATAAAGCCTTTAGGGGCTCTCAGGGATATTGATGCCCAAACGAGCAGTAAAGAAATGGTACTGTGGTCAGGAGATATGGACCATGCTTTCTTACACCTCAGAGGCTCACTCCTGAACTGTCATCTGCCAGGGGCTGTATCAGGGACTTTTACATTTCCTACCAGTTTCAGTGAATGGAGGGAGACAACAAAAGTATTAGTGACCCTTTGTTGCAAGCTTACATTCATAGACAATGGTTATTATTAATAATGACAGTGGCAACAGCAGCCAGCTTTTTATGCATTACTTACTAAGTGTATCGGTTCCTTTGTGGTGGTGTGACAAAATGTCACGGCCAGGAGCAACTTAGAGAAGAAGGAGTTCATTTTGGGTTATGGTTCTAGAAAGAGAGGGGGGAGGAAGAGAAGTGGGGAGAGAATGATAGATACATGGGAAGACGTGGCAACAGGCTGCTAGAGCAGGAAACGGAGAGATCACATCTTCAACTGCAAACAGGGAGCAGAAAGAGACCTGGAAGTGGGGTAAGGAGGCCTGTTCTTCCTCCAGAAAGGGTATACCTTCCCAGACAGCATCACTATCGGGTACCGAATATTCAAATATCTGAGCCTGTGGGGGACATTCTCGTTTAAACCAAAGCACTGCGTTTTTGGAGCTTCTTTATCCTCCCAGCATTTCTTGGAGGAGACTGGAGTGTGTGCATGGCTTTCTGGCTTCAAGGCCTACAGCCTGCGTTTTGTGCTTCTGAGTCATGTACAGAGTGTCTCCCTGTGCATGGAAAGTGTGGTGAACCCCTAAGAAAATCCCAAGGTACAGAGGATTTTTCTCCTTTAATGGTGATGGAATGGACGTCCACAGATGATGGTTATTTCTTTAGCTATCCTCAGTCCTACAGTGTTGCCTTCTGTTAACTGAGCCCTGGTTGGGTCAGAAAAGATGATGTAGACCCATCTCATGACACATGGTCTAAGGGTTTTCAGAGATCAATATGCAGCTGCTATAATACAGAAGAAAATCAACTACGGATGGCTTACCTTTAGGAATAACAAATGAAGCTTCTGGGGAGAATAGCCTTCCCCCGTTCTGTCTTCCTCCTGTCCTGAGCATAAATGTGATGGCTGACATCTCAGTAGCCATGGTGTGACTCACAACAGAGTATAAAGCTGAAACCCAATCTGTAAGGAGCTGGGTTGTAAGAAGGAAGGAATCTGGATGGTTAAAAAGCTGGGGAATTTACCACCCAATGAAAGCTATGTTGGAATATGCCACCTTTCATTCTTTAAGCATGCATGTTGTAGGACTTGGGACTTTAGTATTGTTTATGTTTTTGACACAGTGAAGAAGGGACCAAAATTCAGTTTCAAACTGAGGTCTCCACATCTTACTGTTATGGGCCGAACTGTGTCTTCCCGACAGTTAGGTTGAAACTTTAACCTCTGGTGCCTACAAATGTGACCTCATTTGGAAGAAAATCCTGTGTGTAGATGTTGAGGTGACGATGAGGCCAAACTGATGAGGCGCTTTGGGAATCAATGGCTGCTGTCTTTGTAAGGGTACATTTGTAGGCATGGACAACACACATACGAAGGCTACTCGAAGATGGAGGCCGAAGAAGGTACACCGTGGCTTCCTGCTAAGGAATGCCCAGCATCCGTGGAAAATGCCAGAAACCAGGTGAGTCCAGGAAACATTCTTCCCCGAAGCTATGGATGGAGCACAGCTGGCTAACATCTCTAATGTTGCCTTTTAGCTTTCTAACTTGTGAGTGGCTAAATTCCCACTGTTTTCGTCTGCCTAGTTGGTGTAACCTGTTCCTCAAGGGCTAAGGAAGCTCACATGAACTGAAGCCTGTCACCCTCTCTGTGTGTTCATGCATGCCTTCTGGTTTGCCTGTCCCCAGATGTCATGTGCTGGGTCACAGTGAATTTCCTCCGTATCTTAGCTACTTTAACTTTGGAAACAGTGGGAGCAGAGAGAAAACCTAAGCAGCCTGTGCTCTCTCTTTCATCCTCTTCTGGTCAGCCTTCTAGGGTGAGGCTAACCGCCTTGGATGGGACATGTGCTTTGTCCCTGAAGGTAGGGACTTTGGGAAATGACAGCAATGTGCTTTACTATGGAGACAGTGAACTTTGGTACCAGATAAGATTTCATGCCTGTTGTGATGTCACCATCAGGTGGAGCTGACTGGAATTTCCCCAGTTCTCTGGGTCCAAGGGGTCAGTAGGATTTCGAATCTTGTTTTCAAATGTGCTTGGTAGACCATGGGGCTGAACCCTGCGGTTCACCTCTTCTCAGCCGGGAAAGCACGCCAGTGGCACAGAGCGCATGCATTTTCCCTCGACCTTCAGGACAGCCCCAATGTGTTCAGTCAGACTGGCTGCATCTGGGTCTGTGATTTTGCATCGTCTTCTTTGCTTCCTGCATCAGTTATTCTGGAGAAGAATTAATTTTTATTTCGGAAGTCACTTTAGGACAAAAAGAAATGTTACCAGAAATCAGAAGACCTTTTGTCCCAACAAGTTCATCTTTTTGGTTTAACAGCTGTGGGAGACACAGGCATTTTTCACCCTTACACAGTAGGGGCAGGGCGTCTATGTGGTTGTCTAGTTGCCTTTTGGCTTGTGCTTCTCCAAGGAGCACCGTAGCTAACAGCATTTAGCTTTAAATGCTGTCTGGCTTTTCATTCTTTTCTTCAGAGATGGGCATTGCCTGTGTGCCTCAGAATTGAGGAAGCGGACGGTAGCCAGGAGCAAGGGACGCCAAACTGCCCGTCCCCCTGTGTTAGTCATGTTTCTTATACTCTAATCAAAAAACCGGCAAGAAGCAACTGAAGGAAAGGAGGTTTATTTAGGCTTGTGGTTTGAATGGATGCTGTCCCTCATGGTGGGAGGACATGGTGGTTAGAGCCTTTGGAACAGTTACCAGCTGTGGCAGCAGAGATTTCTCACATCTGGGTGGATCAAGAAGACAGATGTAAATACAGGCACTCAGATGACTTCCTTCTTTCTTCCTTCTCACTCAGTCCTGGGTCCCAGCCCATGGGCTGGTGCTCCTCATATTCAGGGGTGGGTCTCTCCCCCTACTCCATCCTCCCTGGGGACCCTGTCACAGACATGCCCACGGGTGTGTCTCCTGGGTGATTTCAAACTGTCATACTCCCGCAGGACGGAATCTGTTTTATTCCTGCAGCACCAAGTCCTTCTCCGTGCTGCTCTGTTATTGTTGTCTAAGACTAAAGATGGAATTCTCAGCCCAGCACATGTGGCCGCCAGGGCATTGGGAGTGGCCCACTCTCTCTATGTAAGTGGCAGGCTGCTGTAAAGCCACCCTTATTGTGGGGCAGCGGATGCAGACATTCACTTCTTGAGCTGTCTCAGCTGTTGCCTGAAGTCTGAGCTGCAGGCTGTGGGATGTGGCCTTGGTGGGTGCTTCACATTGCTGTTAGAGTTGAGTGAATCATACGTTTTTTAGACTCTCCCTAACACACTACTGTGTTCGGAGTGGCTTAAGCCTCAGTGAGAGAGTGTGTCCCACTTCTAGAGGCTGGAGTCCACAGCTAAGGTACGGTCAGGCCTGGCTTCTTTAAGGCAGTGAGGAGAATCTGCTGCAGGCCTCTCTCTGGCTCTGACAGCTACTGGCAGTTCTTGGCAGTCCTTGGCCTATGGCAACATAATTGCCATCTACACATGGCACTGTCCCTATGTCTAAATTTCCCTTTACATAGTACATCAGTCTCCTTAGATCAGAGAAGTTACTTTACTCTAGGACTGTTTCCTGTTAGCTAATCACAGGCAAGACATCCCAATATCCAAACGAGGTCACTTTCTGAGATACTAGGGTTAAGGTTTCAACGTAGGATTGCTTTTCCCCTGTGTTCCGCTTTCTTCAATCCCCAGCACTTACCAGGATGCTTCCTTTTGGCGTCTCCAGTCCACTGATGTAGTTCTTCTTCACTGGTCAAGAGCAAACATTGTGTCCAAGTGTTAAGTGTGGGTAGGAGATACGGGTGACATCTGCTGCAGGCTAAGGCTACTATTTCATTCTTGGTTGGATTTACAATTGTGTAAGATATATGCTTAAGGTAGCAGACAGTTTAAAGGTATGTAAAGAAGCAGATAAGCTTGTGCTGTACCCCCTTTGGGGTCTCTGTGTGTTCTGGCTTAGTGGTTGTCTCCTGGCTTACTTTTTTTTTTGGCATATTTAAGTTTTTCAATGCATTTTATCCCCAGCCTCTCCTTTTTTGATGGGGGGTGGTCTTTAAGTTTCTGGTCAGTACATATAGGTTCCAGTTCACTCCCTTTAGGACCTATATAGAAGTCTGTGGTGGGGCTACAGTTTGCCTGGTCATCTCTTTGTGAGGAGGGATGAGGTATGTCCACGTTCTTTCGTGCCTTCCATGTAAATCCCTGTTTCCCGAGTTTCTCCATATTGGGCTGTGGAGGTAGCTCAGGGGGAGAAGGCTTGACTAGAAGAGATGGAACGCTGTGTTCAGTCTCCAGCACTGTAAGGGCCATTGCAAAGTTGTGTAAATCGAATCGTTGCTGCAGTCAAGATGATGGGCATTGCATCACATCCAAAAGCTTTGAGTTACAGAGGGATTTTACAGAGTTACAACAAAAGCACAATCAATAGCAAATTGGACTGCATCCAAATTTTAAAAACTTGTGCTTTTTGCAAGGGACAGATGAGAGAATGGGAAAGATAAGAGAGAAAACATTCGCATGTCATGTGTACAATAAAGGACTCGGAATCTGGATATATAAGAAAATAAATTGCCAGAACTTAATAATAGGGTAAATAGCTGCATTAAAATGGGCATATTGTTAGCACAAAAAGCCATATGGTTTGCAGAAAAACACATAAAAAGATGTTCAATAACATTAATTACTGGGGAAATGAAAATTAAAGCCACAGAAAGTATCAGTATATGACAGTGGAAAAGCTAAAATTATGAAGGCTTTACCAGGGCCAGAGAGATGGCCTAGCCGGGAAAGGAGCATTCTTCCAAGTCTGACAGCTTGAGTTACATCTCCAGAACCCACATGGTAGAAGGCGAAGACAGGCACCTGCAAATTTTCTTCTGTCCTCCACATGTACCTTGTGGTATGCACTTCTCCACTTCCCGCAAGAGAAGTAAATATAATGTAAAACAAACACATAAGGCTGAAGCCAGGCCAAGTGTGGGTGAGGGTATGGAGGAATCAGGAGTCTCAGGCACTGCGGTGGGAAGGTCCAGAGAGCAACGCTGTCTGAGAATGGACGGAGAAAAGATCAGGAAGGGGCTTGGGATGTTTAGGGGAAACAATAAACCAATGTCTTGATTGTAACAGAGACTTTCCTGGGTTTATGCACGACTCAAGCTGCATCTACTAGTGTGGTTTATTTAATGGTGACTGTACCTGTAAAATACATTAAAAAGATGTAGGTGTGTCTAAGTACATGAGAGTATGTGTAAGTGTGCATGCTGTGTGTAAGATTGTATACAAGGTCTTGTACTAGCTGTTGAAGGAGCTAACAATGCATTCTCTAATTTGTTCTCAATCCTGAATCCTGAGAATTCTCTGTGGCTCCCATTCCCCCCCCTCCCAGTTGAAATCCAGACTCTATCCTTGAATCTAAATAATGAACTCTTTTTTTCTTTTTTCATGGAGTTTCTCTACAGTGAAAATGTCTCTTCATTTATTGAAATGACTTTTTTCATCTCCGGGACTCTTCTTTCTCTTTTGTCAAAGTCTTTCTCTGTAGCCCAAGATGGTCAAACTTTTGGTACTATAGCGTCTCACCCTCGCCCTCCCTTTTCACCCTAAGTGCTGGGATTACAGGCATGTGTCACCACACTGGGATAAAATGACATTTTCAGATTCACTCTTGTTTATCTAAAGTTCTTACGGTAAAACCCGTGGCTTAACAGGAACTCTGTTAAGGTGGAAAGTTAGCTTTGGATCCTTACTGATAGTCGTTCTTCATGGTCCTGCTTCTCGTCCAAGCTCCATGCTCATGTGTTTGGCACTTCTACCTCACGTACTGGATTTTCCAAGCTGGCTCGGTTCTCAGGGGAATTTGAAAGGCCTGTATCCCAGTGCCCGGCTCTAGTCCTGTTGTCTGTAGATGCCAAAAGTATTGCTGGAGAAAGGGCACACTGCTTTTGCCTCTGTGACCCTCTGGGTCATCACCTCCTGTTTTTTTTTTCTCTCAGGATAGAAAACACATAGGGAATGCATCAACCAAATCATTAGTGGCTTTGGATTTTAGCTTGTGACTCAAAGTAATATACCCAGCAGATGGAAGGGCTGGATTCCTTGAGAAATAACTCAGGCGCATGACGGCTGAAGCACGTAGACAGGATGGAGCAACGGCATCACCCACCATTGACCCACAGTGAAAAGCAGTCACGCAAATGGCTTCAAGCTACGAGTTTAAAAATGTTCCTCCCGAGGAGGCCGAGTCAAGGCATTGCACTCAATCTCTCTTACACTCAAGGCAATAAGACTCTGAGACGTGTGTAAAGAGGCCAGGTGTCAGTTTGTCCAATCTGGGGTGATAGTGACATGCCACAGACACTGCTTTTAATTAACTGACAGAGGAATAAAGCCAGGTGTCCCGTGTAGAGCTGTGCATAGAATGGTAGGTGTTTGCTCTTAGCTATGTTCGATTTGGAGTGCGGGAAGAGTCGCTCCTCTCCTTCCACCATGCGGGCTGCATGTGGCTAACTCAGGCGGTCAGGCTTGGGTGCAAACCCCCCTCCCTTTTTTCTTATCTGCTGAACCATTTCTCCGGCCCAGGTCAAAGCCTTTTTAATGAACCAGACTGAGAAGAAAGATGAAAGATAGGTTAGAAAAATCAGGAAGAGGGAAGAGAGTAAAGCTGAGGAGCTAAAGGCTGTGCATCCGCTGACAGGAAGAAACAGAAGGGCGATGAGACCACACACTTACCTGGCATTGAATCTGGAACATATATGTCTCAGAGTGAGAAGTCATGTGTTAAGTGCAAGTCTTGTCTGTTCATATGTCGAGCACAGGCATTCCAACGTTCACCTGCTCAGGGGCCAAAAGCTTGTAGATCACCTGGCTGTTTTAGACTGACATTGCCCTGCACATAATAACTCCAGAGACTGACCTATATGTATGTATGTGCACGTGTGTGTGTGTGTGTGTGTGTGTGTGTGTGTGTATGTATGTATGTATTCCCAAAGCCACACAGCTGGAGACAAATGTGAAACGGTGAGAACTGTTTGTGTGGCAGGCTATTGCCTGGGGGGGATGGCAGGATTTCGAATAGGGCATCATGCAGGCGCACCTTGTCTGCTTACTTCCTGGGGATCGCCACAGGGGCTCGGCTCTGTGTTTGTGTGTATATCTTCTCTGCCTGGACATGGGGGATGATAACAGATCTTAGTTCTTAGATGTTATGAATGTGAACTGAAGCCTCTGGTCTAGAAAGGGCTTTGCCTGGTCTCCACTATACCACGGGGCTCAGTAAATATTAATTTAGCTCCAAGGGTAAACACAGAAGAGAAATACACAGGTTTAGATTTGAGTAGAGAGTGGAGATTTGGTGTTTCCCGTGGGGCACAAGTTCAGCAAGTTGCTCACATGGCTCTTGCTACAAGGAGTCCAGAACTGGAACAAGGTTAGGAAGCTGGAAGTGAAACAACCCGAGTCTGGTCATGGATGACAGGACTTCTCGTGGTCTTAGAGGCGATAGCTCCGTGAGTTTCCAAGAGAGAGGTGACAGTGGGATCCTTAAACAGTGGGAATTTCCACAGCCCATGGAGCCTCCATACCGAACATGAACTCCGTAAGTTGGCACCACATGGGTCTGAGGTTTGGCTCCAACTTGCAGAAATGCTGCCTTTGGCTCTTTCAGTACATATAAAATTTTACAAATTAGTATCTGGGGTTGAAAAATTACAGGAATTTTGAAGGCAAGTTGGACTTTCTGATTCTCTTGAAAATAGGAGGGTCAGAGGCAAGGGCTTGTGTTTTCCTTTGGTAGATGGCATGGAGCGTCCAGCTTGTCCCAGGCTGCATTGGCGTGTTTCATTAAGTCACATAGCCCGGTGATCCTTGTAGGGTCCTGAGCTGGGAATCCTGACCTAGTTCAACTCCTTCACCTTGCAACATGAAGAAACAAAAACAAAAAACAAAAGAAACAACTCCGATTCTCTTAATACTGAAATCAGGACCAGAGATGGCTTGGTCTCCTGAGTTTCTGAAGTGTGAATTAAGATGCCCAGTTTTCATCTTCCATTGTTCTATACGAGCTATCCTGGTAGTCCCTCGTCTCTGGAGATGTATGTTCTGGAGTCTGTGTGACTGAAATGGGGACACCCCAGCCCTCTTTTCCTGGATAAGCACTGGCACAGAGCCAGAAGTGTGGCTGCTCATCAGATTTCCTAAGCCAAAGCCTAGGGAGGGCTTTGCAGGCAGAAGCAAATGGCTTCTTTTAACTAGTTGAAGACCACTTTTCTTCTCCCTACCACTCCAGGCAACTGAACTCCTTACAGTCATGGTATCGGCTCACTTTGAGGGATGCCAAACAGTGGAACAGAGGTATTCTCAGAGAGGAGAACTCTGAAGGTAAGTGGGTAGTTTTTACCATGTATATTATTATCAGCCTGTGTAGAACCATTCAGAAAACCCTATGTAGAAGACATCCTCAAGGTGACCACCCCTTCATACTTAGGGAATGCAAATTATCACTTTGCAGATGTCGTCTGGTCATCCTGGGAGCCTTCTGGCTTCTATTTTGATTTACCCTCACCGCCACCCATTGCTGCGGCTGTCTAGATTCTATTTTCGGTGAGCAAAGCCCCTGGAATTAACTCACACAACAACTTGAGCTCTGGAGAAATGAGTTAGATCTCTTGTCCTCCACCCATCTTCTTGCTTTACAGATATGCGTTTCTTAGTTCTGGAGGTTTCCATCATCTGTCTAGATGGATGAAGCTGGCTAACTGTAGCTTCAGAAGAGTTGTCTGTCCCTCCTTCCCATTAAAACACAAACTTCGTTAACTTTTCTTAAATCGTTCTGCATTATAATCATACTCAAATCTGTCTATATATTTTTATGCATCTGCCTACTTATACTTCTGATTTAAATTTATTTTTGTTGCTGCTGTAATAAAATATCATGAGCAAAGACAGCTTAAGAATTTATTTGTACTTACAGTTCCGGAGAGTTAGGTGCCCATAATGGTGGGAGAGGCGTAGTGGCGGAGCAGGAAGTCAAGGGATCACATCTCAGCTATACACGGGGAGCAGAGAAAGAGAGAGCAGGAAGGTGGGTAAGGCTATAAACCGTCAGATTCCGTCTCTAGTGGCATCCTTCCTCTAACAAAGGGTCCACATCCCAAAAAGTTCTTACCTTTCCAGGCAGAGCCGCCAGCTGGGGACCAAGTATTCAAATACAAGAGCCTGTGGGCGGCATTTGTCATTCAAACCACAACTCCATCTATCTATATTATTGGGTCTATTTTCCCATAGGGGCTTTAAAAATTGAAAAATCTTCTGAAATATTTTCTGCACGAGCTTTTTGTAATAAGAACAGAAATGAAAGGGTGAGGTTATCCAGAGAATACGAAGTCATAGTCAAGGCCCAAATCCACGCCACAAACACGCATTATATCCCTGTGTGCTTCTGCGAAGGTTGGCTTTGGATTCATACAGGGAAAAGTCATGTTTTGGAATAATGTTTAGTAAAAGATAAAATGCCATTAAAACAAGACCAGGATCAAATTCCTCAAACACCAGTCATGTAACCAAAGTAGGGATTTAGTCACATTTGAAAACTTAATGTTATAATTAAAATTATGGAGGGGGGACAAAAGCTTCCATCGCTGACTATCCCAGTAGTTCAAGTAACATAAACATTGAGGGTTACATAGTCTTACCCAGTGTCAGAGCACAGATCGGCTAACCCTGAGCCCCATCTTGAATGTATCATGAGGTTCTTTTTTTTTCTTTTCTCTGTGTGTAGCCTGTGTATGTCTTTTAACGGGATTGAATTTCGAGCCTCTATACCCCCAGTATGGCATTTGGTTCTCTGTAGGAGATGCTGTCCCTCAGACTTGGATGATGGTGTTGGTTGTCGTTTTCACCGAAGTTGTCCCTAGGAACTGAAAAATAATTCAATAGAAACACTGAGATGCTTCAGTGGAAGCAGAAGCTACATCTGCTGTTGTTTCCGCCCAGTTTCGGTCCCATCTTCTTCCATGAGCAGCACCCCAACTGAGAAGCTTTCTAGTTTTTCCTACTCCAGTCTGGAGACTGTGTGCGTCTGTGTGTATGCTATTAACATGTAGTCCTTTGACTGTGGGTCTGTGGGAGCCCCAATCCAGGTCAATCCCTGAAGTTGGTATCCTGAGTGCAGTGATACAGAGGTTGAAAGGAACCCTTTGCTGACCCTGAGGCCAGGGACCTTGGCGAGTGAGGGATAGATGGGGTCACGACTTACAACCACAGAGTTCTGATGAGCACACAGGTGGAACTTTCCCCCAAGACCGATGTTTAGTTTTTCTTTCCTTTCCTAGAAAGTTGTACACGGAGCTGCATGTTCCTGTGGGGAAGAGAAAAGGGGTGACACATTCTTCCTATGTGCATGCCCTTACTTTATTAAGTAACCAAGGAAACATAATCCTGAGCCTGCCATATTCCTGGCCCATGGCTTCCCCTATCTGGCAGGTCCTTGGAAGGAGATTTCCATCCATGTTTATCAGGGTGTGGGCCTGCTCTTGGCATCTGCTATAAATCTTAAGGTTTTTATAACTTGGCTGCTGCTCCCACCTTCTTGCCAAAACTCTGCACTGAAAAAGCAGAGTGTCACCACTGTCAGTAATGATGCTTTTACCACATCCAAAACAAATCAGGGAGCCTTCGTGCGCATCACACGGGGAGCCCCCTCTCGATTCTGAGTCTGGAGCGGGAATGTACTAAGCTTGCAACCAGCCAAAGCTGTCAAAAAGTCAGGGTCTCAGGCTGTTTGGGTTCCATTTCTCGAGGAACATTTGTGGTCACAGTTAACAATGTGAGTGGTTCTGTAAGTTCATCTGAGGACAATGTAGATGATTCTTTAGGCCAGAAAGTTAAATACCTCCGTCTTTGGCAGTCCCAGCCTTCTGGAGAGAGGCTGTGATATTCCCTAGTCTTCAAGACTCACTTTTCTGCCTTGATTTAATGCAAGGCGGAAATCTTCAAAACAAAGCTCTCTGGATCCAGGAAAGTTCATCTGGCATAAGTTAGTTTGGCGGGTCCCCCCTCCCTCCTTCCCACTCACCCTCTGTCTACTGTCTAGGAGCGTGGCGCTTTATAGAAAATGAATGGTGTTGAGGAAAGTATGAATTTGGGGAAGTATACAACCAAAGCAGATTCAGATTAGGCTTCCCTTAGAGGGGTGGCCCTGGAGGAATTACACTTAAACATTCAGGTGTCGAATCTAGCCTGGATCTCTTTTAGGAAGCTGATTTGAGTGTTACAGCGCAGTCAGTTTTCAGGAAGAAATGAAACCCGGAGAACGAAGAGTCCGAAGGTTGAAGACGCCTCCTGATTCATGTTTCTGTGCCTCTGCCATGTTCACGGGAGACAGCGTAAACAGCATCATGCAGATCTATCTGCTGCTTGGCCCCGGGACTTGGCATTTTTCTTCATAACAGAGTTTAATGTCTCTGCTGAGCAGAGGTTGACCCTTGAGCTGCATGTCTGCTCTGAGCAGAGGGCATGCCCACTGGCAGGCTGCTCAGGAGTAGGGACAGCATCCAATAAAAACTTGGAAGGAGTCCTTTGGAAACAAAAGTTGATTTGCATTTACAAGGGTCCCAATTATATATGTAAGGTGGAATGGCTCTGAAATGTGGGTCCACTTCTGTCCTCACTCTCCTTTCTTGCTTCTCTCCTCCCCTGCCCACCAAATTTAGCTAGTGAAGTTCAGTCTGTCCCTAAATTTCTTTGCATACTCTAGAGTACGGCTGAGCCTTTTGGATATTTTTTTTTAAAATAGCTTTTCCAAGGGGGTGATTGCCACCTCTTCTTTCTCCCTCTTGCTCTTCCAGCAGCTGTGGGCTCTTGGTGGGCTGGAAGTCACAACCACATTGAGCGAAACCAAATTTGGCTGTTGCTTCAAAGCTTATTGCTTTGTTGTTTTTCTTTCTTTTACTTTTTTTTCCATTTGGCTTTTAGTTAAGAGGATATTATGTTTGTATTAGATGGCCATCAAAACTCATTTCTTGGGCTATAACCAAAGAGAAAATGCTAGAATGTGACTTAGTGGTAGAGTATTTGATGATCGTGTCTGAGACTTTGGAGTTCCACCCCCTCCCCCAAGTCTTGAAATAATAGGAAGAACCAAAGGTGGTGTGTGGAAGGGGGAGGGGCAGAACTGAGAGGTATTGTTACATTGTGGATTTATTATGAAATGCACCCAAATCTCTCTGGTAACTTAGCAGGTGCCTGTCTTCTTTACAGAGCTGATACTTTTTAAGGAAAGGGGGAAAAAAAAGAATAAACAAAAAGAAAAAAAATATCATCACGGAAGCTGTGATGTCGCACAGTAAACCCAACCCTTTTACCCATATATCTTTACTTGTAAGTGTTCATCACAAAGAGTCACTGGTCTGGTTTGAGGCCTCTGATTACTGCTACTCCATCAACGCTGGGCCCTCACTGGGACTCCTCTTGCATATCCTGATGTTGCCCAGTGTCCTGGAGATGCTGCAGTTTTGGGTCTGCAGAAACGGCCTCTTCACATACTTCAGAAGATTACAGATGGGGTAGATGTTGGTGTGGGACAACTCATAAGTCTGGTTCTGGGCTTGGATAGTTGCAGGGTTGGTCAGCCTGCCAGCTCTCCCTGTCTTCACCATCAGGGTGAGCTCTCCAGCATTGCCCTGGCTATGCAGTGATGAGCAAGGGGGGGGCCAGTTCTTCTGCTTCCACATCCTCAGGGTTGGCTCTCCCACACCTACATCTTCAGGGCCAGCCCAGGCGAGGTACAGGATCCACTCTGCCAAGTGCTGCAGCCTGTGAGGAGCAGGATCAGCTCTCCTGCTCTTACGATCTCAGGATCTCAGGGCCAGCTACCCCACCTGTCACAGGCTGAGAGGGGGGGCATCTCTCCCACATCCACACCACCATGTGGTAGATGAGGAGTGAGGCCAGATCTCCTGTTCTTGGGGTGATTCACCCACGACCCTGTCAACAGGTTCAGTTCTACCATGCTGCCTAGGCAAGGTGCATTGCCCATTTTCCTGAATGCTGCAGATGATAACAGGGAGGGTCAGTTCCCTTGCCCTCTATGCGTGGCAAGCGCGGGGAGGACATCTTTCCCTCACCCTCACTACATGGCCGATGAGCGGTGTGTGGCCAGCTAACCCATTCTCATACCCTCAGGGACAACTCACTGTGTCTCTGCCACCAGGGTCAGCTCTACTGTGCTGCCCAGGGGAAGGCCTGCTTTGCTTTTCTGAGCACTGCCGCTGTGAGGGGAGGGTCAGCTCCCTTAGTCTGCTGTTGCAGGTGGTGAGGGGTGAGGGGAGCTGATCTAAACTCTTAATGCTTACAGGTCAATAAGAGAAGGCACGATAGAATGGTAAGTTTTTATCTCCTTCCTTTCTTTGTGCATCTTAGACTGGGAGGGACTTTTATGTGACATAACAATTTCGTAATTGTTAGCACTGGCAAAATATCACGTTATAAATATGAGCAGAATCCAGATTAGGACGTTAAAGCAGGATTGAAGTGGCTACAGTAGAAAGCAGACTCACGGCTATAGGAGAGCTCATATCCTGGGGGCTCAATAGACTCTGGCAGTAAAACAGACTCCATCAAAGCGCTCTTGTTGTTCATGAGTAATTCTCAGCCAATGGGTCTTGGAACTCTAAGGCTCATGGGTTTACATTAAGATCTTCATTAACCTTCTGTTATAGCTAGTCAGGAGCGAGGCTGTGTATTTCCAGCCCTCAGTGATTGCAAAGTAGCGAGAAAATCTTATTTAAAGCAAGGTGATAGAATGAAGTGATGAGAAGGAGACACACTGTCAAGATTGACAGTGGCCATATGAATGAGGGCACTTAAGGACCTGTTGTAATGTTCTGTCTCTTTAAGAGACAAGCCACGCCTACACCCTCCCCCATCTGCTGATCTTCAGCTTCCAGCCTGACCTCTTCTCCCCACTTCCCCCCCCCTTCTGTCTCACTCTTTTCTCTTTTCTCTTCTCTGCCCCCCTTCCCCCTTTTTCCTTCCCCTCCATAACCCCCTGAATAAATATCCAACCTCACTCTGCATGGCGTGACTGTCTTGGTGCCTCCCACACACCGCTCGCTGGGGACCAGCCAGCCGCCACATGACAGGGGACCTTTGTTTGGGGACCTGCTTCATGGTCTCAACCCCACTGCTGGGGACTTGCAGCAAATCCATTTCACCTGGATTATTGGGTTTCTAGATTTCAGGAGAGGGATGAGTGTGCTTACTAGGGGAATAGTTTGGGTGATCCTCTATTTTCATTGACAGGTATAGATTACATAGGTCTTTGTTTACCACTGCACAACCACTCCCCACAATGCATCTGCTTTTAATCATATACATGCCCAATTATGCATAGACATAGAACAGGTTCTCCCTAGAAGTTCATGTTGAGAACATGGTATGCCTTACTGTGCATGCATCCCCAAACCATTATACACTAGGTCAACCATTGCTTATGGTTCCTGGATTGTGTACTGAATGTGGATGAAAAGAAATGGGGCCTGATGTTTCTAAGGGGAGCAACTTGATTTCATTGTTTAAAGCAGGTATAGGTCCAGCTTGCTGCAGGCGTGAGGTCCCAGGTGGCTAGCAGGTTGGTTGCTAGGCGCATTGTTTAGAGAAGGTTATATGCATAGTCCAAGCCAAGCAGAGTCCCAAGTCGCTAAAGCGTTCCCTATTTGTCTGCCACACTTTAATGTATTGTACATTTCCCATGGGCTGAGAAAACACACCTTATGCCGAGTCAGGTGTTTTCCACATCATCTATCTAAGTCTTGTAAAAAATAGTTACGGACAGTGAGTATATGCAGGGGGATATCAAAAGGAGCCTGCCTCTCTAGGCCTTTTCCTCTGTTCTGTGAGGAATATGAATATGATGGCTGATGTCTGAGTGGCTCTTTTAGGTCAAGGGCGTGGGAGAGTGTGTGCTAGACGTAACAGAACATCCATACCCTCTATCTGGTCACGACCTGTATAAGATCAAGCCAGTCAACATTCTATCATGGAGTGGGAAAGAGTTAATGAGCCCCACCCCTAACTAAGGAGCCTTGGACAGTTGACAGCTTCAATGGGAAGGAGAGTCGAGTTTAAGGATGTGGCTCCTTAGAGGTCTGTCACATGCCATGCATGGCCCCACACCCAGAAGTCTATGGGCAATGGGTTACTACGTAAACAAAGAAAAAAAAAGAGGACATGAAACTGAGGGGACAAAGGAAAGTAGGAATCTATCTGGGAGGAGTTAAGGGGAGCAGTGTGTATGTGGGTGAATATAATTAAAATGCATTGTTTGAAATTGTCCAAGAATTAATCAAAGTATCTAAAATATATTTTATGCAGATATAAAATTCTTAAACAATAGATTAAAAGAAAACAAAAAAATAGAGAAACAGACAACAAATAAAATAGAAAGAATACAGTAGTCCTGCAGGTCCCTGCTGTCACAGCACACTAACCTCAGACTTCATTTGTGTGATTGGGACAACAATATCTACCTTTTGAAATGGTTATTTCTGTCTCCATTTGCATCTGGAACTACCCCAGTGATCCACTATACTTGTCACAGGCCATCCCTGAACTCCTGTCCTCCTTTGGCGTCTCGGTTCCATCTGTGCCGTAGGCATGATGACTATGAAAATTCTCCAGCCTCTCTGCTCTTTTGTCCGTTTTCTCTGAGAACTTCCCCATTGTGATACAGACTCCCTCTTCATCCCTGAGCTGGTGGTTCAGTACCTGTCGTTTGGGGTTTCTTTGCATTGAGGACACCCGGCCGTTCCTTTTTTCTTCAGTTTCAGCAAACCTTCTCCACGTATAATTTGCTAAATTCCTCCTGAAGAAAACTTGAGAGCTGGCTTTCTTCGGAGATTTCTTGTCCCATTTGACCCAGCGGGAGACTGGATGTGTAGTTGTAGACCTTGGAATAATCGGAAAACAGGAAGAATTTAGACGATTTTAAAGAGCCCTTTAGCTGAAGGACTTAGGGCAGATTTGAAAGTGCTCCCCCTGCCTGGTACAGATGTGTTTGTGTGTGTGTGTGTGCGCATGTGTGTGGATAAGTGTGTGTGTGTACATGTATGTATGTGTGTGCGCATGCGTGTGTGTCCATAAGTGTGTGTGTGTGCATGTGTGTACGTGTGTGTGCGCACGTGTGTGTCCATAAGTGTGTGTGTGCATGTGTGTACGTGTTTGTACGCGCGTGTGTGTCCATAAGTGCGTGTGTGTGCATGTGTGTACGTGTGTGTGTGCGCGTGTGTGTGCATAAGTGTGTATGTGCATATGTGTACGTGTGTGTCCATAAGTGTGTGTGTGTGCATGTGTGTACCTTTGTACTTGTTGGAATCCACTCATGTTTGGGCTTGTTTGGTAGACAGTCCCTCCTTTGAAACTATTTATTGCTCCTAAGGTTTGCGGCACAGTCAGTCCTACAGATAATAAATGGGTGTGTGTGCCCACAGCACAGCTGAAATAGAGGAACTGACTTCAGCTTGTTTATTGTTAGGTTGGTATGTAAGCAATGGGGCTCCACTCCTCAATTACATGTATGTGTGTTTCTGGGGAGTGGAATATAGAATACGGGAACTTGAAAATGGACCTGGTGTTCCCTCAATTTCCTGTAAGCATTTTTTTCTTCAGATGTTACGTGAATGAAGATTGCATTAATTTGCATAATTTCCACTGTAATGTTATTTCATGGCCTAAGTGCTGACAGCTATGGAGTTTGAAACATGATTTCTTTGGATGGGCTGGCTGCATTGGCTCTCTGACTAATAGGAATTTGAAAGATAGCTGGTAATTACTTAAATGAAAAGGATTTATTTGGAGCTGTCTTGGGTGAAGCTGTCCCACTCCTTAAAGTCCAAACTGCCCAGACAGGAATTGTGGATGGCTATTATGTGCAGATTTTATTTTTACTCTTAAAAGGAGAGCCAACAACCTTGTTTATTTATTTTTTATTTTAATGTTTTTCAGCCCAGTCACAATAGAGGCCCCTATCAGAATTTGGTCAGAAGCCAAACAAAACAAACAAACGATATACCAAAGATAGCTTACAACCATCTCCGCCAAGCCCAAAATTTGGAGGGATGCATTTTAAAGCACGAAAGCATCCCCCTTGGCCAACATGGCCTTGCTGATAGGAAAAGGAGAGAAATGGCGCATCAGTAAATTGTCATGAATCTTCAACCCCGTGAGGTGTCTGTCCCCTTTATGACAACTGAGCAACTTACAGAAACCCATGAGCCCTGGCTTCCCCCGTCATTAAAATAAGTAGAATAATAACAACCTTACGTGGTTCTGAGTATGAGATGAGATCACACAAATACAAATATTTTGTTAAATACACTTAAGTGTTTATTAGCAGTAAACTAATTAATGGAGTGCCAGGCACTCCCAGACTTCCAGTCTGGGGTTCCCTGTAAGTAGCTCCTACAAATTTGCATTCTAAATAGCAGGGATGTTTATACTACGGACCTGTCAGATGCTCCGGCACACTGTGCAAAGATCTTTGCTGATAAAAATGAGAGCCTTTCTTGTACAGTCAGGGTCTTTTGCTGTTGTTGCTAGAAACTCATGAGAGGGAAGGAAGGCAAGAAAAAAAGAGGAGAAATACAGTGCCCCTATCCTTTGACCCATGAGCAGGAGAGGGAAGAAGTGTTTGAAAAATCCACGATAACTCCATCTTTTCCCAGAGGCCTGGGGTATTAAAAAAAAACAAAGCATTTCCATCTCAACCCTGCCTGGAATAAATTTTATTTTAAATTTATGTGTATGCATGTGTGAATGTCTCTGGGTATGTCTGCCACATGTGTGCAGTGTCCAGAGGGACCAGAAGGGACATTAGATCCCCTGGAGTTCAGAGTGTGTGTGAACTCCTCGATATGGGTGCTAGAAGATAAACCCAGGTCCTCTGGAAGAGGAGCAAGCACTGCTACCCACTACCTCTCCAGTCCTGGGACCCACGTTTAAGGGATAAACCTGACAAAGCCCTCTGCTGGGAACCAGCCCATAGAAAGCAAGCACAAGAGACTTAGTCGTGGGGAGAATTATGCACAGGTGGGTTTTGTAGAACATTATTCAAGAGACTATGCAAGCATCTTAGTTAATTTAGATAGCTGTTAAGCATAAATGAAAATTTTCTGCCTGGTTGAGATGAGCAGATCCATGTGTCAGGTTTCGACATGAGGCAACTAAGAAGCAAATTGAGGTCTCCCCATGTGATTTTGGGTTTTTTTCAGCATGGTTCCTATTGTTTTGAGTTCCAAAGTCACTAATTCCACGGCAGGCTTCTCAGCTAACACAGGCAGAAGTAAACATGCACTGGGAGAGTTGTAGGAACTTCATGATAGTGATTCGGAGGTCAAAGCTTAGGGTGTGTAGCTCTCGCGAGAAAGTGAGAAGCGAGGAGTATATGCCTGATGCCCTCCTAAAGACTGTTCACAGGCACGTGCACCCACGCGTACATGTGCACGCAGACTCTCGCAGAATATACCCCCTCACAAATGAAAACAAAACAAAACAGGCCGTGACTTTTATAAGTTAGATATCATTGATTGATTGTGGAGATAAAAGAGGAATTTTGCATCTTACAGCAACTACATGACTTGGGGAATATAAAATGTAATCTACATAATCAAAAGTGCACTGTCAGTCTGCTTCTAAAAGATTGCCTAATTTAGCTGAGGCAAGGTGGAGAAATATTAAAACATTCTGAAGGGTTGATCCTCCTTTGTCTAATGATATTGTCTATAGGGTAGGAATTTCGGGAAAGAAGATCACGAATGATTGTAGATAAATTCAGTTGCCCTTGGTGGCTTCAGGGGACTCCCTGCAACCTCCACCCTACTCCTGGTTTTCACAGCTGGCTGTAGTTGCTTAAGTGATGATAAGAATCAGGGATCCATTTTTTGTTGTTGTTGTGGTGGTGGTTGTCATCATTGTTATTTGGAAAAACAAAACAAAACAATGGTAGGTTACTTAACAGTTTGACCACACACACACACACACACACACACACACACACACACACACACAAAACCAAACCCATGGAGGATAGAATCCATAGGGTCCTCTCGGTCTGTGCTGCTTCTAGGAAAGGACCCTGCCTTCTGTGCTTGGTGTGGGAACTCCAAATGTCCCTAAAATTGTGATTATGTAAGATTTCACTCCTGCTCTGTTGAGAACTGAAAAGTAACATATTTTGTTTACCCAGTGCTGCTTTCTCTTCATTCCCATGTTTGTATTATAAATGGGTAATTTAGTTCTAGAAAAAGTACACGCAAGGCTCTGTGCCAAGGCCTAGCGCCAAACATGAATTTTGCGATTAAAGTATGCAATATTAATCTTTGCTTGACAAAAACCCAGTGAGGATGGTTTTGTTGTTCTTGTTAACATTAGACAGTCAAAAGGAAAGGCCTTGGAACCAAAATGCATGAGCTAGGAAGAGCAGAGAGTTGCTAGGTTGGTCTAGCAGTGTAGATGTGACCTTGATCTTGTGAAAAGAGATTTTTATTTCTTTTGGTATGGAAGGAATGCAACTCAAGATGATTGAGATTAATGCTATGTCTCCCTGTTTCTCATTCCCTTTGATAGTTTCTCTTGTGTGGTGAGATTATCCATTTTCCATTATTTCTTTTTCATCCGAGTTTAATATTTAAATGATAGGTATCTATAATATGTAAGGTATCAAAGTGCAGAAAAAAATGTTTATTAGATCAGTGTGACTATTTTTTCTGAGCTTGATTTCTGAACCACACTCTGTACAGGCATTTTCTTTGTTCTCTAGGAGCTCACAGCTTGGGGTGCACTAGACCTACAAGTGATTGACCACAGTACAACAACATTGGTGCTACCATAGAGCAGAGAAGGAAAGATATGGACCCCGCCCTATGCAGACCCCCCCCCACAGAGCAAGAAAACTCTCCACAGAAGAGAGGATCCTTCACAAAGCACGGGGACCCTTCATGGAACGTGGGAGCCCTCAACAGAGGAGGGGACCCTCCACTGAGTAGGTGAACCCTATACAGAAGATAGACCAGCACACAGTAGGGGGAAATCTCCCCAGACAACACAGACTCTTCAAAGAGTAGAGTAACCATCCACTGAAGAGGGGACCCTCCACAGAGGAAGGGGCAGGAGACATTTCCTAGTCACATGAAAGAGCCTGGGCTCCTCTCTGATCTCGAGCCTGTCCAGATTATAGTACACGTAACTTGGTGGATGGGTAGCATGAGGATGATAGAGCAGAAAGATGTGCGAGCTCAGATAGAACGGAGGGACAACGAATGATCGTTCTGTGGGATGCTTCTGACCATGGTCTTTATCGTTTAAGCATAAGAGAAAGCAGTGGGCTTAAAAAAGACAAAACAAATTTATAGACGTTAATTTTAGGAAGATCATTTTTATAGTAGTACGGAAAATGTGTTGAAAAAACAGAAAAAATACTTAGGAGTCTCTCAGATGTGGCAGGCTGAAAGGGATGAAGCCATCATTGTGAGTTGTGACCTGAGCTAGGTGGCAGATATGGAAGAAGCTAGAGGACCAGACGGCAATGACCGCACAGGAGAAGGCGAAAACATACTAAGGGGGTGATAGGGATTGTGAGCTGGACAAGAGTGCTGTATGAGGCCCCAGCAAAGACAGGCAGGTTCTGGAGGTGAGGGAGAAGGCTGTAGTGACAGTGAGATCGTCTTGGGGAAAATCATGCCTATTTTAATGTGGGGGCATGCAGAACATGTTAAATGATTCAACCCAACTCATAGAGCACACGTGAGTCCTAATCTAAGGCAGTGTCTCATCAGAAAGGGAAAGCCGTATTTCAATTGCTGATAAGTACCCCTTTGCACCTCACGGCCTAAGGGCCATGGTCTTCCTCCTCGGTGATAACTCTTCACTTGGTTTGTGCTTGAGTTGCTTGTTGTTGGTGAAGTAAACTGACCCCAATGAAGGTTAGTGAGTGCCAAAGATGCTGAAAACTGAGTCAGATCAGATCTATATTCTACTGCTATTTTTGATTCTTGTAAGAAGACAACTTTGAGCCGGGCGGTGGTGGCGCATGCCTTTAATCCCAGCACTCGGGAGGCAGAGGCAGGCGGATCTCTGTGAGTTCGAGACCAGCCTGGTCCACAAGAGCTAGTTCCAGGACAGGCTCCAAAGC
>JAQHUG010000161.1:3485530-3529741 GCA_028555095.1 Dicrostonyx torquatus
AAGACAACTTTGATGTGTTAACAGCTGAAAAATTAAAAACACATTCTAACATCATCAGGTAAGTTGTGAAGTAGTTTGGTCTTTATTTGGCCTTTAAAACTTTACTGTCTGTATGAAAATAATTTAAGCTTGATTTACACACAGTGCTCTGTGTGTGTATGTGCGTGTGCATGTGTATATGTGCGTGCATATATGTGTGAGTGTGGTGTGTGTATTGCTTAAAAACTTCACTGAATTTTTAGGAAAAGCATAGCTGGAGTCTCTTCCAGAGTTGTAAAGGAGGAAATGGACATATTGAAAACTTATGCTCATGTAAAGAATACTTTTCCATATTATTTTTGTAAGTTCTATGCAATATTTATACTTGCTATGGCTAGGTAAACAGAGTTTTATGGTCTTTCTGGGAAAGAGGAATTTTTCATTTTGCCTGAAGATGGAAGTAAGAGTCATCCTATAAAACAATAAAATGCAAGCTCCACAAATCAAGCCCGAGGTGATTGCTGAGCAATGGTAGCTGCGTCTTTGGCTATAAAGCCACAGTCCTGTTCCTACATGACAACAGCAGAGCCCCCTATGATCTACAGTAATATGTCATCCTGTAAGTTATCGCAAATTAAAAATATGGCCGGAAAATGAAACACAGAGACAAGAGAAAAAGGAGTCAATAAAAGCAGACCCTAAGATGACACAGAGTTGGAATGGCGATGACAAATTAGCTGCTATGAACATTCCCACGGAACTGGAGTTACATTCTGTTGCTGTTGTAATAAAATAGGTTGGCAAAAGCAACTTACAGAAGGAAGGGCTTATTATGAGCAAGCCAACATGAGGGGCTTGAAGCAGCTGGTCACATAGCATCTGCAGCCGGGAAGTGCAGAGGAGAGAGTGCTTTAGCCAAGGAAATGGTGCCATCCACCTTTTGGATGAGTTGTTCCCACCTGGGTTAACCCAATCAAAATAATCTATCACTGCATAGCCAGAGGCTTCTTTCCTGATTCATCCTAGATCTTGGCAAGTTGAAAATCAAGTTAAAACTATCACAGACACAGAGAACAACATCTTAACGAATAATATATAAAAATCTACCAGATTTGTTGGAAAATATTAATTTTAGGTTCTAAGACCCTCCCAAAAAAACACAGTAAGAGGAAAATCAAACGAAAGCACATGTAGACAAAGTAGAATTAAAATGCCAAGAATCAAGATGATGAAGAACTCTGGAAAGCAGTTATTGTCAACAGTGCGCTCTATAGAAGAGAGCAGAGACAGAAATGACCATGTCCAGAAGTCTGCGGCAGTACCTTGCTGCATGTGTGGAAGGAGAACAACATTCTCTGAGTTCACACCTCTCCATCTGGGTGTGTTAGTCAGCTTTGCATCACTGTAGCACAATATTTGACACAGCTAATGGATAAAAAGCAAAGGTTTATTTCACTCACACTGTTGGGCTCTCAAAGTCCAACATCGGGTGGGTCCTTGACATGGATCCTGGTTAGGGCAGGCATAGAAGCCTGTTCTTTTGGGAGCTCATGGAGGGGCAACAGCTACATCTCAAACAGTAAGAGAAGTTGGGGAGATGTCCTACAATTCCTATGTCTTATGGACCTTTCGTTCTGCCCCACCTTCTAAAAGCTCATAAGATCTCATTAACACTGACATTCTCTCAGGGCCGGACATGCATCGTTGGCGGTCCTTTATGCCCAAAACATTTGGGAACCAGTGAGTTAAAGAAAATAATATTCAACATTGCTTGATTTTTTTCAGTCATTGAGAATTTCTAAAAAGTACGATCTCTCATCTATCAAGTGCCAAGTGATTTTGTTGTTGACATAGACCACAAAGAACTTATTCACAGACTGTCTCAGGGGATTCTGCTTGTGAAATACTTCTGGGAACATTCAACTTCAGGAATTGAATTTGATTACTTTTATTTCTTATGTTTATTTTTATGATATTCCAGGTTGAAGTGATTTTGGGAAATAATTAGCAATATAGCCTTTTGAGTCTTTAATCATGAAAATGCGTAGTTTTATCTATACTGCCTTTTCTTTCCTCTAGTAACACACTTGCAGAGCTGAATGACTTTGGGTTATTGCCAGGTGAAATATTTTCCAGCAGGGCTAAACTGTTCAGTGTTGCTTTGTTAGACCATTTAGATACACATGAAAATAGAATTCCCACCTAGAGCTTTCAATGCATATTTTATGAGTGCAACAGTGCCAGTAATATAGATTGAATTGCATTACAATAAAATCGTTACCTTTTGGGTCTCTATTTCATCAGGATTATATGTTCTCTTACATGTAGCTATATACAAGATTTTGCAAAGTAAATGCAACAGCGAGTAGCGAAAGTAGTTTGGAACTAATTGAAAATGACTTGGGCACCTAATTAAAGAAGAACTTCAGTGTCTTGACTTTAATTCAGTGAGGCTTAGTCCTTCTGTGTGACTGAATGATATCATCTTGTCTTGTATGGTACCAGGGACACAGAGCTTAACTTCTTTTGTTTGGAATTTGTTTACTGTTCCCATCTCTTATTGCTAAATCCTGAAAGTCTGGTGTGTTTCCTCCCATGGTTGAGTTTGAATTCCTTCCAGACTCCTAGTGCTTCAGCCCTGATTGACCTGGGCGGTGACAAGGATAATTAAAAAATATAGTGGGGACCTGAGCATGTAGCTTAGCTGGTGGAATTCTTGCCTAGCATGCCTGGAGCCCTGGGTTCAATCCCTAGCAATACATAACCTGAGAATAATGTCACATGCCTGTAACCTTTGCACTTGTGGGATGAAAGTAGAAGGATCAGAAATTCAAGGCTTTTTGTGCTTTCATAGCAAGTTGAAGGTCAGATGAGGATACACAAACCTCAAAGAAAAAAATCTATCCTTCCAGAAAAATAAATCATAGTGGACATTGATGTATTTGGATGCCTCTCTTTCTTATTTTCTCAGATAATGTGTGAGTCCCATTCTCTTTCCCTCTGAGCTGAAGTCTCTTGAGATAATTCCAGCAGCGACTCTCAAGGTGGTGATTCCTGGAGCAATCTTCAGCATCTATCCTTTGAAATCGTGTTAGAAATGCATATTCCAGATCCTTCTGCTAGAGTATTAAATCTGAGACTTGCTTGTGGGATTTCAAATCAGTCCTAGAGACGCTACCTATCCTGGAGAGTCTACAGCTCCAAGGAGTTGAGAATCACTATCCAGGGGACGAGGAAATCATTCAAACAACCATTTCCATTTTGTTGATCATGCAGCAATGGGAGTGAAGTGAAATCCAGGGCTTCTAATTGGGGTGGGAATGAATTAGGATGAGAAACATGTTTCAGATTAGTGACTAATGTTAGGTAATTTAGCAAGAGTTGGGAGCAACTCACATTTACCGAATAGTTTCTTGTAGATTAAGCCTTATGGAGTCTTTAGCTCCTTTTATGCTTGATGGCATCCCTCAGGTCTGGACCATCATCACTCAGGTCTGGACCATCATCACTCAGGTCTGAACATCATCACTCAGGTCTGTACCATCATTACTCAGGTCTGGACCATCATCATTCAGGTCTGGACAATCACCCCTCAGGTCTGGACCATCACCACTCAGGTCTGGACCATCATCACTCAGTTCTGTACTATCATCCGTTAGGTCTGAACCATCATCATTCAGGTGTGTACCATCATCACTAAGGTCTGTACCATCATAACTCAAGTCTTTGCCATCTTTACTCAGGTCTGTACCATCATCAGTATTGTTTTACAAAGAGGAAGATGTTGCTCACTGTCAAGTTTAGTAATGGCTCTAGGAATTTAATGCCGGTCAGTTAGTGCTAACTTTGATGCCATAATCTCCAGCCAGTACTGCCTAAGAGTTTAGACTGGCCTGTCATCTTCTATCCCTGCATATGTAGCCTCTCTAAGGCCACAGACGAGTCCGTTTCTTTTTAAGTTACTCAAGAAGTAGAGCCGAAGCTCATGTGCTTGTAGATAAACTCCTATCTTACTCATTTATCCGTGGCTCATTCCACCTCCCTTTTAGATGAATATCTAAAGCTACCTTGATCAAGGAGCATGAAACATGAAATTTTATTGCTTTTGTAAGCAAACATTTGCAGCTTCTTTTCTTTGGAAAGTTTATTTCATTGTGGAGTAATAAATTCAACTGATCTTTGGGCTCTGGTTTGTGGTTTTGAAGCTTTTCCAAAATCAACCAAGTGGCGATGCGGTTTGGCATTTTAAGTAGCAGAGGCGGTATCTATGCCGTTGGATGATTTCAAAAGCAGTTACTGCTTGAATGGAGACCCCTTCCTACGGATTGAAGCTCTCCCTCCCTACTTTAAAAGCTTTATTGGTTGATGAAAGATAGCTTTTAAGGTTTCATTCATGAGAATGGAGGACTCTGCTTTACCTCTGAGGCATTTTGTTTTCTTAACCACCGCCAATTAAAAAGGAAGAAGACATGTTGTTTTAAACAAGACACAGCATAGTAAGTGAGAGGAAGAGGTTCCCTAAATCACATTTTAATGTGACCATATGGCAATAGAAAAGCAAAACATTCAAAGTAACCTTCAAAGTTACTAGTTACTTATATGTTAGCCCCATCATTCCCATCAAGCAGATTCAGTTTAGCAGAGGAATAAAAGAAGGACATTAATTTAAAAGGGAACAATTGAATTCACTCTGTGTATGTCAGTATAAATGAGTTATAGTGTCAATACAAATTAACTCCAGTATTAGTAATCCCACAGACTTCCTTCCCACAGTCCTCTTCAATAACTGAATGTTTGTCAGGCATTCGTAAACTTAAGAAAACCGTGTGTGTAGGTGTGCATGTATGCGTGTGTGCAGTTGAGAAGAGGGGGCAGGGAAGTATATAATTACTTCAGAAATGTCAATCACCCTCCCCTTCTGCTAGGGTAGCTTTCAGTTTTAAGGAGACTCTCTGTAGAATGGGCATAGTTTCTCTTTCCCTCCTTTCCCTTGAGTCTAAGTCCTCCACCCTCCTTTCTTATACCACATGTAGTCACAAACACAGGGATAGCTTTGTGCCTAACCTTGTCTATTGCATGAAGAGTGTGACTGCATATTGCTGGATTCTCTGTCTCTCTTTCTCTCTATCTGATTTTAGTACCTTTTTCTCAGGGGAGGAAATTACTCCTTCTGAGAGCTGCACTCCTTCTTGTGTCTAGCTGTGTACTGAGGCTTGGGTGGGAGGGATTCAGGAAAACTACACTTGTAGGCGAGGAGGGGCAGAGGGGAAGAACAATCTTTCCAGGAAAGTGTAGGGTTAAGGAAAGGAAGGAGACTGGCAAGGGTCTAGAGGGGCCAAAGATGGTTGAATATCAGAGTGAGAGATGACGTCATGGGTTTAATGAGCTGGATGTCCAGGATGCAGGAAATTGGACCTGTGGTCATCAGTGATGTAGGAAGTAGTGGTTAATATTTGTTGAGGGGTTGGTATGTCACACCCATGCTGGGTGCCCCAAATACCTCACCTGCATCCCTAGCAACCCTTTCAGACTAGATCCCTTGATGTGGCCTTATCACCAGAACCTCCAGGCTTGCTGATGTGATCCTCTGGGCATTTTATTCAACCAACTCTTGTCTATAGTCATCCAGATTTTCTCATTGTCTTCTCATCTCCCCAGTCCCTGAAACTTGAGAATGCTATGTGTACTTGTTGGTACTGATGTAGTAAATTATTGAAAATACGGTGGCTTAAAATAATACAGAGGCATTATGTAGATGGGTCGGGTTGTCAGAAATCTAAAATGGGCCTCACTACACTCAAGTACCTGTAGCTTGGAGTTTCTTCTGGAGGCTCATGAGGAGGATGCCTTTCTCTCCTTCTCCCCCTCTCTTTGTTTTCCCTCTCCTCTTAGTTTTCCTTTCCCTCCATTACTCCCCCTCCCTTTCTCTCTCCTTCCTGTCTGCTTCTCCTACATTAATTTCCACTGTGATCTTCTGCTTGGGCACATAGGTCATATGACCATGGACCAAACTCTCTGAAACCATTAGCCAAGCTAGAACCTTCCTCCTCAGGATATTTTTCTTAGGTATTTTGGTCACAACTGTGCAAAACTAGCTAACATGGACCCTCTAAGATGAGGTGGGATGACTGTTCCATTTTAAAATCAGAGATCAGCAACTATAATTTCATACACAGACCCATTTCCACCCTTTTATCACCTTACGGTAGGCTTCAAGGATTGGGATGTAGGTGTCTTTAAGGGAACAGTTTATGTTTCTACTCATTCTGTTATATCACAAGGCAAAAGGAACTTTGTTCATGCAATTAAGATCATGGTGCTTGAAATAAGATTATCCTGGGTCACCCAAACCATTGAAATCACATAAACCCTAACAAGCAGAGAACTCTCCCTGGCTGGAGCCAGAGATGTGGTGGAGGAGAAGGTGACAAATGACAGACAGCGTCTGGGTTGCCTGTGCACTGCTGCTGTATCCCTATCTGTCTGCTTAGCATTTACAGAAACACTTGGCTTCCTCTTCATCCTCTTTCAAGCCCAAGGCCTGACTTTACACTTTAGTATCCAGGTAGTCAATTTTTTTTTCTCTCTGGGGCTCCCTTCCAAAGTCCATCCAGTTTTCTGTTGCTTGTTTCGGTGCCTCCAAGGCTTCAGTTCTTGCTCTATACTCTGCCTTGATTCATGTTCCGTCCCTCTTCATCTTTGAAAGTCCCTTTTGAGTCTTCAAAACTCTGACGGCTCTGACTTCTGTGCAGATTGCTCCTGTAGCATCTGTAATCTGGACATTTGCCAGCATCTTGTGACTATTTCCTTGTAATAATCTGTAAGTCATTGCTTTCCAAGGGAGGTGCCTCTTACGGCATTTTTGTAGATCATACAACAAGGTTTGCTATAATCATCAATAAATGTAACCAATTGACTCACAAACAGTGTTCCTATAAGAAAGCAAGTTTTATAGTTGTTTTCTTGTGGTATAATTTGGTCCCCAGATTCAGTGCACTGCTTACTTCTGGGCATTTGAACTTCAAAATTGTCTACTTCCCTAATTCCTCGTATCAATTCGGTTTCCATCTCTGTTGATCCTGCCTTGCCTCTCAAACCATGCTCCTGCATGCAGGGATTCCAAGACCTTGTAACATGCCCTCAGTCCCTAAAAGTTCCGTATTAGAACACTTCATACAACTCTTATCCTTGCCATCTCCCTGTACACGTAAAATTTCCCATTCTGCTTTGAATAACTAACGACTCATCTGGTCAGAATAATTCAAATTATATTGTGAAATAAGATTATTAAATAGGTTGGTTAACAGATAATCCCATTTCAATAATTTGCGCAATAATACAGACAAATTAACCATTCTGTTTTATTGTTTTAAATTTTGTAACAAAAATCATGCTAAGGGCCGGTGGTTTTAGAAGATTCCCACTGCCTTCCCCTCATGCCCTCTCTGATAGTAAGGGACTTCTCAGAGTCCACTTCTTAGCTGAATCGAAGCAATTCAGCTTTGTGAAGAAAGGGAACACTGGGCTATTTCTGTAGCCACAAGATGAGAGGCTGACTTGAGAACCACATCCTCTGATTTCAGTTCAGAATTATTTTCTGTTGCTTCAGTTGGCGATGAAGCCATTCCCACACACCTTTCACGAAACTCATATTTTTTAACAGTTTCCCTCCTGTGTGAGTCTCAGAGGAACACATGTATTTGTGTAGAGGACACACACACACATTTACATGCTTTTGTGGGACGGACAAAGATGAAGCTGGATGAGAGAGGGGAACACTGGGAGATGTCCTCTTTCTGATGACCATCTCTGGGCACAGGCTTGAGGAGTGCTCCATTGACCTGTGTCTGCTCCAGGTTTGATTGTTAAACTTAACAGCTCATGGAATGGCGTTAGGTTGTGACTTGATTGTAAGTGCTTTCCTCGTGAGTGGGGTTAGTGGCCTCCCACAGCTCACCTGACCTACCTTCTGCTATGAAAGGATATTTCTCAGTTCCAGAGGGTGTAGCCCTCAGCAAGGAGCAGAACTGCGGTTTCCTTGATCTTGAACTTCCCAACCTCCACAACTGGAAAAGAATACATTCCTGTGATTTTTTCTTTCTACTTAAAAATTTATTTATGAATTTATGTATATAAATGTTTTGTCTGTGTAGATGTCTGTGTACCGTGTGCATGCCCGGTTGCCTGCAGAAGCCAGAAGAGAGCATTGTATCTCCTGGTATTGGAGTTACAGACAGTTGTGAGCCATTGCATGGAACCCAGGTCCTCTGGAAGAGTAACCAATACTCTCAAGCACTGAGTTATTTGTCCAGCCCCTGCTGTTCTTTTTGAATTAACCAGACTGTGACATTTCTTATAGAAGCATTAATGCACTAAGACAAAAAGGGAAAAGGGACGTGGGAGGTGAGTTCTGGAAATGACATTCTGTGTCTAGATTACAAGATGCAGTGGTTGAAGCATGCATTAAGAAACATCACAAGGGACTCCTATCAAAGACTGGGGGTGCCAGTGTAGTTGCAAGAATTCTCGTTTACCATTAAAGGTGTCCCCAAAGCCACACAACTTTTTTTTTTTCTTTCTGGCTCTACTCAACCAGGGAAGTAGCCACAGGCAAGTGTCCCAGAATGCCTGATCTCCACGGTGTTTATCTGTAAAATTGGATCAACACTTTCTTCAAAGGGCTGGAAAGTGTGTAAGTTAAATGTGAGTTCCCTGGAAGGTGTTAAGCAAGTGGTTTCTATGTGACATAATCAGTGTGATGGGGGATAAGACATACTCATATGATAACTTACTCCCCGGGTGAATATGTCCCACACAAAGGAATGACACACAAAGGAATGAAATTACAATAGAGGGTCAATTTGGGGTTTGAGTGAATTTCACCTATAAACCAAAGCGAGGGCTTGGGTCTCAGATCACTGAATTAGAAGTCTGCACCTTACTTAAACAGACCTCACCTGTTCATGGTTGGCCTCACTGGTTATACTGGCTGCCTGCAGACGTTCACCCTGGGGCCTTCTGATACAGTTTCCATGTGGAAAGAGGTTGAGAGGTGCAATGCATTTTGTTCCTTGTCCCTGTTTTGGCTCCTGTTCTGGATAAGACTACCTGACATGACTGATTTTCTCCATGTGAGGCTTCCATGGTTGTTAAGAAGGTTAAATGCTTCTGGGTAGATGTGTCAGTCAGTGAAATGCTTACCACACAAGCACTGTCTTGAGTTGGAGTTCCAGAACCTAAGTAAGAAAACCAGGCATGGTGGCACATGTTAGCAATGCCCCAACCCAGGCCTGGGGTGGTGGAAACGGATAGAATCTTAGGGCTCCCTGACCACCCAGCCTTGCTACTCAACCAGATCCAAGCCAGTGAAAGACTCAGTCTCACAGTCAAAGATGGATGAACTCTGAGGCTTACTTCTGGCTTTCTTGTGTGTGCGCGCACACATGCGTGAGTATGTGTGTGTGTGTGTGTGTGTGTGTCTGTGTGTGCACGTGCATGTGTACTTGTGTGTGTGTCTGTGTGTGCATGCATGTGTATGTATGTGTGTGCACATGTGTGTGTGCAACTCAAGGAAGAATGGCTTTACTTTGGCTCTCAGTTTGAGGGTATATCTAGTTCATCATGGTGGCAGAAGTTTGAGGCAGGAAGTGATGAGGGTGGTGTTCAACCTATTTACAGTCCACTGCATGGTCTGCCCTCAGCCCATGGCAAGGTCTGTCCTCAATCCACGGCCCAGTCTCTCCACACTTCAGGGATTCTTCCCACCTAAATTAGCTACCTAACCCCTCAAATACATGCCCAGGGTCTTTTATCCCAGGTGATCCTAGATCCTGTCTAGTTGACAATATTGACCATGACAGAGGCTAAGAAAAGTCCAGCGACTTCCATGATCGTATTATGAGGAGGTTCTGGGACCCTTTTCAGTATAATAAATCTATAGTTCCATGAAAGAAATAGAAACAAATCAAAAGAAAAGAGTTATATATTTTACATAACAATATACAATATTTGATATTGTTTAAATATATGTATCTTTGCGCCTACACTCAGTATACAAATATACATACTCCATAAAAATAATGTATATACAAAAAGTATGTTTCTTTATAAATTCAATTGTGCTGGTTTTGAAAGTGGGTTCTGATCTGATATAAAAAATAAAAAAAGATACTTTTTAAATCCAATTAACTCAGAAAAAAACATCACAAGCAAATATTACAAAATCTCCAAAGGCAGCAATAAATTCCTCTTGTTGATTTAGATTCCATTAGGGCCTGGGCTCTTAAAACAATAGCACTGACTAATGGGATAACATAAGGTCTCTTTATACAAATGGGGCCCGTAGAAGTTATCCACAGGAAAACTTTCAATTGTCAAAAGAGACAAACAGGTTTTGGACCTGAGTGGTGTTTTATCTGGACGTACAGTGAAGGCCAGGAAGGGTTCATATTGCAAAGCACAGGACATACCGAGGAGTTCCTGTGCTTAAAAACCTCCTGCTGTCTGTGTCACTTGCTGACGAGCATCTCTCTAGCTCTCCCGCTCCGTCCGTCCTCCTTCCTTCCTCTCTCTTCCCTTTTCTCCTCCTCTCTTTCTTATTTTCTCTCCCTCTCCATATTTTTCTTTTATCCCTCTCTTTCTACCCCTTTGTTCCGTTCCTCCATCTTCTTCTCCCTCTCCCTCCCTAACCCTAACACTAGCATAGTACACTATGGGACATGCTTTGGGCACTAACTCATGGTTACTGTTCCAAATACCTTTAATTTATCCATGGATACATCTAATCTCTCCCTGGCAGTTTATTAGAAATGATTATTTTGTTTTAGATTCTCATTCATTCCAGGTTAAGGTTAAACATCACAGTTAAGGCAGTGTGTAACACAAAGAACTCAAGACATCAGAAAAATATCACCCGGGACAGTTGTTTTACAAAGTTGAAGGCAGTGCTTTCTCCCAGCATGCTTTGGGTTTTCACAAAAGTCCTAATATGTACCACATGTGTAAGTAAAAGAGCTCAATAAAATTTAATGGATCACCTGAGTCAAGTTATTGACAAAAATTTCTGCTTTATGCCAAGTTCAGATTGCAGAATCTGAAGGCCACATCATAGGGTGCATGGTGTTGAGCTGGGATCTCTCACCTTTGAAAATGTGAAGATGAAATTACCCTATCTGTAAGTGGCATCTATGGGAGGAGCCAAGTGGTATATAAGGCATATCTATTTGAAAGCCCATGGATAGCCCACATTTGAGTTGTCTTGATTTTTGATTGGTTAGAAATTACATAAGAATTTATGTAAAATCATCAGATGACCCCAGTTGCTTGAGACAATATAAAACATCTAATCACTTTTTAAATTGGGTCTGAACATACCTAACAGACAGCATCAAAAACTACAGCACAGAATGAAGCTGTCAGAGCCACGTGGCTTCAAGGTTACCTTGATGGCGACTCACGCACAAGGTGTGTTACTGCGAAAAAAAGTGTGTGGCCCCAGAGCAAAGCGTGGATTTCATGGCTACTTATTCATGGATTCCTTCATTTTCTTACAAATTGTGACTTAGCACCTACTATGAAAGGCAATATTTTACTAATCACAGATTAATTTAGGGGTGGATCTAGGCTTCCCGGAATGTCACTGAGGCAAGTTCAAGACAGTATGCCTTCCTTGCATTTTCAAGAGACTCCAGACCATTGCACTCCAGGGATGGTGTGTTTTTGAGATAAGAAGCATCTCTCACAGTAAGTAAAGCTAAAGACCATCAAGGGATTTGGTCTTTCCCCATGGAGAACTGAGCGTTTTATGGGTTTTAAAACTCCTGTTCTGCTTGTACCTTATGGCTGGCATTCCCTGGCATCCACACACCAATAACCTTCCTGTGGGTAGAGAGAACTTCCCAGGTGTCTTGAAGATCATTTCAGGAAAGCAGTGACAACGTGATTTTAACAGATACATTTTGCTTAAACAATTGCATTGTTGTTTTAATAGACACGTTTTTTGTTTCAGTATACAGAGTGTGAAATTATCTATCTTCATGTGTTTCAGATGCTTATAGATTTTCATACCTGTACAATAAAGAGCGTGTCAACCAAGAAACAGTTCTCAGATATACCCAAAGATCTTTAAGGCTCTTTAGTATATGGTTGTGTAGTCTTTAGTTTCTCAACATGCTTTAAAAACAGAACCATACTTATTTCCAATATCTGTATATATATACAGATATATACATATATGTATATATGTAGATATATACACACACATACATACATATGTAAAATAGTAAAGGAAAATTTAATCAAATTCTTTTGTGATTATGTTTTCAGCTTAAATACATGTGCCTCTTGACAAGAAAGTAAAGGTAGGTATGGATTGTTGCTAGTTGTATGGATCATTCAAACATCCCTGTGTTATCTTAGGAGTAGGGTAATTAGGTGCAGGTCCTTCCCATTATGGATTAATAATGCCAGAATAAATGTGAGTTCATCTCATAGAAACCCTTCAAGCAGTGGTTCAAGCAATTAGGGATTCAAACCTCCGTATTAATTTTTTTTATTACACCTGTGTTGGTTAGTTTGTGTTGGCACAAGCTTGGGCTGTTTGGAAAGAGGGACGCTCACCGGGAAAATGCCTCCATTAGATTATCCCATGGGCAAGTGTGTGGCGCATTCTCTCAATTAATGAATGATCTGGGAGGGAACAGCTCACTGTGGGTGGTGCCAACCCTAGGCAGGTGGTCCTGAGTTGTCTAAGAATATAGCTGAGTAAGCTATGAGGAGCAAGGCAGTAAACAGCCCTCCTCAATGGCTTCTGCTTGAATTCCTACCTCCAGGTTTCTGCCCTGCCTCCCTCAGTGATGGCATAGTATCTAGAATGTGTAAGATAAAATGCTCTTTCCTCCCTAAGTTGCTTTTGGTCATAGTGTTTTATCACAGCAACAGAAGCCCTAAGACACACCTTTTTATTTTATTTATTTGTGTGTGTGTGTGTGTGTGCATGTGTGTGCGTGCAAATGAGAGCATGTGTGCACTAGAGTGCCACAGCACATATGTGGAGGTCAGAGGATAATTTGCAGGAGTCAGTTCTCTCCTTCCACTGTGTGAGGCCTGGCGACTGAACTCAGGTTATCAGACTTGGCAGTAAGTACCTCACCTTACCCCCCAGTCACCTCTCTAGCCTGGTATCTTGAAAACTAACGAGGGTAAACGTGCCAATTTTTAAAACAAGTCAAAGATATGTATAGGTGATTCCTAAAAGATATTAATGGCCAATAGGACCCATTTTTAAAGTATGCAAACTCTTTAGTGTATCAGTGACTGTACATTAGTACGAGAAACAGTAAAACAGAATTGGAGAGATGAGCAGCTGCTGGCACACGTTTGTCAGCTCCTTGAACATGTCATCAGAACTGAAGGTTAGAGATTTTCACACTGTCAAATTTGGTCTGTTGATCTTCATTCTCATATGCTTGCGCGAGGAAGCTGCAGAATTTCTGGTGAGGACATTTATATTCAGGAAAATAGAAACAAAATATGACATTTTTTAGTAGGGAAGTTAGCGATTTCCCTGGTACTCCCAGTACATTTCTGTTAACATTATGTTTTTCCCCTCCCCTCTTTTCATGTATGTGTATGTGTGGTATGCATGTATGTGTATTCACAGGTATGGGGTGTGTGTGTGTGTGTGTGTGTGTGTGTAGAAGCCTGAAGTTGATGTCAGGAGTCTAAACTCTTCTACCTTATTCTTTTAGACAGCATCTCAATCCCAGAACTTGCAGCTGTGTCTAGTCTGTCTAGGCAGCCTGCTTCAGGCTTCCCCCACCTCTGCGTTCTGAGACTGGAATTACAGGCTAACTGTTCTACCAACCCAGCATTTATGTGGGTTCTGGGGATCAGAATTCTAGGCCTCTTGCTGGCATTGCATGTATTATAAGTGCTGAGCCATCTCCCCACCCGTGCATTCTTTAGTTCTCTTTGCTTCCTATTGGCTGGAATTACATCCTAACCCTACCAGACTTTCAGAGCATCTCTGAAGGGGGAAGGCCAAGGAAAGTGGGAATGGATAACAGCAGCCAGTGATGAGATCGGCCGGTTAGTGGAGTATCGTTTGTTACTACTGACGTGCCATTGGGGGGATGTGTTCACACACAGGTTAAAGTGATTTGATTCAGTACTGTGAGGGTGAGAATACTTAGTGTCTCTCGTCACTGCTCATGGTGGTGGCTGCTGACCACAGGTGGCTCTTAAGCCCTCGGAGTACGGCTACTGTGACTAAAGATTTGGTTTTTAAGATTACGTTTAACTTCATTTTAAATAGTCACATGTGGCTAGCAGTTTGGACCACACAAATTAGATGATTCATCTGAATTATTTTGAAACAACAGATGACATTTGGAGATTAAATCTTTTGTAGTTACGTGTGTTTTTTTAAATTATAATTTAATTACAATGTTTCTCCCTTCTTTTTCCTCCCTCCAGCCCCTTACATACAGGCTTTCCTACTCTTCTTCAATCCCATGGCCTCTTTCGTCACTAATTATCACATGCATATATGTGAATTTGTTCCTAAATATAATTTGTTCAATCTTTATAATGTTAGGAGTATGTATGTTTTAGGGCTGACCATTTGGCATTGGACACCCACTTGGTGTTCTCTTCCATGGGGAGGACCACCCCTTCTGCTCCCCAGCTTTTCTCAACTGCCTCTTTGTAGGATTAAGGCCTCAGGGGATTTTTCTCCTAGTCTGGCACATTCATTGCATCCTCCTTATTCAGCTCGTATTTGGGCACTTATGTCCATGGGACTTCATGGGTGTAACTTCTGATATTAGAAGGAGACAAGGTCTCACAGCAAACCCTCTAAACTTCTGGCTCTTACAATCTTTTTGCCACCTCTTCTGCAATGTTTTCTGAGCTCTGGGTGTGGGAGTGTTTTGTAGATGTGTCCACTGGGACTGGGTTCCACAAGTCTGCACTTTGATTGGTTATGGTTTTCTGGAGTTTGGTCTCCATCTGCTGCAAAGAGAAGTTTTCTTGATGAGAAGTTGAGACTACACTTATCTGTGCGTATAAGGACCAATGCATATATATTGTTGTTAAGGATTATGCTGGTTTAGTAAATTAGCGTTCATAGAGTCTCTTCCAGTGGCCATGATTTTACTAGCATGGACTAGTTAGCTAGGTTTCCAGTAACTGGCATGGTCTCCCTCTCGTTGAGTGGCTCTTCAGTCCAGTTAGAGAGCTGTTGGTTGCTGCCTAACTATGAGGGCCTCCACTGCGCCTGTGGGTTTATCGTGCCATGCTGGCTGTGGATGTGTCTCGTAGGCATCATAACCAGATAGAGCTGTTGGCTCTTATAAAGCATGTGCATTTCCACATAGTCCATATAGGCTTTTAGTTTGCACTTATCTGTAATTGCTCTATATTCCTTTGCTCAAGCACAGATTTCTAAATTCTAATCTGGAGATTGCTCTTATAGTTAAGAAAATTTAGCACAATTATAAGAAAAAAATGTGTACCAATAGCCCATTTCCTTTTGCAGCACCATTTTAATGCCATTGCAGCCACAATGGGGGCAAAATGATCCTTACAGGGACCACTGGCCTCCTTGAGTTCTACTATTATATAAACCACCACTCCCCCAACACACACACACACACACACACACACACACACACACACACACATCATGAAATGATCCCAACCTCAGAAACATGTGAGTTTATTTTGGATTTAATTTTATTCTTGGCAAGTTTCATGAGAAAGAAATATTTGAGGAGCCTGGGGAGCTTGCAGTGTTGAGAGGCCTTCCCGGCTCTGGTTCCTTCACACACGCGGGTGTTGGTGAGCAGCCTGCCAGAGCTCTTTGGACAGAACTCCGATGGAGTGAACATGGCCAAGCTGGAAGGGTATGGACCTAACATGTGTTAATAGGAAACATCACAGGAGCTCGGAGTTCTAGCGACTTGGGTGGTGTCACATGGATTGGGGAGGCGTCATGTTGTGTTGAGTTTTGCCAGGAGATACGACAGCAAGTCATTTTGGTCGTCCAAATTAGACTGTTTCACTTTTAGGTCCACTGTAGATCCCTTGATTTATGTGGGATAATTCAGAAATAAGTAATAAAATTTTCTGAGGGGAAATTCTATACTTTTAAAAGAAACTGTTAAACTAATTCTTAAGAAAAAAAGAAATTGCATAAATATTGCTTGACTTTGACCAGATCACAGATCTACATGGAAAATGAACACTGCTGTTTAGGGTCCAGGACTGTAGTAACTGATGTGTATATAGTGGGAATTGGTACCAGAATCCCCCGTGGTTACCAATGCCCAGGGGTGAAAAAAGTCCTTTACATAAAATGGCGTGTTACCTGCACTTTTTTACGTATTTCGTAGACATACTCTTCTGTGTACTTAAATCATCTCTAGATTACTTGCAGTTGTGAATATAATCTGAATGGTATGTCACTTGTTCTGTTTTGGGAACATGGCAGGGAAACGTCTGTATTCAGCTGTCATAGGTCTAAAGGTGCGGTGTATGAACAAGACATCACCTGAACAGTGCTCGACTGAGTATTGAGGAGAGGCTAGTGCCAATGCTGGGTGAAACAGCAGGAGGTCACAGCAGGGCGTGCCCACATCCTTCATTAATGTCATTAATGTGGATTCAGCATAGGGCATGGCACATAGCAGTTTAAAGTTTTGCTTCTTTGGAACTTTCTAGATTTTTTTTAAAGCACTTTCATCTGTGGTTGACTGAATCCAGGGATTTGGAACCTATGAATATGCAGAGCTACAGTACTGTGAAGAGTTAGCTCAGTTGAAGCAACAGTGCTAAGAGTCATAGCAGCACCCCGACTGCAAATGGAGAGCATGCTCAAAGGGCTAATGCTGGAGTGCCTGGAGTCCAGGAGGAGGGGTAAGGTTGAGGGAACAAGTGAGAGCTAATGAGACATCAGAGGCCCGTATTAGTGGGAAGCACTTGCTGCCTCTAATCTTTAAAAAGGCCCAGAAGATCTCTGGCTTTGGAGAAGAAGCCCCTATAGAAGTTATGTTCCTGAGTACAGGAGAACAGACTTGGGAGTACCCCCATCCCTGGTAGAAGCACTGGAGAATCTCTCTATAGCATTTTTATAGTAGCTTTTCCTAGAATCTTCCCATCCATTACCCAACCAATCTTATAAGTCTATCGGCATGTCAGAAATGCGTTATCCAAAGATGAAGGATGACTCTTGAGGGTCAAGGAAAGAAGCTAGCATGGTGCTGCCATGTATACGGTACCATTGTGTGTCAAGGCTTTGAAAGTGTTCCACACACTTGGTAATTTCATCTTCTCAAAGGCTCTGACTACTAAGAAGAAGATTGCAGTTCAAGGAAGATATGCTGGCCAATGGCAGATTCCAGTGGCCTGCTCCCTCTCCGGACTCCCATTTCCAAGGCACAACTACTGTGCTTGTGACAATGTGTCAATGGTTTAAGGCCACCAAGCCTTGTATAAGAATCATAGTTGTAACAAGGGGAAGGATGGTCCTCTTTACACATTACACGTAGCATCACAATGAAGTCATAATATTCCTTGAGGAGACGAAGGTGTTAGTTGTGGGGCAAGAGACTCAGGACTGACATTTGAATTTAGGGATTTTGATTCTGAAACTATTGGTCAGTCAACTCTACTACATTGCTCATTAGAAAACATTGGCCGTGGAAGCAGTTTTACTAAGTTAAGCCCAAACCTGAAGTAACATAATGATGTCAGCAAGTCTGATGTTTTGCCTATTGTTAATCTCTGTTTAACTTTATGTAATGTGATTCCTCATTTTGACCGTTTGAAGAGCCTGGGAATAATGATGTTCTGTATTCATGGGGCTGGAGAAACAGCTCAGTGGTTAAGAGCCCTTGCTGCTCTTACAGAAGACCCAGGTTTGAGTCCTGTCGCCATGTGGCAACTCATCTCTAACTGTGGCATCTGACGCCCTCTTCTGGGCTCTATAGGTATTGTGTGCATGTGCTTCACAGAGGTACAGGTAGGTAAAACATGAAATAAAATAAATCTTTTAAGAAAATAAAGTTTAAAAAGGTTCAGGTAACAAGGCAGTGATGGCGCCTGCCTTTAATCCCAGAACTTGAGAGGCACAGGCAGGCAGATCTCTTTGAGTTTGAGGCCATTCTGGTCTACAGAGTGAGTTCCAGGACAGCCAGGACTACACAGAGAAATCCTGTCTCAAAAAATAAAATAAACAAAAAAGGCTCAAGTAAATAAATGAGCCAAAACCAAAAAGAAAATCTTTAAGTAAGTGGGTTGTGAGTTCCAGAAAGATTTCTCATGAAATACCAAATACTACAATTAATCCCAAGTAAGTCACAGTTACATGCTAAATCTTTTATTTATGGAGACAGGCAGTAGCTGATTGGGAGAGTGGCTACCACCCTCACTTCTTACACTCACAGAAGCAGTTGCGATGTTGATCTTAGGAAGTGCTTTCTCATCCAGTGTTGTAATAGCCCATAGCTAGGAGCTACAGATGAGATGTTGAGAGTCCTAACTCTTCTGGTAGCCCCTTGTCAGCCCAGAGGGACCTCTAGATTTCTGGCTCTAGATTCCACAGCTGACCCACCCCAAGGTTTTGTGATTTTTTTTCCATCTTGACTATTAAGACAACATAAAGGGAAAAAACGAGAGGTTTCTATACGGAAGTCTCATTAGATCATCACCAGGCAAATAATAATGTAGCATGAAGCAAACAGTAGAACAAGCCAGAGGATGTGTTGACATCTGGCGTGATGGTCAAAGGGCTTTATTTTGTAATGTATTTTAGTTGGCACATATGTAACACCGTGTTAATAAATCGACAAGGGACATAATAAGCATCAATATAATAAGATACCTGAGTATGCTTTCTTCAAAACCTAAGCTAACCAATAATGAAATGTATGCAAGTTAAGATATTGACTATCGCTGGGTGGTGGTGGCACACGCCTTTAATCCCAGCACTCAGGAGGCAGAGGCAGGCAGATCTCTGTGAGTTCAAGACCAGCCTGGTCTATAAGAGCTAGTTCCAGGACTGACTCCAAAGCTGCAGAGAAACCCTGTCTCGAAAAACCAAAAAAAAAACTATCATTTTACATGCTTCAAAATGAAGAGTTTTAAAAAATTTTTTAGGCCAATGCTAGGAAATAATAAGACCCTTGGTGTAGTGCCTCTGGAATACGTTTAGTCTCTTCGGAAAAGCAATTTGGCAACAGTTATAAGGCATCATAGAATTCCCTCAGCCATCAATTTCACTCCTGGGAATTTATCCTGTGGCCATTATTAAAGACAACAAAATTCACATGCGAGAAAAAACTCACTGCGGCAACAGTTATAGTGGCGAGAAACTGGGATCCATTTGAAGCCCTCAGAGAAGTGACTCACCAAACTACGGGATTATATGTCTGAGGATTCTGTAAAGAAACATAGCTGTTGTGTGTGTGGATGGGGGCAGGACAGGGAGAGGAGAGTGAGACAGAGAGAGAGGGGGAAAGCGGGAGGAGACAGACTGTCTGAAATTGGTGGATGTGATAATGCAGGAGACCCACAGACCCAGGAGACTGATCCAGTGGGCTCTGACGAGTCCTGATTTAAAGTCAGGAAAGAGGATGTGCTCTATTGAATACGTTAGGTCAAGGGGGTAATTATTTCTCACCAATCTTGCATTTGAGCGAGATTTTCAACGTAGAGTCTTATCCAGGGCGGGAGAAAAATCAGCTCCACACAGTTCACCAGTTCCAGTGTAATGCCACCCAGAGCCACCTGTGCAGATCTGTGCAGATGTTATCTTTGGCCAGATATCTGGGTACCCTGGAACTCAGTTGGTGTGAGTCATGAAATGAAACGTCATAGCCTACATAGCCTTTGAATTCATCATGAAAACCATATAGTAAGAATGCTAATGATAATTCACTGAGAAAAAAAAAAGCCAATTAAACTTTACTCTGTGCCTTTGGTTTCCAAAAGTATTATCATTAAGAGTAATTATATGAAAATTAAACTATGGATGAAAGTTAGTGCTCATTATAGGCACTTTCGTATATGCACACTTGTGTGTGTGTGCTCATTATAGGCACTTTTGTATATGCACACTTTTGTGTGTGTGCGTGCATGCACAATGTTGTTGGCAGATGGCAAGGGGCGAGAAGAATTCTTGGTGAGTGAAGTCTCAGGATCAGGCTGGATAGGTGCACTGGTGCCGAGTGCTGGGAACATTAAGATACCATCCTCAAGTAATTGAACTTTGTCTGAAGACAGACAGAATGTACACAGCACCCAAAAACTGTGCATGAACACCCAAGGGAGGCAGTTTGCCAGGTACACAGGCTAAAAATACAACCTTAATGGGCTCAACTTAGAGTGACCAACTGTCACTTTCCTTGGGATTGGGGAAGTTTGCAGGATAAGTCCCAGAGAGAGGGAGAAAGGGGAGGGAGGCAGACTGTATGGAATTGGTAGATGTGATAATGGAGGAGACCCACAGACCCAGGAGACTGATCCAGTGAGTCCCGGTCTGAGGTCAAGAAAGAGGAAATGCTCTCTTGAAGACTTGCAACATACTGGCTGCATCTCCCCCATGCTGGGAGAGAAATTAGCTCCCGCAGTTTACCTCCCTCAGCGAGTTGCTCACCCTAGTCTAAAATATGCAAACCGAAATGCATGTTCTATAAGAGGGATGAAAGATGAACAAGGAATAAGCTGAGCCTCCGATTCCATGGGACAGAGTCGGGAGTATGGTTTGGAAATATTTTGTAGTAGAAGCAATTGAGTGACATTTTGAGGGTCAGAGGGGAGAAGCTGAGATTTTTGGTTTTTTAGATTTTCTTTAGCTAAAAAAAAAAATAAAATAAAAGTCAAGACGGTTGCACAGTCAAATCATAGCAAATAACCCCCTGGTGAAAACATTGATGGTTTAAATCTAAATGGCTTCCTTATTGGGTTTTCCAATTACTGTTTTATTTATTTGGTTTTAATTTTATGCCAAGGGGAATACAAACCTACAACAACACCTCATTAATTTGCACTAATGGGGAGGTAGAGTGCTGACTGGTACGAGAGCACGCTATTTATACGCACACAATGCTAATACATCTGTGGCCTTAGAAAACGCCCGTGCCAATGGGATGGAGCCTACTGAACTTTCAAGTTTCTTCTTGTTTTCCCAGCTGGGCTCTGACCTCTACCACCTCCTGGTGTTGGACTCTCACCACTGACTGTTCCTTGGCACTGCCTTCCAACTGTACTGCTTATTGGTTTACTGGAAAGCAGGGTCTGTCCGTGTTCTGGAGGTCAACCTGTGTGGAGTTGGAGCCAACTTCTAGCTCTCTGAGAGTTATCCTTCTGTGAGGATGGAAATCAGTGTTTGTGAGTCAAGGGGTCCCCAAGGGTTCCTACATCTCAGATTCTCTCCTGGCTAATTGCTAGTTTTATACAAGCCAGTCCTTCCTATTCCTCACTTTCTCTGTATAAAATGGTTTATTGGCATCACAGAGTTTAATGACTGTTGTGTATAATTGCTGAGCACTGCATATACCCCACATGTTTATTAATATTGTCCTTCATCAGATGCTTTTTAGTTATGTCTAGTCATCTCCCTATATTTTAGCCACCTGTCTGCTTATATCTATCATCTATCTATCTATCTATCTATCTATCTATCTATCTATCTATCTATCTATCTATCATCTATCTATTATCTATCATCTCTCTCTATCTACCATCTATCTATCTATATCTATCTATCTATCTATATCTATCTATATCTATCTATCATCTATCTAATCTATCTTTCATCTATCTACCTAACCACCCACATATCCATATATCTAAAGCGTCTATGTATTCATCTATACACCTGCCTATCTATTGACCTAAGTATCTACTATGTATCTACCCATCTATCTACCCATCTATCTGTCATCTATCATCACTCTCTCCCCTTTCTCTCTCCATCAATCCACATATATTTGCAGTGAGGCCAGATCTTTTAGGGTGTCCCTTGTAGAGCAAATAGTGTAGTTAAGGGCTTTGAGGAGAGGAAGACAGGCTTAAAGAATGGGCTGGTTTCAGGGGGCTGGGAGGTGCATGAGGAGAAGGGACAGCGCTCTTGCATGAGAACAGGGACTGTGATCACCACTTCCTTGCAGTGCTACAGTGAACAGACTTTCTTTAAAATATGATGTTATTTTTAATTATGTGTTTCTCTGTGTCAGTGTGAGGGTATATGCACAGGAGTGCAGGTCCCTGCAGAAGTCTGGGGAGTCAGATCCCATGAACCTGGAGTGCATGCCATTGTGGGCTTCTGCATACCTGGGGGTGCTGGGAATTGAGCTCTTAACAGTTTAGCCATCTCTGTTACCCCTGCTGAACAGATTTTCTGATGGCAAAAGGAAGTTATGGCAAAAATCTGAAGAAGTGAAGTCTAAAGGAACAAGTCAGTCTGTGTCGAGCTTGGTGATAACTCTCAGGAGTTGGGTGTCTCAATTTTGTGCTGCTTTTCGAGGTCTTGTTCTTTAAGACAAAACATCCTGGCTCCTCTCAAAAACTGCCAACCGTATACCTTCTTGAGAGGGGACTTGTGCTTTTATTGGCTTCCTCCCTATCTCCAGATGGGGCTCTCTGTTCCCCAACCTCCACCCTCTAATTCTCTAACTCCAGGGAGATTGACAAATCTCATTCACTTCAGAGCCAGGGCCAAAGAATGGATTATTTTTGAGTGTATTTACTTGATGCTGTTCCCTTTCCAGCAAGGCACTATCATTAATTAGAGAAAAACAAACACTGCAAATCCTCACCAGCTGAGCTTGATGTTTTCAAAGACGCATAAACCTCATCTGCATAAAATAAATTAAATTTAGAGCCTACCTAGTGCATACGTTCATTCTGCTGGGTCTTTCCTCCTTCCACATTACGGTCTGCATCGCATCCCAAAGAGTTATCCCCAGCTCTGATGGGTCTGAACTGCCTTCTGGGTCCCGAAAGAAGGGAGTTCCATCCTCACCTGGCTGTTTCACCCAAGAGGCTGATGGGAAGTAAGGGGCACTTGTGGCCAGGCTTTGTCCGCAGAGTTTATTAGAGAGTCCAGGACTGTATAATGCAATGGGTGGTTTTAGCTTTTTCAAGGCTAGAGATTGAACCTAGGGCCCTTTGAATGCCAAATTGCTAAGCATGCAGTCTCCCACTGGGTCACATCCTTAGCCCCTCCCATTTATGCATTCAGAAGCTGAATCTAGGTTAGTGTGGTGGTTCACACCTGTAATCTCAGCATTTAGGAGGCTGAGATAGGAGGATTGCCATGAGTTTGAGACTAGCCTGGGATTATACTTCTGGTTAGAATTATCCCAAGAAATTTTATGTTATTTGTGGCTATTGTAAAGTGTGATGTTTTCTTTTTCCAGCCCATTTATCATATGTGTATAGGAGGGCTACTGAGTTTTTTTTGAATTAATCTTATATGCTGCTACATTACTGAAGGTGTTTATCAGTTGTAGAAGTTCCTTGGTAGAATTTTTGGGGTCATGTATGTAAACTATCACATCATCAGCAAATAGTGAAAGTTTGACTTCTTCTTTTCTGAGTTGTATTCCCTTGATCTCCTTTTGTTGTTTTATTGCTGTAGCTAGGATCTCAAGAACTATATTGAATAGCTATGGAGAGAGTGGACAACCTTGTCTTGTTCCTGATTTCAGTGGAATCGCTTGGTGTTTCTCTCCATTTAGTTTGATGTTGGCTGTTGGCTTGTTGTATATTGCCTTTATTATATTTAGGTATGTTCCTTGTATCACTGCTCTCTCCAAGACCTTTATCATGAAGAGCTGTTGAATTTTATTGAAGGCTTTTCCAGGATCTAATGAGATGATCATGTGGTTTTTTTCTTTCAGTTTGTTTATATGGTGGATTACAATGACATATTTTTGTATGTTGAACCATTCCTGTATCTCTGGGATGAAGCCTACTTGGTCATGGTGGATGATTTTTCTGATGTGTTCTTGTATTCAGTTTATCAGTATTTTATTGAATATTTTTCATCAATGTTTATGAGGGGGAGTGGTCTGTAATTCTCTTTCTTAGTTGTATCTTTGTGTGGTTTGGGTATGAGGGTGACTGTAGCCTTGTAAAAAGGATTTGGCCATGTTCCTTCTGTTTCTATTATTTGGAACAATTTGAGGAGTAATGGTATTAGTTCTTTGAAAATCTAGTAGAATTTCTACTTCTGTGCTGACCTCTTGAAATTTGTAGGCAAATGGACGGAACAGTTCAGTCATTATGGTGTGCCAGGTTCTGTGAGGACACGGTTTAAGGCAACACAGCAGCAGAGGTCTCAGTTGGTGAAGCTTTCGTCTCACAAGCCTGACACCCTGAGTTTGGCTGCCCTGAACCCTTGTGAAACCCTGATGCAGCAGTGCAAGTGTCCTACTGAGAGAAGGGGGCTGAAACTCGAGACTCACAAGAGGCTGTGGCCTGGCTAGCCTGCCTTGTGCAGCAGCGAAGGGATCTTTGCTGTGGGAATTCGTTCCACCAATACCTTTGGGCGTGGCTTCTGTGTGCAGAGGTAATCTGGCTAAGCTGGCCAGGGGCGAGTGAAGTGTCTATTCACAGGCCCAATCCTTCTACTGATCAGCACTGGAGTTTTGATCTGCTCCATTTCAGGCCCAGATAATTTACTTTGTGCCTCATGGCTTTATTACCTCATCGTATTGCCCATCTTGCTTGGGCAATTATTACCTCATTTCCTGGCGTCTCTGCCTTCCGAGTGCTGGGATTAAAGGCCTAAGCCCAAAAAGCAATCTTATTAGCTGGGTATGAATTTCATTTATCATTCGTCAGTTCTCCTATTGACTTGAACCCTCCTTAGGTAACCTGGTGTTCCCCGGCTCTGGGAGGTCACCATATTGCTGTCGAACTTAGTGCAGATACCCCATCCGCATGACACACTACAGCCCAGAACTCCTGGACTCAAGGAATCCTCTTGTCGCAGCCTCCCGAGTGGCTGGGACTACAGGTGTGAACCACTAAGCTCTGCCCAGGTTGGAAGTGAAGCAGGTCAAAACCGGAGTGCTGATCAGTAGTTGGATCAGTAGTGAGATCACGCCTGTGAATAGACGTTGCATTCCCTCATAGGCAACATAGCAAGACCTTGCCTCTTCCTTATAAGAGATTACCTCTGCACACAGAAGCCATGCCCTAAGGCTGGCACCCCTAAACAGACCATGTCTTAAACAAGTCAGGAAGGCAATAACCAATACCCAAGGTTGCCCTCTGACCTCCTTCTTTGTGCTTCAACATGGACATGCAATTGTACGTACACTCAGGTATCACACACACATACACTCACAGATGCACACGATGTCAGTAACAGCGAGAAGTACAGTTTTATTAATTTTATGAGAATTTGACACTTTGAGGATTGTCTGTTCATTTTTTTGAAGATTAAAATCTAAGGATTTAATCCACTGACTCTTGAATTCATTGCTTCTATACCACTTTACTTTTGTTTGTGTGATGGTATGTGTGTGTGTGCATGTGTTTGTGTTTGTGTGTGAAGGTGTGTAATGGTGTGTGTATGTGTGTGTGTTGTGTATGTGAGGTACGTACACATGGGTGTGGATGCATATGCCTTTGTGTACCATAAGGAGCTGGAGGAGGACTTTGTCCGTCTAGCTGTATCACTTTCTACCTTATTTATTTGAGACACAGTCTTTTAATGAATCCAGAGCTAGGCTGGTGGCCATAAACCCAATGACCTTAGTGTCCTCAGTAACCCCCTCACACAAACTGAGGTTGAATACATGTGGCTATGCATTGCCTTTTACATGGGATGTTGGGATCCAAATTATGGTCCTCGTGCTTCTGTGGCAAGTGCTTTGACACATTTAGCCTTACCTTCAGCTTCTCCATCAATTTTCCGATCTCCCCTCCATTACCTGCAGTCATCTGGATGCCGGCTGTTATGTTGTGGTATATGAACTTCTCATTGCCCACTATCTCTGCTGCCCCCTCACACCATCACTTTGGGAGGCAAAGACACAGAAACTCAGTGTCCAGCCATGTGGCTAACGATGTGGTGCCAGGTACAGCCATCACCTGACAGTGCTTACTTGGTCCCGAGGAAAAATCTTGAACAAGTTTCTGTTCCTTCCATGTGTCCACCAGTAGCACCACTGCTACGCCTATTGAGAGACCCTCCTGCCAGGATCATATTTGTTACCAACCATTGTTAAAAGCTATCTTTCTGGTTTGTTCTGCTGTGGCTTAGGAGCCTGTGGTGAGGGCCACAAGGCCAAGCTTCCAAGACTGCACCTTATGAAAGGCCTGTTTTACTCCCACGTGCCCAGCTGAGTGAGACGGCTGACTGAGGAAGCTGTCCTCTTCCGTGGGAAGAATGCTGTCCTCTTCCTGGTGGTCAGGGATTTCCAAGCCAGGTCCAGTAGAGACAGTTCAGGTGCCCTACATGTGCTTTGGTGGTAAAAGGTTTTTGCATTAAAAAACATATACTGTTAGACATGGCTGACCTGGTCAGCGATTGAATTTTAGCATGTTGGTAAATGGCCAGTACATCAATGGAGACCTGTGTGTGTGCTTCCATTTATTTTCTCTGGCTTCACAATGCAATTTCTACTGCCATGTCTGTGCACACATTTGGGCTTATGATATAGTGTGTGCCTTATTGGTGCTTAGCCCTGCACCAATAAGGGCTTTGAATTCAAGCATGGTAACATCCCACTGAGGCTAAAAGGAAGATTCAAAAGTGCCTGTGAGACCCAGACTTTGCTGATGGTCATAAGTTTTTATTTTCATGCTATAGCCAAATGGCACTTGCTTATAATCCCAGAACTGGGTAGTTGGAGGTAGGGAGATCATAGGTTCAAGGACAGATTGAACTATATAATGATTTCAAGGGCAACAGGACTACATAGTCAGACTCTTCTCAACAAAGAAGTGAGCAACGACAAAACCCCAAACAAAAAACTGAGGCCCTCTCTTCCCTACTATAGTTAATCGAATAAGCATTTAAAACCTTTTAAAAAGAATTATACCACCGAAAGACAAATGACACAGTAGGGAAGATACACTGCAAAGTGTTTGACAAGCTAACAGCCTATTTATTAATACACAGTTTTACAGCCACAGTGGAAAAGACAAGCAAGGCCCAAATAAACAGTCACAGAGAGAAAGAATAAGTTTGCAATCGACACGCTGAAAGATGGTTGGCTTCGTTTGACTTAAGGACGATGTTCTAATTACCTTTAAGTCTTTGCCACCACCTAGAATCTCATGAACAGAGAGCTTCAGTCTAAGAACTGCCTCGATCATATTGGCCTGGAGGCATGTCTGCATGGAAATGTCTTGATTATGAATTGATGGAGGAGTGGGTGGCACTACTCCCTAGGCAAGTGAACCTGAGCGTTCAATAGGCCTGCCCATCACCCAGAGCTGACGTCCTCTGTGATTCTTGCCTCACTGCTTTGTGTGCTTTGTGTGAAGCAAGCTCCGTGATCACAGAAATAACATATGGAATAACAAGCAGGCAGCATGGATGTACTGGTTTCTCTGCTTTGGACTGTGGATGCTATATGACTCTCTACTTGAGTTCCTGCCTTGACTTCCTTAAAATGATGGGGAGTAACCTGGAATTGAAAGCAAAATAAACCTCCTTCTTCCTTGAGTCACTTCTGGTTAGGGTGTTTGTCATAGCAACAGAAATGAAACAAGAACAAACTTTAAAACAGAACAATAGTGAAACTCTTGCCTCTCTCACCCCGCCACTGCCCAAACCACAAAGCCCCAGGATTTCACGTGGTTACTAGACCTTCCTAGCTCTTATATTGGTGCTGGGGACTCAATTGCTGATTCTCATACTTGTGAGGTAAGGGCTTCACCCACTAAGCCATTTCTCCAGCCTTGCCTCCTTTTTCACAATAGCCATGTAGATATTTAAGTAATAAGGAGAGTTTAAAACTGTCAATATAACTGTGGCATTTGATAGTTAATTTACTGGCATGATTTTTCTTTATTTGGGATTGGCAGTGCTTGACTAGCTTAAAGTAAACAACAAGTCGCACAGTATATATTAAGTTTTTAACTGACTAAGCTCATCTATGTCTGGATCTAGTCAGTCATATATATTTGCTGTGTGGAGGACAGAGGCTGACACAGCGCTGTAATGTTCATCCTGGAGAAAGACAGGAGTGTGTGGCATGTGGAAGTTTGGAGAAGGAGCTGCCGCTAGAGTAGACTATGTGGTCAGCATGTCACTGAGAAGCTGACTGGGGGAAGAACTGTGAGCAGAATGTTATTCTTGCAAAGGGCCCCGAGGCTGACTCAACACTTCCTCTGCCTTTCTGGGCTCTGTGTTTTGCCTCTGTATTTGGCTCTGATGCTCTGAATTTAATTTCCCTAATTGAAAAAAGCCAGTGCTTAAATCGGATGGATGGTGCAGACAGATGTATTCCTTGAGAGAAACGTCACTCAGAATGACCAGAGATCCTGTTGAGGTTGAATGAGGCTATGGCTGTGTGGTGGATCAAGCTTAGAAGGAAGGTTTAGGGGTGCCCCAGTATGTTGGGCCCATGATCCGCTCAGTCTCTTTCCATAATTCTCAGACACAGGTAGTTTGCCTTTAATCTGTGAAGTATAAGGACTCAGTGGGGGTTCGCTTACTTGCCTACTGTTTCCAGGTTAGTAAGTCATGGAATCTACATCAGAATTAACTTACTCCCTAACTCTGCTCTTTTCTCTTCCTTTGGTCCCTGTGTTCATTTTGTGATATCTAACGAACCATTGAGTGTCTCTATTCCTGTCTTCTGGCATCCTTACTCTTTGTTGCTGGCTACAAAGGGCATCATATTTGAGCAACGAGTTTCAAGAATGAGTTCAGGAGCTCTGTGTCCAGGGGTGGGGTTGGGTGAGCGTGGATTTTATGATGAGGGAGGGATGATGCACAGGAGAGCGCTGTGGGAGAAATCCTGCCTTCTGATGCTATTTTCCACTTGTCTTGCTGTGCCTTGTGACAATGATGAACCATCAGTGTCCTCATGTTTTAGACCGAATAGTAGTATATCTCATGGATTACGTGATGAGTAAGTGGTGAGACCGGTGAAGTGCTCTCATGGTTTCTGTCTACATACCTCTTCCCCACACTGTGGTGCAGACATCCAGAAGGCAACTGCGATCCCAGGTCCAGTTCTCACGACAAAGCCTTTGAGGACCCTGGGGGTGGGAAGGGAGCTTCAGTCTGTCTCTGTGGCTTATTCCTAGTGGCAACTTCACATAGCTTTTGCTGTGTGAAAACAGCAGTGGAAGACAGGATATGGGAGAAAGCCCCTGTCCAAACTTGAATCTACTTTTTATCCCAGAGCACAGCACAGAAAGCCACCTTGGACTCTGTTCCCTCAGTGAAATTCTTACAGATTTTACTCTTTCTACTGCACAAGATTCTGGGATACTTTTATTTTGAAGGAAGGGAAGAAAGAAATCTTACAATGTATGGATGCTATAACCTCTGTCTGTGATGGAATACTGCTTCATCTCCAGGTGAACTTCAAAAAGTTGTACTTTGAAAGGGAATTAATTATAAATTTATTTTGAAGGAACTTTTAGACCTTTAACCTAAGGGCAGGCAGGCAATTCTGTCTTAAACACAGCCCAGGAACACAGCATTATAGCATAAAAAGAAACCAGTTAGGTAGCACTCTCAACTGGACATTTCTTCATTTTCTGCCCTCTGCCCCTCAAAGCCCAAATTCCAAGGAAGAGACCATAATAGCAACTCAGCTTAAAAAACAATCTGGGTGGGTCTGGATTTGTTACATATTAAACCAGTCTGATGCATTCTTTATTTGTGAAATCGTAAAATTAAAATTGATTCCAGAAGAGTGACTTTGAGATCCATTCACATTCTTATTCACAGCCTGCAAGACTGTGTCCAACTTCAGATTCAGAAAGAAACTCACCAATTAGAAGATATAATTTACTTGAAAATTCTTAGTAATCAAAGTTCACTAAAGGGATGGAGATGCAGTTAGGTGGTAGATATAGTTAGATATAGTGAGGTGCCCACCATGCACAATGTCCTGGCACTGGGGAAAATTTGCTGATAGTACTCAACATTTTTCTCGAAGCTGAACTTGCAGATATATATGTATGTATATACATATAGATCTGTATATGTATATATGGCTACATTATGATGCTTTTTGCTTGAAAAGTTGCTGCTTTGATAACTTCATGTAGACCACCATCAGGATGGGTCCAGAAGCAGGTGAGATTATCTTTCACCCAAATGGTTCCACAATGCTCAGGAATCATAATTTAATGCAGGAGATATAGAGAGTTCTATTGCATATAAAAATGCTCTGGCTTTTGGACAGAGACTCATGGATTTCCCAATAGCTTTTGCCACCATTTCTAGGCCTAGTACAATTTATGTTCACACGGGTAATAGGCATGATCAACTGACTGCCGGATATTAATTACATACACTGTTTAAGAAAATCACGAATCTATAAGTAACTACTTTTCATATATCACAGACAACTGAAGATTTAGCATTTGCAAAGCTCGCCAGTGTCTCTGTCACAGTGTCCACAAATGGGCAGTGGATGACACAGGACTCTCATATCCAGCAGCTTACTGCAAACATTGCCATCATTTTAAACATCTCTTTTCTACTCAGCTTTCTGATTTGTGGGTGACTTCTTCTTCTTTTTTTATCAAGCCAGCTTCCCATATCTAGTCACACATTTCTTTGTACACTGTCTTTTCTGTGATCATTTTTTTTCTGCTCCAATCTCTGCCTCACACTCTTAGGGGAGTATAATACATGAGCACGATAAATATTTTTTTCATTATGAGACCATTTTATTTGAAAAGGGATTTTGGAAAATACTGGTTAATGTGATTTTTCAGCAATGGCTGTCTATAGCCACAGAAAGCTTGATTAAATTTTAATTAAAGTAGACTTAATTAAATCCTATTGGGTGAAGCAAAAGGAAAAAGTGATTAACCCTCCTTAACTGTTTCCACCAATCCTCTGCTCAGTCTTTAGGTGTCTCCCCTGGAGGGGACTTCTGTTGGTAGCAGATACCCATGTCAGTCTGGAGGATGGATATGTTTCTTGATTCCCAAGTCCACTGGTGGCCTCTGCATCTCATTTGAACCATGGGCTTCAGTCATTTCCCCAACAAAATATTGGCACCTAAAGAACAAAAAAAATTAAAAAGCTGCACTATTTGAATTTTATATTTACTCGTGTAGCAAAAGATATTGAACAAAGTGTCTTAAAGTCGCCTCCCTCCTCCTGCTTATTCCTTCTAGTTTAGGATGACTCTTTAATATATGTTTCCAGAGTCTCACCACTTTTCTAAGTTCAAATATTTCCTTGCTAATACAAAGCATTTTTTGGAGGACATTTGAAATAGAAAAAAGGGCAAGAAGTAAAAATTTAGGGTACATGTCAATATAAACTATAGTTACCATTTCGGGGGAGCTATCCTGGGACGTTGATGGGTAGTTGCATAAGGTGGTTTTCAGAATGCTCCTTTCTTTTCTCCTGTAGTTATATTTTTCTGGTAGCTTTTTACCAGTCTGCTCATGGGCATCTTTATGAATGTTCTAGATGATCGATATTTTTACTACTAAGTAATCAGTAAATAAAAAGTCAACATAATTGAGCAGGCATGGAGATCTACTCCCAGTCAATATTAATGGTACATTTCTCAATCCTCTTGGCTCTTACACTTATGTCCCACAGAATCAACTAAGCAGGGCTCATAGGGACTCACAGAGACTGAAGCAGCAGTTATGAAGTACTGTGGGACAATGGTCTATACCCTGTCACTTGTATTTTAATAAAGTGTTGATTGGCCAGTAGCCAGGCAGGAAGTAGAGGCAGGGTGACCAGGCAGGAAGTAGAGGTGGGGTGATGAGAACAGGAGAATTCTGGGAAGAGGAAAGCTCAGTCATCAGTCATCACCCAGATAGAGAGGAAGCAAGATGAGAATGTTTCGCTGATGAGAGGTACCAAGCCATGTGGCTAAGACCGACAAGAATATTGGGTTAATGTAGGACATAAGAATTAGCTAATAAGAAGCCTGAGCTAATAGGCCAGCCAGTTTATAATTAATGTAGGCCTCGGTGTGTTTCTTTGGGATTGAATGGATGTGGGACCGGGTGGGACAGAAACCTCTGTCAGCAATGGAACCTGCTAGGTCTTCTGAATATACATTATGGTTGTTTAACTTGGGGTTTTTGTGGGACTCCTAACAGTGGGAATGGGGAGCATCTTTGATGTTTTTGCTTGTTCTTGGGACCTTTTTCTTCCTACTGAGTTGCCTCATCTAGCCTTGTTATTAGGGTTTGTGCCTAGTCTTCCTGCATCTTATGCTGTGTTCAGTTGATATTCCTGGGATGCCTACCTTTTTCTGAAGGGAAATGGAGGAGCAGTAGGTCTAAGGAAGAGGGGAGGTATATGTGGGGAAATGGAGGAGTGGAGGCTTCCTTGGAATGCATTGTATGAGAGAAGAACAAATAAACTTTAAAAAGATATATTCTCAGATGGAAAGGTATCTGGCAGTCAGGAGCCAAGGAGTACCACAAAGTCACACCACATGACAAACCACACACTAGAGGTTTATTGGAAGGGAAAAATCCAGGAGGGTGGCTGCCTCTGTGTTGGTGAGAAGCAGCAAGAGAACTGAGCAGAACACAGAATTGTAATATACAGGGTTTCTTGAGGAGACAGAAATTTCCAGAATGGCCAAAGATTGGAGGGATTATGTGGCCTGATCTTGGGGCAACCTCAGAGATTGGTAGGATTTTTTTCCCTATAGGGTGGGATCTGCCACTCTTCAGCCTGGGGTGGTGGTAGCTAGGAATGTCAATTAGGACTACTAGGGAAGTCTGGGCAGCAGGGCTGACTAGTGGAGCTCCTCAGGTGGGGACCTGGCTACTCCTGTGCCTCAAGGAGTCCGGCCAGGCCTCAGGGGGTCCCTGCCATCAGCCAGAATAGTCTAGGAGCTTGGCAGCCAGAAGACATCAGGGGCTGGAATTGCAAGGAGTCTGTGAACATGGCAGGACCCTCCTGCTGCCCAAGGTGGTGTCAATAGCCAACATGAGGAGCCCTCTCCTTTCAATGGAAGGCAGCTCAAAGGAGATGAAAGATGCTGTTTCAAAAGCCCAGGCTATTGACTCTAGAAAATGTATTAAGCAGGCCAGTCTAGGTTTCAGTGGTTAGTAGTCTTTAAAATATAACATAAAATAAAACATTTCATGTTCTTTAGATGTAGATTTTTCAAGAACCATCCAAAGATGGATTCCTGGATAAGCAGTGACTCTCTCCCATGTGGTGATTGGGTAACCCAGGCTTCCTCTTCGTGGCAGTGCCACCACCCCAGTGGTCTCATGTGTGAACCTAGGCACAAGCAGAATGACATCACGAAGAGGAGGTGTTGCTATTCCTTTAGCATTTTAAAATGTCTGCTCCTAATAGGCATTCCTTTCTTTGTTGTTCTTTTGACACAAGCTCTCATGTATCCCAGACTGGCCTCAAACTTTGTAGCTGAGGCTAGCCTTGAACTTTCAATTTTCTTGCCTTCGCCTTGCAAGTGCTGGGATTATAAGTATGCGCTATGTATTATAAATAATGTGTTATAAGCAGGCATAATCCAAGTGTTATGTAGGCCAGTGATTTGTATGCTTGAGTTAGTTTGTCGAGAACTCAGTCTCCTTGCTTCATAGTTAATTTCTGATGGTGGGGAAATGTAATCCAGCTTCGTGCCCAGGAAGGAGGACAATAGATTTTGGGGACCAGCCAGCATCCCAGACATAGACACTGTCTAGGGTAGAGTACACACTGGCTGGCCAGCAGGCCATACTTGCCTTACCATGCATTTCATTTGGTCAGCATAGTGCTTGTAGAATTTTATTGTTAATGTCAGAAAGCACCTTAAAGACCAGAGATTTCACATCCTATGCCATTTTCTCAGCTGTGGCCTTTGACTCTTGGGAGAGTGACAGCATCGACTCCATATTCTTGCTTGCCACTATTGTCTATAATTGAGTAGAACCTCTGATTTAGACAGGCATGTGTTCTTTTATCACGCCTAGAAACCATCCTTCTACCTAACCTTTACCTCTCACTTCTAGGTACCGATTTTCATTTACCAAATAATCCTACTCACAACAGAGCTTGTCCTCTAGCTCGAGGACTGAAAACCAGAGTGTGGTTCATGCCCATTGCTACCTGCTGCTTCTTCTCTTGTCCCCTCTTATGACATCGTAGAAGCCACAAGGCACATTTACTTTGGCAAAGATGGTCAAGAAATAACAACATCCTTATTGGTTAGGGTTTATTTTTGTGAGTTTGTAAAATTGCAAATGCTCTTGGAAGGGAGGAAGGAAGATAAGAAGGTGAGGCAGGAAAGGAGGAAGAAAAAGCATTCTATTCTCATGGTGTGAACTCCTATGTCTCTGAATAAAATCCTGGCTGCCTTCTGTATGCATATGTTTTATAAGCTCTATTATATTGTGATTGCAAATGGGATCTTTGTGCAGGGAGTAAGGTTTCTTTCCGTAGAAGCTCGGTTTTCTATCCATGTAGGATAAACTTTGTGAAGGTTCCCAGGTGGGAAGTGGTTAAAAGAAGCACAGTACGGAGGTGGACTGAGAAGAATCCTTCCCTTCTAGTTGAGAATTCTGTTCCAGAAAGCTGCTGCACTGAGCATGCCCTGAGTATCTCCCATCCTCCACTTCTGTGTGTGTCTGGGCACTTATTCCTGAACAGTGCAAAGGAGTGTTAGACAGTGCAGGGGTCTCTGGGGGATTCTTAGAATGGATCCAGGCACCGAACTTATAGGTAGGAAAATTAAACTATCTCTCTTCTACTGTAGAGGTTTGGGCGAAGTGAATAGATACTCTTGGAGAAAGAGAGAAAGATGGAGAGGGAGATAAGAGGAGTGGGTAAAGGTGGAGTGTAGTTTGATGTCAAGTTCTTAGGACTCCTTCGGGGACCCACCACCCAGCTCCCAAATAAATCCCACATGGAGTTTTATTCTTAGTTATAACCATCCTGCCTTAGCTTGGCTTGTTTCTTGTCTGCTTTCCTTAGCTTATAGTACCCTGTCTACCTTTTGTCTCTGGGCTTTTCCTGTTTTCATCTGTAAATCTCACTCTTACTCTGTGAATTGCTGTGTAGCTGGGTGGCTGGCTCCTGATGTCCTCCTTCTCTGGCTACTTTCCCTTTGCATTCCTTCTCCCAGTTTTCGCCTATATTTCCACTCTGCCTTCCAGGCCTGCCTATCCTTTTTCTTATTGGCCATTTAGATCTTTCTTAGACCATTAGGTGTTTTAGACAGGCAAAGTATCCTAGCTTCACAGAGTTAAACAAGTGCGATATAAACAAAAGCAAAACACCTTAAGGTAACATTCTCAGCAGAGGCGGAGGAGAGGGAGAGAGAGATAACCCCTATCCCCAGAATGTGTGCCTAGAGTGGCAGGCAGCATCTCTAACTGCGGGGAGTCTCCATGACTTCATCCCTCACTCAGCTCATGTATGGGAGCAGAGGTGACAGTTATCATAGTTTGCTGTTTATCAAACACATTGTCACAGTCCCTTTAGGACAGGTAGGCATTGATTGCACTAGTCACAGGCACCATTCCTTGAGAGGGATTGGACACTATAAAGCTGAGTGTGAGGTTTTTAAATCCTTGCTAGGGAAGAATCTAAAGATGTAGGTGCTAAGGTTGTATCTAAGCCTCCTGTGTGAGAATCCCTGCTATGCAGGCAGTGAGATCTGCATGTGAGTCCTATCCATGCAGCTTGCAGCACATCTAACAGTAACATCTGAGAACCTCTGGCTGAGACATTTGCCCACAGATGAATAACTAATAAATAGCTTAGCAAAGGCTGGAGAGATGGCCCAGTCATTAAAGGCTAGAACAACCAAAAATAAATAGCTTAATAGGGGAAGCAAAACTCAACAGAAGAAGAGGCTTTGGTGTCATGCTTCAAGAGACCCAAAAGAGATCCATCAAGCCACCGTCACAACATGGTTCTCTCCACCTTGTCTTCAGAAGTGTGGTCTTGGGAAGGCAGCATCCACCTGACCTGAGAGCTTAGTAGGCATGCGGGCTATCATGTGCCTCCTATCATCTACTGACCCAGAACGTGTTTCAGCAGAGTCCCCTAGAGATTCTTGTGTGGGTGATGTTGGAGTGCCACTGTCATTGTCTTCCCCATCCACTGTTGGAAACCAGATAGCTTCTGGAACAGTAAAAAGGCTGAGTCATGTTTCTGTAAACAGAAATGGATGTAGTGCTGCCTAGCTGAGCACAGGCCTGGGACTCAGGTGAGCAGAAGGGCTGGGGGTACTTAGCTATCACATGGAGTCTTAGAGTTGGTTGTTCCTGTAAAGCTACCAATAGCAGTTTCCCTTAGGATGTCAGGGTTAAAGCACTCGAAAGGAATCCACTTGGCCTAGATCACAAACACACAGTAGAATATTGCTTATAGATGGAATCGTACCCAACACTTCTTTAACCGTGAAGAAATTTATCTTTCAAAATCTCTGAGGTGTATGTGGTGATTTATAAATTAGGTCTAAAAATTTAAAGGAACATAAAGTCTGCTTAACTCAAACAAGTTGATATGCCTGGCTATATCACTCCCATGCCTTCCTAACAACTGTGACGTGGACTATAATGAATGTTGAAATATAACAAATACATTAGCAATTGGCTTCTGTAGTTGCTAACATCCTGGATCATTTTTTGTTTGTTTGTTTACATAGGACTATTTTCCCCCAAAGGCATGACTTTCTGATTTGCTTTTAGGAAGACTCTCAAGAGTCCAGCCTGGAAATAAATTCAAACAACAACAACAAAAATTCAGCTTGGCAAGTAGTTTTAGATATATTTAAATTTTGTTGTTGTTGTGCTTATTATGGAAAATCTGCATTTCCCCCAAAGCACACAGGATCTATTTCGGCATCAGCCAGCAAATGAGACGGTAATTGGTGTGTAAGCCGTTCATTCTCCAAGTTTTCTCACGGGGCATAATTTGTCTCTTATTTGTCAGGGATGGGTTCTGCAAGACAACACTCCCATTCATGATGGGCACAGCAAATGCACTAAAACATTATCATAGCTGGGATTAATGGTCCACTATGGATTTATGTCAAGAATGTTAATGATTTGTTTATGAATAAGTGGGCCTGTCGCATGGTGAAACAGTAGCCTGCAGAACTGCTGAATGGACAGGATTCTCGCAGGAAATCAATCCTCTTGCCAGCCCCTTTGACTCTCTAAAGTAGCTACTGTGTGGGCTCTGAAAGGTGGCATTTACCTCACCAAGCCCTGCGCTCGCTGCTGCTGCTCTCCAAACTCGAAATTTTGTTCATTTAGAATGGCTAAACTAATCTTTGCAAGACTGGATATGATTCTTTTTTTAAAAAAAATTTAAGCTTATGAGAAAATAATCAAATTAATCTCTCATGAAGTAAAACTCCCTCCCCCCACCTCAGGATTTTCTGAAGTATGAATACGCAGTAGGTTTTAATTGTTAGGTGCAGTTTAGTTATTGCAAAATGGAGTCTAGCAAATGAGAAATATATTGATGAAGATTATGTAATGATTAATACATAATATACACATGCAGATTTAAAAACTCTATTTTGTGGGATTCTATAGGTATGTATGCATGCATAACTTGTACGAATGTTTAGGGCGAGGTTTACTGATGTGTATTTTAGCTACTTTTTTTATTGTTAAAAGAAGAATTTACATTTACTCCCCTTGTTCCCGAAACATTTACCTCTTCAGGAATGCTGCATATGAAAAAGACTTTCACAGAGACACCTAACCTGGGCTCCTAGGAGTTCACAGACACTGGACCAACAGCTAAGGAACCTGCATGGGACTGACCTATGCCCGCTACATATGTGTGACAATTGTATAGCTTGGTCTACTTGTGGGACTCCTAGCCATAGGATCAGGGACTGTCCTTGATGCTTTGGAGGCTTTGGAGAACCTATTCCCCATACTGGGTTGCCTTATCAAGCCTTGATATGAAGGGAGAAGTTTAGTCCTACCTGAACTTGATAGGCCATGCTTTGTTGACACCCATGGGATGCCCACCCCTTTATGAACAGAAACATAGGGAAAGTGGATTGGGGGGAGAGAGGAGGTAGGGGAATGATGGGAAGACATGAGGGAGGGAAACTGCAGTCAGAATGTAAAATAAATGAATAAATCTAATAAAAATAATAATTTTTAATATTTTTTTAAGAATTGAAAAAAGAAAAAGGTTTTCAGTTAAGAAGAAATTTAAAGTAAAATGCTATTCTATTTATTTGAAAAGATTAATTTTTCTCTTCTCTTTGGGATAGAATTAGTGTGTGTTTGGCTGGGAATGCATCTCAATAGTCTGTCATATGCTTGCCTTGCAACTATGAGGACCTGAGTTTGAACCGAGAGTCTTATAAAATGTGGTGTGGAAGGTGACTCATGGTTATAACCGCAGCACTGGGGAAGTGGAGACAAGAGACCTGAGCCTCATGGACTAGTCAGTCGAGCCTGAGTGGCGAGCTCCAGGCCAATGAGAGACCCTGTTGCAAGGAGGTAGATGACATTCCTGACAATGACACCTGAAACTGTCCTTAGGCTTCCGCAAGCCCCCCCCACATGTACACGCACCCCAAGCCCCATATATTTAAAAAAATAATGTAAGTCAAGTTTTTGTTGACATTAATTGGAAGGCTCTTTAATAAAACCTCAAAGTCATTTTGAATAACCTTCTACCATGTGATCTTATAAGGTTCACACTGACTGATTTGGAGGATCATAGCATCCGGGCTCAGAAGCAATGCATAATGTCTATTCAACAACATTGTCACCTGCATAGCCAGGGACCATGCAGATCCCATTCCCATGGTCCTTAGAGCAGTCTCATGGTTAGAAAGCCACTGTGAGGAGACTTGGATAGGTAGTGCTAGTTCCCACTGTACCCTCTCTCTGCTGTGCAAGAAACGACAGGCCACAGTCTGTGTGGTCCCCTCATATCCTTCTCCTCTTGATTGCATTGTGGTTCATAGGCAGGTAGATGGGCTTGGTGAGCGAGCTTTAGAAAAATCATGGGCTCAGATAAGGAATATAGAACTCTTCACCAGGGTGTGGACATCTTACATCAGGACATAGCTTCTTGGGTTGCATCCAGTTCTTCAGAGAGCCTATGGGAGATGTAAGGCTGGTACTCTACAGTTAGCAGCAATCCTAGCTTGATCATTTTTATCATACGCCAGATTACCAACCCTAGGCCCTTGTCCAATCATGCAGGGGTTGGTTATCACATATTATTTTTCTATTAACATTATTGTCATTGCATCTTTTTTTTTGTACAGTAAACATGGTGCTAAAGCTAAGGGACTCAAATTCCTAAGGACCCATTTAAATAACTGTCACACCCCCACCCACCCTTAGCTGCAGCCCTGGCAATAAATGGCAGACATATATGTGGACTTGACCTCCTTTGATCATTCTCAAGTTCATCAGTTTAGAAGGGAGAGCTTTCCTTAGGTTAAGAAGGGAATCTATTAAACTTTATTTTCATACTATAATTAATAGTTTTCAATATTGTTTATTGCATTAGTCTCTATTGTTCTAACAGATCTGGATATTAGACTATTGCAATAATATCCAGGTATTAATTATTTTGTTATTATTATTTTTGGTTTGGGATAGAGTAAATTACATCTGAAGAGTGGGGTTTTTTAGATTTATTTATTTATTATGCATATAACATATGCATATATGTTATATGCATTTATTTATTTATTTATTATGCATATAACATTCTGCCTCTATGTATGTCCACACGCCAGAAGATGGCACCAGATCTCATTACAGATGGTTGTGAACCACCATGTGGTCGCTGGGAATTGAACTCAGGACCTCTGGAAGAGCAGCCAGTGCTCTTAACCACTGAGCCATCTCTTCAGCCCCCTGAAGAGTGTTTTAAGCATCTACCCTGCACAGGGTATTAGTGTCTGGACTTTGAGGAAGGGAAGAGGCATAAACCTCAGATTGGATGCTAGAAGGACTGAGAATGTCCATCTATATTTTGTCTATGATCAGGACTCAGTGGGGACAGAGTTCCTTCATTTCCCATTGTGTATTTTTCCAGTTCTTGAATATTGATGCAGGAGAGACACCACACAGTAATGAGATGCCACTAGACATGCGGAATCCTAACAGCCTAGTGTATTAGCTATGGAGCAGAAATGTATATTCATTTATACTGTTCATTTCCCATCTGCTTCTATATCTTGGCTGAAGGAAATCCTTTCTTCATCTCCTCCGTAGATGTGATTTTCAGTAAGAATGAGACTATAGAGGAGAACAGGAATGCCATCCTTTACCTCACTTCTGCATTAGGAGTGAATGGTTCTCCTGGGGATACTGACTCTCCAGTACTGGTGTTCATCAGAATCACCAGCAGATGGAAACGGAGGCCCTTTTTTCTACCCTTTAACTCGTGCCCCAGAGGTGTCTCAAAGGGAAGGGCTCTGTGCATGGACTTCGTAAAGGGATAACCCAAACTCCTGCAGTTCTAAGATCAGGCTGTACATTTTTTCCAGATACAGTGTCTGTAGTTTTATTTAGACTTCCAATGTGGCCTGAAGTCTAAAATGACTTTATAAGGCATTGTCCTTGTGGGTGGAACAAAGAACATTGATTGACATCTCATTGAGGTTGGGAGGGAAATGGATCAAATTCATGAGCTTCAGAGTGATGAAATCCTATCACAAATGGATGGCACTTAGAATAAACCATGTTTTTTTTTATTCATACAGAGAAGAAAACATTCCTATTAAAGTACCATTACGTATTCTGTCACTACTACCTAAGAGTGATGATAAGAATTGACGACTAAAGGTTTATGTTATGCATGATATTATTATTATTATTAGTATTTATTAGTATTAGTCTTAGCATTACTTAAAAGATTTGTATTTATTTTAATAATGTGAATGTATGTGTCTGTGTGAGGGTATGTTCCTGTATGTGCAGGTGCCTGCAAAAGCTAGAGGCATCAGATAGCCATGGAGCTGGAGTTATAATTGGTAGCAAGATGCTGGATGTGGGATTCCCCTCTGTGTGCTAAGAGTATGTTTTATTACCATTGGTTAATAAGGAAACTGTTTTGGCCAATAGCTTAGACTTAGAACAGAGATATATATATAGAGAGAGTAGGCAGAGTCAGGGAGATGCCATGTAGTTGCTGAAGGAGAAAGATGCAGGAACTTACTGGTAGGCCACAGCCTCGTGGTGATACACAGGTTAATAGAAATGGGTTAATTTAAGATGTAAGAGATAGCTAGAAATATGCCTAAGCTATTGGCCAATATAGTTTCTGTGTGATTATTCAGGTCTGGGTGGCTGGGAAATGAATGAGCAGTCTCCGCTTATGGAAACCAAACTCAGGTCCTCTGCACAAACAGTATTGTTGATTTCTCCAGTCTAATATTATATTATTATTTATGTCTCACCTGAGTCATGATTTGGGGCATCTGTAGATACTTTCCGAATGGGCGAAGAGCCTCCATACTCTTTCAGTTAGCTGCCTCAGCCCAATAGTCCTGGATTTTAAGCGCATGCCCAATCCCTTGTCTGTTACTCATTTTCAGAGGAATGGCATTCATAACTCAGGGCAGACACGGTCATGGCATAGATTAAATAATGATGTTATCAAAGAAACTAGCTTGAATTCCAAGAAAAATTCTTCTTCATGGTTCAAAGAGAGAATTGAATAAAACACAAATGGATACCCTCCCTGAATTTTGAGCTTCTTCATTCTCTAATACATTTTGGAATGTGGCCTTCTAGTTCAGAACTGTGATGAAAACTTCATATTCTTCTTTTTTAATGCTTCTAGACAGCTAAACGAGGAGGTAGCTTTTCCATAGGATTGAAGGGATCTTGTCTCTTTTTGAAATCCTAAACGATTATTTTCCAGATTTTCTGTGACCAGAGAAACATTTTAAGTACTAGCTTCAATTTTATTTCTCTTTATGTAGTACTAGGTAGCAGAGAGAAAAGTCAGTCCCCCCGCAACCCCAACTACTAATATTGTATAAACTGTAGTACTCTAACTGGATCCTAGTTAATAAACATGTTGCTATTGTTCATCAGAAAATAAAATGCCATAGAAACCAAAGTGAATGTGACTTTTCGTTAGGGAAATGCAAATCAGAACTAGAGTGGGATGCCCATTCGCACTCATTAAGATGCTCATTCTCTCTCTCTCTTCTGTTCTCTGATTGTAGTGGAGTTGAAACTCTGTAAATGATACTGCAGGGTCAGAAGGATCAATAAGGGTGCTTTAGGGAACAGTAGATACCGTTCTTCAATTTAATTGACAGTGAAGGTCTAGGGACAGTGAAGACACCAAAGTATTAAACCCTGAATCTTCACAGGCCCTGGAATGCTTGTGTGACTTACTGTATACCATTTGATGGAATCACACAATTAACATGCTGGTTTTTCTATTTGTAGTTTTAACGGCAGGGATTAAAAGATTGTTAAATGGTTCAGGGAAACCCATTTCATCCTACTGGTGGAGGTGATTAAGTCAAAAGAGAAGAAAGCAACTGTAGTTGATGGTCCTAAATGCTGGCTGTGAGGAACTGGATGTGCAGGCAGCACCACCGTGGGAACTCAGCAGAGGGACCGGAAATACGCTCCAGCAGATGCAGCTGCTGCCGGTTATATATGTGGCACGTAGTGGGTAGGGAGGGACTCCAGCTTTGTAACAGCTGACAACAGATCCAAGTCCTAGGCAGAGTGAGTTCCTTCATCAGATCTACATTGCATGGGGTCCACGGTCAGACTCCTTCAGCCATCTGTAGTTTTGCCCAGGATATTTTGGTGAGATGGAGGAAAAGGGTATGCTTACCTAAACCAGCTCCACTCGGAGGCCCTTGTGATTTCTTGGTTGCAGTAGAGAAGGGGGAGCATTCTGATGTGCTTTCATGGGAAAGATTTTTAACACGTCTGCCAACGTCTCTCTTTCCGGTGGGACTTGGATGTGTTGGGTGAGTGAGAACATTGGCTCCAACCAAACCAAATAGCTGCCCACGTGAACAGGAATTCCTTCTCTGAGCTGTCGAGCTACAGCTTGCATGAGGACAGTGTGAGCATCAAGTCCACCTTCTAAAGATGTTGATGTGGAGCACCAATCCTGAAACATTGGAAGCACTGAAGTATGTGCATATATAAAAATGCATGTAGGAACATTTTACTATTTGATTACATATTTTGCTGTTTGAGTTAAAGTTTTTGATGTACAATACATTTTTCATTATGCCGACAGGGTCCGACGTCAACATTCTGAGAAATTGTTGGAATGCTGTTGATATTGGCCTTGATAGAAAAATACCCATATGTTCATATAGCTGGTTAATTAGGAGTTTCCCATTTATGTCAAAGACACATTTTCTATGGAATGTAAAGGCACTTTAAAACTCAACCATGAAGATGATTTATAAATTTCATAAATTCAAGATTTTCATGCTTAAAGAAGCATAAAAATTGCTTGGGTGGGGAGATGGCTCAGCAGATGAAGCACTTGCCACTCGGCTTTGAGGATCAGCGTTCAGATCCCTAGAAACCATATGCATGCCTATGTCCCAGGAGGTCGGAGGTCAAAAAACTGATTTTCTCCCACAACAAGCTAATTAGCTAGCCTAGCTAAAACAGATAGCTATGGTGAGAGACCCAACCTCAATAATACGGTGTAGGGTGATGGAGGAAGTCAGGCCACCATGTGCATGCCCACATGTGATCATGTGCATGCATACACAAGTATCCACACATATGTAAACACACGCACACACATACACCCAAAAAGGAAGTATGTCCCAGTGAATCTCTGGGTGCTATACTAGGTACTCAACAGTGGAGCTGATTTAACTGTGGTGACAAGTGACTGGACTCTTCCTTTCCAGGGGCTGGCATGCTCATACTGGAAATAAATAGCAAATATCCCTAACCATTAAAACAAACTATCATAGTACAATAGTATAGACGCAGGCAGTGTTGTGCTGTACAGGAGCTGAAAGGGGTCAATGTGATTCTGGGGGGGTCTGTTGGTCTGTTTTAATTTAGAGAGGGCTGACTATTTGAGAAGGTGCTCTTTGGTTTTTTTTTTTTTTT
>JAQHUG010000161.1:3530396-3571187 GCA_028555095.1 Dicrostonyx torquatus
CTTGCTCTGATGTGAATGTGGGTCTCTGGCTCTATCTCCATCCATCATGCGAAATTTCTATGGTGACGATCAAGAAGGTGCTCTTTGAAACATGAATATTCATAAGGAGGTTGTCCTGCGGCCCTGGTGGTCCATACGCTGCAGGCAGAAGGAACAACATCTTGAGGGCCTTCTGTTGAAAACAAGCTTGGTCATGGTGTTTAGACCACTGGGAGAGAACAAAGCTCAGGAGGAAAATGGGCTTGAGAAAGTGGTCCAGAGTTAGAACTGCCAAGCTATAGTTGGGAGTTTGAAAGCTATGCTCATCTCTATACCACCAGTGCATCACCATGCTAGGGAGCTTAGAATTTTACCTTATGAGTGACAGGATGCTCACTGTGGGTCTTAAACAAAGAGTTGACAGAGAATTAAATCTCATAGAAAGAGAATACCTGACCATTGCTTGGAGGATATGCTGTAGTGAACAAGAAAGGGGACAAGAGGCCACTTGTGAGATTACTGTCCTAACTCTAGCTAGGAACTGATGACCATGAGAACAGAGTCAATGAATGGTAATTGGTTGGGGGTATGCTTTGATGAGAGACACAATAGGGATTATCAGTAGATAGGGTATAGACTCTCACAGAAAGAAACTGTCTCTTCGGATTTTAGCTTAAACAACTCTGTGAATGTTGGTAGCATTCATGGAGGAAACAAGGATTCCAGGGAAGACATAATGGCAGATGACATTTATTTTCTTTTAAAGAAATAAATAAAGAATAAATAAAGAAAAAATAAAGAATGGTGTATTTTTTGGCTATTGAGTTTGAGATCCTGATTCAGGCACTAAGAGAGGAAGGTATATATATTAGGGCAGAAGTCTTACGTAGACAGATACATTTGCAATATAGCTGGAGGTTTAAAACAAGGAGCCAAATGTTCAGGGTAGAGAAGAGGTATGAGAACAGGTCCGTTGGTGCGTCTTCCTGTCCTTGACCTTGTAATGTTGTGCTATTATATCAACTGTTGCTGAGGACAAATTATTGCATTCTCTAAGTGTTTTATAAATTGTCCAGCATAACACGTGGATGCAACACTATGAAATCTTCATACAAAGATCCTCTTATGTTTCGTTTCCTTTGAAGTGCAGTGCAAAATATTATAAACTCTGGGAACATTCAATTTCCAGGAAATATTTGTTTGAAAACTGAAGACAGCTCTCTCAATGTGACAATATTTTATAACATCATTACTTTAAACCTGAATGTGCTTTTTATTAGGAAATGGCTGAATTTCCAGGAAGGACTCCTGAAACATTTTCCATGAAGAAAACTTGCATTTCTGTTGTTTCTTGCTACCACCAGTTTATAATCCTGGGTTGGAGCCAGAACCCTTGATGTTAAATTGATTTAGCATTTTTGGAGCATTGACTTAAAAATAAATGAAATGCCTTTGAAATGGTTATGACATAGTCATAAAAGGAATAACATGAAGATCAAATAAATATCAACACTGTGATTTGAGGAATTAAAAAATAAAATCCTACATCCTAGGCAGGTATTGGCACTCTTGTCCACCTACACTGTGAACCTAAAATGAAAAGCAGGTGGGCTGTGTTGGCTGTCCTTGGCTGCGGTTTAGGAAGGTACCTTTGTCTCACGGTGGTACCCATTTGTCTTCTTTTAACACCCACTGCAGCATGGTTAATGATAAACACTCTGTCTTCCCATTGCTTTAACTGTGTTACATTTAAATGTAAGATGAAACTTTTATTGTATCAACATATTACAGGAAGTTTATGACTTACAGTCTACAACCATATGCAAAAGAATAATCACCAGGTAGTGAAACTTATGTAATGAATTGTTCCCCTTTAAGATTCCTATTGGGAGTTTTTATTTATTTGTTTTTTAAGTGTTGGAGTCTAATGTAATTTTTAGTGTGTGCTTTAAATCATAAACCAAATAAAGTCTAAGGAGTCCTTTCTTTTACCTTAGTAATTTTTACTGACTGTTTGCAAACATTCTTTGTACCACCAAAGAGTTACCAGTTTTGATTTCTAACAATTTAAGTTTCATTGATATTAATATAATTCAATTCTTCTTGTGTTTCTTCTTCTTGCATCCCTGGTCTAGTTCTTCAAGTGGTGCATATATACTGTGTAATATTATTTGTGCTTTCTTATTTGCATTTGATGCATTTTATGTTTTCTTCTATTCTGATTGTATTTTATTTGGCACATACAACCTCATAGGTTTTACACGTCAAAGAAAAAAAGGTGCCTGGAGTCAGGTAACTGTCTGTGTTCTGCATGATCTCTTCAGCAGTTGTGTAAGTAACACATGACATTGATGGTCTGTAACCTAGACCAAGAAACTTTAGTGAGTTAATTCAACCCATTTCTATGTATCTTATGACTGATAAGCTATTTTGATTATGTAATTTGTAGCATTCTAAAGTTTATATTGATATTTTATACTATCTGCTTTAATGAAGTTTGTTCTCTTTAGTGATTCAAAAGTTATAGATTTTTTCCTCTGAAAAGAGTATTATGTAATTAATTTGAGGCATGGTTTTTGAGTGGCATAGTCTACATTTTTCTTACCAAAATCTACAAATAAATGGTGATTTATTCCAAGCATAGGTAGAAGTCAGTTTTGATGTGGGATTCCCCTCTGTATACTATAAATATATGTGATTACCATTGGTTAATAAAGAAGCTACTTTGACCTGTGGCAGGGCAGAATAGAGCTAGGCGGGAAAACCAAACTGAATACAGGGAGAAAGGCGGAGTCGGGGAGGGGTCTTGTAACTGCTGAAGGAGAAAGACGCTAGAACCTTACTGATAGGCCACAGCCTCGTGGCAATGCATAGATTAATAGAAGTGGGTTAATTTAAGATGTAAGAGCTATCTAGGAATACACCTAAACTATTGTCCAAACAATGTCGTTATTAATATAATTTCTGTGTTATTATTCAGGTCTGGGGGCCGGGAAATGAACATGCCATCTCAATCTAGACAGTTTTCTTTCTCTGCTTTCTGACCTTAATATCATTTAAGAGTTCTATATTCAGGTTATTATCATATTATTGTTTTTGGATTGTATATATTTGCTTTCAACATACAGTTCTAACTTCTTAGATTCACTTTGATATTTAATTGACCTGCTTTATAGTCATTGACTTGAGGTAATATTTTACAGTAAAGTCATGGTTGACATTTGTTATTCTGAGCTAATTTTGTGGATATATATACATAATGAACATAAATACATTTACAATATATACAAATATAATTTTTAGATCTTCTCAAATCCTATATACCATATCCTTTCAGTTGCTCTGTCTTGTACATATGTTCACATACATGAACAAATACATAGAACAATATGTATTATAATATATGTGCATTTGATAAACATTGTAAAATTAAAAAAGTGTGCTCACCATTATTTTATTGTCATTAATGATCCTTAATTTTAGTAGATATGGAGCCTAGGATAAGATGTAAACTTTGCAGTCATAAACTTGAGTGGGAAATACCTCAGCATGTACTATAGTCTGCATTGTTGAACATTCTGCTGATTTTTCGAACAGTTTCTTAGAGAAGATGCCATCATATATGCTAGCAACTTTATAAAATTAGTTTCTAAAGCTCCCTTTGCTTCCTCCTAAAGAAAGTGGCATGTGGCAGCTTGCTTCCACACTTGTCTTTCCAGTGATGTTTTCGCTCCCTCATGTCAGCTGGTAGTTTGCAAATGCTCCATGATGCTCTCTTTCCCAGTGTTAAAGAGAAAGCTAAAATCATGAGCTTTTCACTTTGTGACTACATCGCAGCCACAGCTCTTGCGTCTTACGTTTCTTTAATCCAATTAGAGGAAGGTTCTGTGTCATTTCATTTTCTTTTTCTTTTTTTTTTCAAGTTCTGAACAGAAGATTAACCATCTTGAAATTAGTTTTCAAAAACTCAGAAGGCTCTCCAAACCCTTGGAAAAGCTGTGGGTCAGCTCTCGGCTTAGAACAACAAATTAAATTTAATTCACTCCTAGCGTTTTCGTTAGACTTTCTGAGCTGTAACTTGGTACCGAGGGACTAAAGATTATTTTTGTTATACATGGGGGCAGTCAGTCCTCTTTGACAGCATCTTTCTATTCTGCAACTTGAATGTCCCTTCTCGATATTTCTTGCCCTCTTGGGGAGTCACTTTGAAAATAACATATGGCTTCCCTGTTCATTTTGTGAAACGTGTGTTTAATTTGGCTGGGAGAAAATTGTACTTGACATCAGTTTTGCTTGTTTTTCTTTTAGGAAGATCTCTTCTAAAAGGTCATTTCCCAATAAGGCTACGTATAATTTTATTAAATGCATACTATTTATTATGTGCCAATTAAATTCTTCACACACTCACTCATGGAGCACACAGCAAGAACGAACAACAAATTCAGTCCTCTTCCAAATTCCCTCTGGGACTTGACTCACAGGGCAGTGATATTATCATGCTTATTTACACGTGGTCTTTGTGGTTAGCTAACAAGGACTGGGGAATATGTCGCTATGTTTCTCGTTGGAAGACCAAAGCTAATTCCACTTCCCTCCTTGAACTTGGGTTGGTTTTTGAGACTAGACAGGGGAATGCAACAGCAATGACTTGCTGTGACTTCAAGAACTGGGGAGGAAGAAAGCTGGCAGCAGCTGTCCTGTCCCTACCTTGTGGAATGTATTCCCTGGAGCTCTGAGTAACCAGTGATGTTCGATCAACCCAATAACATATCGGAGAAGTCAAGGGCACACAATCTGGCCAGGGGCTCACTTGCAAATGGCCTCCTGGGAGTTTTGAGGTTCCAAATTCTAAACATGGAATACCTGTCTGCATAGAATGATTTGGGTCAGGGATTGATGGTGTAGCCCTGTTGGTAGAATGCTTACTTGGCCTGTATGGGACTTTGAGTTTGATTTCCAGCATGTCATAAATCCAAGTGTGGTGGCGTATGCTTGGTATTCTAATACTCACTAGGTGAAGGCAGGAAGATAAGAAACCCAAGCCATTCTTGGTTACCAGGAGTGTTTTAATCTGGTTTGTGCTAATGTGTCTCTGTCTGAAACAAGCAAAGACTACAATGACTTGGTTTTGCTAAGCTGTATGACTAGTAAGAAGCGGACCTGGATGCTGAATCAATGTTCTAACCGTCTGATGCTCAATCTGCCTCTCAAGCTCACATGACCCTCTCCTTAGTTGACAGGATTTATTCGAGTTCAATTTGACTCAAAAATTCTTTCAAAAATCTTAATCCAATTTAAAAGCGTTGCCTCTTGTACTACATTGCATTCCCTGGTGCTTTGAACCTATTAATTTTGGTCGAAGTCTTAAGGGCGAACATAAGCTCATGAATGAACTTGTTGAGCGAATTAAAAAATACCACTAAGCCTTAGTTGCAGGGTGTGTGTGAGCTGTTGAGCTCAATTTATTCATTTAAGGCCTGATGGACTTCTTAGGGACGCATTATTTCATGTTCTTGCTTGAGAAACATCTGTATGTAGAGCTGGGCTATGTGCTGTAGCAGCCGTGAGAGGGGAACTAGGTTGTCTCAGGATGTCAGGTCACTTCCTCAGGGGAACACATTGACAATCTAAGAACTGCTGGGCCCCGTGCCTGAGGTGTGAACTCCCTAGATGTGTAGTAAGGGCTTCCTCTAGCCAAGTTGTTTTCTCTTTCTCTTGAAAAACAACTACCTTCTTCATCCCAGGACATAGTTGATAATGGAGACCCCTGTGAGACTTGGGTGTCCTTGAATGGGCCAAGGTCAGAGAAGCTGCCATGTGTCAGCATGCTGGGAAAACCGAAGGAACAACTTCTGATTCTTGCTTTTTTCCATTATAGCTCTGCCCTGGGGTTATTTTAGATTTTTCTCTTATGAAATGACATTTTAATACATTATGCTGTACCCAGGGTTAAATACCATAGCTGTTATACCAAGACTTTCTGTGAAAAAGTAAGAATTTTAAATCACCAAGGACACTTTTGATCCCACTGGGGGATGATGTGGCCCTGTTCACTGGATCATTTCAGAAAGTGAAAATTTCATAAATAACTTAGCTGCACTAGATTATTGAATGAGACTGAAAAGCAACATAGCGACCACAGCAATTACAAAGCCCCCAGAGTCAAAAGCAGGAACAGGCTTGGGAAATTACCAGAAGGCTTGCAAGCCAGGAGTCTGTGCGCTGGGCTAACAACAGGCAGTTCTGAGTTTAGGCGTTTGAGTACAATGGGTGTGCACTTCTTTCTTGACTCTCACCTGGCAAACCTCTTCCCCCAGAACTTTACTAGGGGATAAGAAGTTGACCATGACGTGCCATGTCCCCTGTGGCTGTTCAATGGCAGACCCTAGCTCGTGCCTTAGTTCATTTTCATAGCATTCAGTGAGACCTGCTGTATTCTTGGTGTCATATCCAGTGTTGAGATGTCCCTTGAATAGGCAGGCCTGTCCTTGCTCTCCTGCAGTCTGTGAGATAGCTAAATGCTGGTCCAATTCTGTCATTTGTATAGTGCAACCACCGGTGCTGAGACACTGAATACCTCCCCACATTTTATAGACTATGCTAACTGAAATATTTGCTCTCTCGTTATTAAGTTTTCACACCTCATTAGGTAGTGCATTTGTTTGAAAGGAAATATTTATGACCTTGACTTCCATAGGAAACTAGTGCCACTTGCCATAAAAGAAAGAAAGAAATAGAAATGAAACTAGTTGGGAGAACTTTTTAAATGTTTGTTTCTGAGGTTCCTGAACATGGAGTCAATATACTAAAAGGAGGATCGGCATGTAAGATGTTCACAGGATACTGGCATAATATTGACCATATTCTGTCTAATACCAACATCAAGGGAATTCAAGTGAAAATACAATTTTCATTTTTAGACAAGATAAACACATACAAAGCTACACCTACTCACTCCCTAGAGTTAGTTCCTGTGACAGAGTCTCACCCATATTTTAAAGTTATTGGTCAGACTAAGCCTGGTTCACTGAATATTCTTTTCTTATCTGGCCTCCACATCAGTAGACAACCACCCACCACTTGAGGCTCTGCATTCTCTTTCCTGCACCTTTGCCAAGCATTAAGCCTGACACAGACCATTTGCATGAGAGAATGAAGTGCCTTTGTTATTCACACTTGGACTTACGGGGCCCATAGGCAGTGTTTGCGAGGACTCTTACTGGTGTGATCCTGGGAATGCATACTGGGCAAGCCGAACTCTTTGCTCAGCTTCCACACCCCCTTGGTGGAGGGAGTATGTAGGAACAACCTACAAAGCCCACCTCATTTTTCTGTGGTGTTGCAAATATGTGTGAAAAGATGTGCAGGGACTTGTGCGGTTCTCTTCGTGGCACAGAGGTGATCTTGAGGTAGGTAAGCATAGGGAATAGTTTAGCTACCTGGGACTCTGCTTGGTTTGGGCCATGCACATACCCCTCTTCTAATAATGTCCTTGGCAGTTTGAAACCCCTTCCTATACCTACTATGTTCACATACCCCTTTCTGCACAAGGCACCTAGAAACTTGACTAGTAACTTAGGATCTTTCACCTGTATTTGGCTATATGCCTCCCTCATTCTGTACAATGGAATAAGTTTCCCTTCATGTTACTAACAGTCACACTTAGACAGATTGTGTTTGATCATATTGATATGTCTGAGCATGAAGATAGATAGAGAAATCTAACATGAATAAGTTTTAGGTGTGTGTGAAATAAAGCAAAATTGCGTCCTTCAGTGAACTTGTAGGGGCAAATCTTCTATTTGCCATCTTATTTCTATATGTAATTAAGAATGAGTATGATTAAAGTCAGATGCATTATGGTAAGGGATATATGCAGCAGAAAAGGGCTATATAACTTAACCTGTCAATCAAAAAAATCAAAAAAAGTGCCACCCAAAATACATCCCTAGTAGCCAGCCTCCCCTTCCTTTAAATCCCATCAAAAGGAGCCCAAGTAGTAACTCAGGACCCTTGAGTACATTCATTCACTCACGTGGCCTGCTGTCAATCTTGACAGTGTATTACTGTCTAAACTGAACATCGCTTTGCTTTGAGAAAAGTATTCATTCTAGTTTGCAATCTAGGGGTGGGTGGGTGCCTTTATTTCATTCCTGAATAAGGCAACAAGAACCTGCAAACAGCTAACCCAGACCCTGAGTGCTAGTAATGACCAAGGAGTTCCATATTTTCCTGGTATGGCTTAGGCACATTCTTTGCTCTCAGGGCACTCAAGGAACTAGTAATTGCCATTGGGAAAAATTTATTAGGAATGACTAGACTTCACATAAATATTTCCAATTAATTAAAATTAATTTCTTTAATATCCCCAATACATTTCTCACCCCTCTTCTCCTCCCATTACCTCCCTCCCTCCAGCCCTACTCCAATCCACTCATCCTCTGTTTCTGTTCAGGAAGGGGCAGGTCTCCCATGGGTATCAGCAAAGCATGGCATAGCAAGTTGTGGTAAGACTAAGCTTCGCCCCTTATATTAAGGCTGGGCAAGGCAATCAAGTATGAGGAATAGGTTCCCAAGAGCCAGTCAAAACATTAGGGACAGCTCCTGCTCCCATTGTTAGGAGTCCCACAAGTAGACCAAGCAACACAACAGTCACACATATGTAGAGGGTCTAGGCTGGTCCCATGCAGGCTCATGAGGTTGTTGGTTCAGACTCCCTGAGTTCCTATGAGCCAGGTTAGTTGTTTCTATGAGTTTTTCTGTGATGTCCCTCAGGCTCCTGCAATTCTTCCCTCTCTGCAACAGGATTCCCCAAGCTCAGCCCAATGATTGGTTGTGGATCTCTACATCTGTTTCCATCAGTTTGGATGAAGGCTTTCTGAGGACAACTGGTTGGAGTAGCCACCAATCTGATCACAGGAGATGACCAGTTCAGGCTTTTGCTAGAAGTCTTAGTTATAAGGTCACCATTGTAGATGTGTGGCGTTTCCCTTGCATCAGGGTTCCACTTGACCCTGAAATGTTCTCCCGTTTTCAGTCATCTTTCTCAGTACTCTCCCCCTGTGCCCACCCAACCCAATCCCTCAAGTTCCCATCCTCACCCACCTCCAGTTTACCCAGATCTCTTTGATTTCCCCTTCCCAAGGGGATTCATGAGTCTCCCCTTGGGTCCTTCTTGTTACCTAGCCTCTCTGGGTCTGTGGATTGTAGCATGGTTTTTCTTTACTTTACAGCTAATATCCTCTTATGAGTGAGTACATACCATGTTTGTCTTTCTGGGTCTGTATTATCTCACACAGGATGATTTTTTTCTAGTTCCATCTATTTGTCTTCAAATTTTCTGTTGTCATTGTTTTTAACAGCCGAGTAATACTCCATTGTGTAAATTATCACATTTTCTTTATCTATTCTTCAGCTGAGAGGCATCAAGGTCATTTCCACATTCTGGCTATTACAAGTAAAGCTGCTATGAATATAGTTGAGCACGTGTCCTTATGGTATTATTGAACATCCTTTGGGTATATGCTTTCTTCAAGCCTCTACTTAGTCCTTCCCTCACCTTCCCTTTTTCTCTATTTCTCTGCACCCCATTCTTTCTCCTCTATTTTCTTTACCTCTCCCTTTCCATTGTTCCCTAGAGGAAAGATAAATGCATTCCAAAGTCTCTAATCATGCACATGTTTTCTTCATGGGTCCTGGTGCTAGACCACAAGAATGGATGGAAGCCAGTCTTACAAAGCAAAAGTAGGGGTGGATCTCAAGATGAAGATTCTAGGACAAATGAATGACTTAAACTTCAATCACTCAATCTGGGTGGTTGTGGTGACATATTCAGTAGTGTGTAATTTATGTCATATGTCAGAATGGATGAAATAACTATGTTTAAAGGGCAATATCATGACTTGGGATATCTGTCAGCTCATAAAGTGCTTGCTATGAAAGCTTGTGTGATACCACAGAACCTATATACAAAGCCAGGTGTAATGGACCATGCTTGTAATCATAGTGCTGGTGACACCCTGGTGGATCCCTGGAACTCTGGCCAGCAGTTTATATCAATGGAGGGCTTTATATCAATGAAGAAACAAAGAACCAAAGACTTTTCAAACAAGAACTTTCAGACAAGGCACACACGCACGCGCGCGCCCACACACACACACACACACACACACACAGAGAGACAGACAGAGAGAGAGACAGAGACAGAGACAGAGACAGAGACAGAGAAGAGAGAGAGGCAGACAGAGATAGAGGGAGAGAGAGGGAGATAAAAAGGGATAAAAAGGAACGTGAAAGGTAAACATATTGCCAATGATAGGAGATACCTGTTTGTGTTAATTCAGCAAATATCCATAAAGCTATTTTGTGGATGGATGGAAACAAGCCTAATTAAAACACTTTTAATTTTTTTAAATTACACCTTTTCGTGTGTGTTTATGTATGCATGTGGATGTGCACAGTCCCCATGGTGAACATGTAGGTGTCAGAGGACAGCCTGAGCAAGCCTGTTCTCTCCTTCCACACTGAAGGTTTAGGCACGATTGAACTCAGATCATCAGGCTTGGTGACAACTACCTTGACTCACTGAGCCATCTAGATGGCCCCAGAATGGGTTTTTAAGAGAGAGCAGTTAGAGGGAACTAGAAAAGTGGAAGAAAATATAGAAGTCTGAGTTTGGCTCCAGAAGGGATGAGAGAAAGCAGCAATTATAGAGGGGAAGTGGAAGAGGTAAACTTAAGCTGGGAGAAACAATAGGATGTTTTGTCTTGGGAGAAATACTAGAAAGGAAACGGTAGAGAGAAGAGTGGCATCTCATGTAGATGGGAAGTGATGGAGTCAGAGTACAAGACCACTAGAGTGGTTCCCATGGTTACAGTGGATTATCTAGGAGAGGCAAGGCGTGGCAGAGTCTCAGAGGTGGGTAGATGCTGAGAGAGTTGTGAGTCTCTGCTGAGCTCGGACAGACTCTCATCTGTGTGCATGCGTTTCTTCAGAGAGAGGAAATTCCTTAGCTTCCTAACACGGCAAATGAGGTAGCACACATGAGTTCTTGGGGTTCTAGAGGTTCTTGGGGACTCAGAACCTGTGGGAAACGGGAAATAACTATGAGTAAAAAGGCTAACAAATCTCTAGATCTGTGTCGCAACATGAAGAATCGAGAGCAGCAAAGATGCAGTTCTAGCCCCAATCTAAAGCCCCAAGTGTCCAGAGAGCCAGCTGTGAACATTCTAGATCAAAAGCTAGTAGGCTTGATATACACAAAAACCGGAGAGTTCAGTCAGCAAGAGGCTGATGGGCCGGCCTTGTAGACATGCCCTTGTAGTCCTTGTGTTTACAGTAGAGTTCTAAGATAACCTCACTTTTACTTGATTATTTCTGTGACAGCTCTATGTCCGAATAATGCCACATATTAAATAGCCGTGCATAGAGCAAGGGAAGAGTTGATTGAAGGAGTGTAGCGAGATTGGCCAACAGTGGGAACTGCCCACTCGGCTTGCAAATTGCACACAAGAGCCATTTGGCTTGCTTGCATTTATCCAGCCAGGGGAAAGCTGTGTGCATGCATCCATGACTTAGGCAGAAAGTTGTTTTGTGTTCTTTTTCCAAGGAAATTTAATGCAGACATCATTAAGCATATATGAAAGGGATTTGCTATGATGGCTGTCCTTGGAAAGTAAGAAAGACTGAGGATGTGAAAGCGTGAATCACAGAGGACAGGTGGCGGAAGAATGAGTTGAGGTCACTGAGTGCTTGAAGGTGGTGGGAGTCCTTGCATTCATGAGAATCAGCTGACAGCACAGGAGATGGTGGACAGTACTGGATGCTTAATATAGAACTGTGCCCAGTGTTCTCTCACTGCTCAGAGTTCAAAGGTGTCTCCCCAAACTACTCTCGCGCAGGTCTAGGAGGCATCTTTTATTACTTAAAAATATATTCTGTATGTTTTGGAGAATTTTGCTTCCAAGTAGAACTCAGAAGGTATAGAGAGCGCACGCATGTGCACACACACGCACACTTGTGTGTGCGTGCACTTGTACAAACATGAACACACACCTCCCACACCTAGTCTTCTTCTCCACATGTGCAGCTGTGCCCATTATCAGCATCTTCCCCCAGAGTACTTCATCCACCACAGCTGAGGGATCTCTTTTGACACATCACAGTCACCCAGAGGTGATAGTTTACGCCAGGCGTCATTCTTCTGCATGTCTCTAAATTTGAAGGCATTTGTGATGACACATAACTGCCACCCCGGCCAGTTTCACCTCCCTACAGATCCTCTGTGCTTCACTTGTTTATGCCCCGCTCCCTCTGAGTGTCTGATGACCACTGGTCTATTTTGTCTCTATAGCTTTCGGTTTCCCAGAATGTCACACGGTTGGGATCCTTACAGTAGGCAGCTCACCCAGAGGTAGCTCCTTCACTTAGCAATATGCATGTAAGTCTCCTTTCCTTCTCCAACCGTGCCATTCAGTCTTCTTTTTGAGGTGAAGTCAAGGGGTGATTAACTTTCCCTGCAAACAGTAATGGGTGCGTGTTGGCAAGGCTCGCGGTAGTTCTTAGGTCTTCATCACATGAGTGACAGGCATTTATGGTAATGTTTGCAGAGAGAAATAAAGCAGAGTGTCATTTCTGAGCTGTTCCGTTGCAGTCCGGTGGCCCACATCTTTAAATACATAATTTGTACGCCAACGGTACAGAAGGGATTTGAATCTCTTTTTGCTCAGTGGTGATGTCTTGGAGAACTATCCAGAGAAATGATACCAGGGTAGCTTCCGCCCTTCACTCTCATCTTGCTATTTAAAAGAAGAAGAGCTGATTTCGAAAGTATATTGATAATAGGTTAATCATGTCATACCCTTACTTCAAATATTTATTGGTGTCTAAGGATCTGTGGAATATTCTCTCTTGACCTGATCCACTTCTTTCAAATTCTTAATTTCTGCAGTCACCTTTTGGTTTTGTCTATTTCATCTAAACTAGATTGCCCAGTACTGCTTCTCAAATATACATTTATTTCTTTGAGATCCCTCTTCAGAAGGCTTCCTTCTGTCACATAGTAAGTATAATGCTAGCAGAAACTTAAGAAGTAATAATTATTACTCCATCTGTATGCACACAGATTAGACACTTCACATGGTTTATTAACTTCTAACAAACTTCAATGTCCATAACACTTGAAATTATATTGGACTCTAAGCTCTGTCCTTATACACATCAGTCATGCTGGCAGTCGAGAACACAATGAGACTATTGGAAGATTTTATAACAACTGATGAATCAGACGTTTGAAAGCTGAAGGGGACACCTGATTGTCTGTCTCTATGTAAAGTGCATGTGGTTGTAGCCGGCCAGTTTGTTAGCACTGGAAAATCAGCCAAGCCCTTTGCTGGTGCGTCTCTCTCTCTCTCCTCCCCGCTCCCCCCACTGTGTGTGTGTGTGTGTTTGGCACAGATTTTTGGTTTATGCTGCCTGAGAGTAGAACTCTTCAGCAGAGACTCTGCTGAGCAGAAAAGGGACAAAGTGAGACAGGTCAGATGGAGTTGTTTCTCAGCAAAGGACCTTGTGACCAAGGAGAATCCAGCCTTCCATGTTGCTTTGATTAGGACCAAATTCAAGACAAACAAATGGCAGGCACGTGCCTGTAGCTGCCTTGTAAATCAGCTCAGCAGGATGTGTTCTCACCAAGTGAGATAAAACCTGTCATTTACCGGGTATTTAGCTAGATACCTTTGCTATTGAAAGAGAGAGAGAGAGAGAGAGAGAGAGAGAGAGAGACAGAGACAGAGACAGAGACAGAGACAGAGACAGAGAGACAGAGTCAGAGAGACAGAGAACTTGGAATCTTGCAATTGTGTTTTACAAGGTTGCACTAAAGGGAAAAATACAAATTCTAACAGGTTAATAATGGCAAACAGTCCATATTTTCTTAAAGATGTTACCTTGTCTTTATAAATGTTAAAAAGAACTTCAGAGTGCCCTTCATCTGAAACTTCTACTTGAGTCTCCTGCAGTCCCATCAGCTTCCCTCTTTCCTGGTGGTATTTGTCCTTATCACCTAAGTTTGAACAGTCTGAGCTGTGATGATCATCAGCAACCCCAGGGCATCTGATAATGTCTGAGCAGGGGCAGAGTGGGTGAGCTCTGTTTCCTGATCACCTAGTAGAGGTGATAAGATCCATTTTAGCTCCTGGTCTGCAGGCCTTTTCTGAAAGAACCATGCTATTCCTTGACCCATTTGTTTGTTTGCTTTTCCTTTATGTCTGGCTTAGGGAGATCCCAGGGCACACACACTTTCCTTGTGTGAATGTGGGTGTGGTTGATGCAGCACCTCAGTCTGAGGAGAGACAGCACTGGATCCTAAGTTCTAGGATTTGCTGGGTTTTTGGACTTAAAGGGAAGAGTCTAACCTTCTGTTCCCAGACACACCCAAAGTGGAGGGTTACATAGAAAGTGAGCCAGTGGTCAAAGGGAGCATGTGCAATGTCTTTGGACCACGTTTCATGTCTGACCTTTTTTGAGAGGATCTGGTTCAGGGTTGGGGCCATTGTCTCCATGAAATCAGACAGAGCTTCGCTCTGAGGTCAGCCTGGCTCTTCTCCTGATGACTTGTGTGTGTCCTTTTTGCTCTCCCCTGACTCATACTCACTGAACTGAGCCAGGACATGTATGTGCTTGCTGGGTCTCACCTGCTTCATGCTAATGTAGCTCCATGATGGGCTGATACTATGGTCATCCCTGTCTCTAGATGGCAAGCCGACCTCTGAGTGGTTAAGTAGGCTCCCAAGTTTGGGCATCTAGTAAGAAGTAGGATAGGCGTTTAAGCTCAGCTAACCTGAAGGAGGAATGTTTCTTCAGAAGTTCTTTCTGGCACATGGTAGATAGTTTTGCTGTCTTTTGTTAATTGCCTGATCAAAGAAAAACACAAACCATTAAATATCATATAAATTAAATATTTGGTTTGTAAGTCTTATGTGGTGTCTTTCTCTTCATCATAGTGTGATTAACTAATCCAGAAACAGCAATAGATGACAAACATCCATCCATACCGGTTGAAATGACAGCATCACAGGGAAAGATCTTGTACTATTAAGTGTCATTGGCATTATCAACATCAGCAAGAGTCTGTGAAACTTTCTCGAATGTTAGCTTTTGAATGTGGGGACTTGGATACCTAATTGAAATAACATATAGCGAAGGCTGCACTGGCAATTGCATGCTGGATCCAGGAATTGAAAACCATATGCCTCCAGGGCAAAGTCAGCTGGGTGTGTGACTGAGTTGAGCCAAATGGAACCAATTAATGTTGACTGGCTTGTGGACTTAAGGTTTGTTTACCAAGTCCATTCGCTGGTGGGAAGTCAAAGTTTCTTTATCTTTCTTGTTTGTAATTTAATTTGTTAATTGGCTTTTTAAAGTTTGTGGGAACTTTGGGTTAAGCTGCAGAAATCCAGATTTTTTTATGAGCATGTTGGATGCAACTAAGGAAATGTAAAAGTTGTTTTAAATTTACATGCTAACTATGCACCTGTTTTCAATTTGTTGCCTTGAAAGATGTTACTTTTTGGAATACGTTCAGGGAGCCAGAGTTGTGTTTGAAGCAGAAGATGGAAGGAAGCAGGCATCGGGATGCTGAAATCCATCTTAACAAGTCACAGAATTCCCCTGGCTCTCACCCCCTCTGTTGCAATCAGTAGGGGATTTTTATGGGCGAAGCTGTACCCAACTTTCCTATATCCACCTATGTAGCTGCAAATAGAGGAAATTCCAATGGTGCCATAAAAATAATCCCTCCCAATGATTCTAAATCACAGATGCGCGGGTCATGTTCCAGGTCAGCTTGGGATTAAATGTGGAGGGTAGAAGCCATGATCAACAAGAAGAATCTGTTTGAGAGAAAAAAAAATTAAGTGCAGTTTGAGAAGTGATCCATGTGGCCCCAGATGGGTGTGTATTTATTTCTTTCATGTCATGATGTTCTATCTCCAGACAGAGCTGAATCTGTTTGCCTGTCCAGTATTTTCAATCAGCAATGTCCTAAAATACTCTTTTTGGTCTACTTTTTAAAGGTTGCTTATTATGTGGATGTATTTATCATTTTTCCTGTTTCTCGGAAATATGGTATTCTTGTTTATGGAAACCTAGGATGGTTTTATTTGCAAGTTAATTGGATCATTAACCAGAGTAACCTTGCTTAAAAATTGTTTTTGACAAAAAAAGGACCCTTTTTCTCCTAATTAGTGACTTGGTCATTTAAGAACCAACTCCCTATTTACCCAATGCCTGTTGTTTTAACTTCGGCACAGTGTGCTTTAATCTACAGCTGCTTTGGCTAGCAATTGCGACTCTGCAGTTCCTGGCTGGCTTCTCTAGCAGCAGCCTGGCTGCTCAGGCTACAGTCTGGTGGGAATTGTGTCCCCACAGCACCAGCTCTGCTACTGCCCCTAAATGTAGCTTTCACTAAATCTCTATCATTCTCTTTATAAATAAGACTCCAGGGTCTAAGGCTGCGGTGAAAACCTGCTAGCTCAGAGAGGCTGAGTAGCGTTTAGCTAACCTTCTCTCCTTGCTGGGTGTCCCAACAAGAAAGCATCCTTTTGCTCCACGAAACAGAAGAATCTGCACCACTCCAAATCCCTCCCTAATGCTTCCAGTGCATCACTCTATCTCTTCCAGATGCCCTTGATCTCTATGACTACTTTCTGTCCACTAGCTGCTAACTTGACCTCTTGATCGAGGGCTAATTTTATTAATTAATGAAAATGCAAACTAAGGATTCACAGTGTGATCGAATATCCTCCAACAATTGTTTGCACAAGCTTTAGGCTGTGGGACATGTGAACAACAGTGAACAAAACCTGCTTCAGACTGGGAGGCAAATATGTAGTGGACCCATGTGAGTTAGTTAACTTTGAGTGATGTCTACAAGCACCTTCTGGATTTTGTTTTTGTTTGTTTGTTTTTGGTGTGTTTCAAATTAATCTCAAAGTTGGTCACTTAAAACAGCAAGAAATAGTTTATTGTGCCAGAACTCTTCAATCTGGACAGGACTCCCGGGGACAGATGGAGCAGTTCATTTGGAATCTGTGGTCTGCTTCAAGATGGGAGTTTCAAGAGCTAGTGGTGTTTTAGAGGAATAGTTCCCTTTCAAAATGATTTTCAATGGCTGTGAATTGGGGCTGGTGTTGGTTAGGACCTGAGATGGGCTATTCTGCTTAATCCCTAGCTATGTCTTCCCCTTGGGGCTGTTTGCAATTCATCATAGCATGGCAGCTGGATTTTCAGTTTACTGGTTGCACTGGGAGGGGTCTTCTCTGATGGTAGGTATATCAAGTAAGTCACAGCTAAATTGTCCTCTTTTCCCTTGTCTATATAAGTTGTTATTTTAGTACCCATTGGTATTTCTCAGTGTTCCTTAACTTGTGTTGCTCTTTTGTTATTATTTAATGCACTTTCAATGGGTATAAATTTTAGTGCTTGGTTAGAGATGAGAGGCATTTTGGGATTTATAATGGAAATGTTTGTAACATAGAACGAAAGCATATGCAAAGCAGAAATGTAGTGTTTCAGCTTCACAGGTGGTGGAGAGGTGTCTGGGGGAGAAGAGTGTCCACGAAGGCTCAACTGAAGGGACAAATCATATAAGGAACTTTGAGGAACCGCACATAGATTCATTTGTCCTCTCTTCTATAGAGCAGATTCCAATCCTAGGAATTATCCATCCTTTTTGACTTGAAGCTCTTTCATTTACCCTTCTTTACAGCATCCTTCAGCTGTTTGCAAGAGACCTGCTTCTCTTCCTACCTTACCTAACACAGAGATACTGGGGCTGTATGCCACATAGGTACAAAATGGCCCACAATCAACATTTAATAGCCTGGATTAAAATGGAAGTAGAGGCAGTGGGTCTGTCTTAGCTCAGAGGTCTTCCCAAAGTCGTCTCTGAGATAAAAGATTGAGGACAAATAGATGCTTGTTCACAATAGGAAGCACCAGTCAAGATGAAGGAAGTGGATGGTGGGAGGCACCAAGGAAAGGGGTGCTGTAAAGCTAGCTGCTGTAGGGATGTGGGGAGTGCTAACCTTAGAAAATGATTCAGTAGTATGAAAGATAAAACAATAATAAACAAAATTCACCATCCCCAACTCAGAACTAAACCAACAAAAGTGCTTGATAGCTGAGATGGGAATCTATATTCTCATTTTCTCATCCATTGGTTGAGAACTCTAGGGATATGAATTAAATTATTTATTAAAAATGTCTATAAAAATAAACATATAGAAATTATACCTTCTTCTGTGGCTTTAAAAGGACTCTTGGGTGCACAGGTAAGGGTGTCAATAGTGCCGCCTCCATGCTGTCTTTGTGCTTTGTGATGAAAGCAGCCTGAGAGATGAGGATGAATGACCTCTGAAAACGGGCAACTCTCAACTGCGGTGTCCCTGGTGGAAGTTCTGCTCCATGAAAACAGGAAGCACAGCTGCCCTGTTCAACTTTGTGTGCCTCAAAGAGTGACTGACTCACTAAATAAGAGGATTAGTGAATTTGGTTCAATAGCCCAGCTCGGAAATTTAAGAGGTGTGTTTTTTATTGTGTCAATTCAAGGGAGACGTGTTGTGGAGTAGAATGTCTGTTTAACCATATAAAGACGTGTTGCATTTGTTTGTGTTGCCAAATAATTGTTTAACTATGTAAAAATGTGTTGCATTTGTTTATGTCATGTTTGTTTAAAAGTTGCTTTGTTTTTGTTTATGTTGCATTTAACTATGTAAAAATGTGTTGCTGTTTCACCTGCTTGCTTGCCTAAGGCTCCTGATTGGTCTAAAAAATTTTGAATGGCCAGTAGCTAGTCAGATTAGGGATAGGTGGCGCTGGTAGGCAGAAAGAAAAGGGACCAGCCAGCCGGGGCCAGCCAACCAGACCTGGAGGAAGCAGGAAAGCAGGATGGACAGTATGGAGATGAGGTCAATGAGCCTCAGGGCAGCAACAGATTAATAGAAATGGCTCAATTTAAGTTAAAAAGTAGCTAGCTAGAAACAAACGTAAGCTAAGATGGATCATTCGTAATTAATAAGAAGTCTCCACATTGTGATTTGGGCGCTGGCTGTCCAAGAAAGCTCGGCTATAGACATGGCTGTTGGTAGTGAGCCCTGGCAGGTGTTAGGTATCCTTGGCCTTTCTAACCTCGTAGAAATAAACCAATGAACCATTAAGTAAGCTGTTGTTGCTGGCAACCTGAGTTGCTTATTGCACCTTTTTTTGTGTGTGTGTGTTTGACCATGCAGCCTAGAGTTTGTGCACACTGAGTTCACACCCCCTGGGCAACTTAGTTCCACCGGTGTCTAGACTTTGATATCTAGAGCTAGTTAGAATCAAGAGACATAAAAAGAAGTGATATTGATGAACGATGACCAATGAAGTATCTTTGCTTAGATGAGCGTGCAACCCTGGAGGGTCTATTTTTCGAGATGAACTGCCTTTGACATATGTTTTGACATATGTTTTAAAATACTAGATGCTATTACACCAGAATGTCACTGCATTTGGAGAAAAATCTGAGAAAGAGGGAACGCAGTTGCAGTGAGGTCTTTCACCAAGGTCCTAATTCACAGAGAGAAAATCTGGACACAGAGCCAGAAACAGGGAAGGTAATGTGCAAACACACGGCAGGGGGGGAGGAAGGACAACACATTTGGATCAATACACCTACAAACCCAGCTTTGCTAGGGATTTCTGATAGACAGCAGCAGTAGGAGGAGGCAGGGGAGGCTTGTTCGCTAGAGCCACCAGTGAGTATGTGTGGCTCTGCTAACACCTGCTCTCCTACTTCTCACCCCTAGATGGAGAATGTGAGAAAGCCGTTGTTGAACCCAACCACTTTTCGGTGTTCTGCTACACAAGCTCTTTCCATGTCTTCCCGTCTCCCTTTGCTAAAACCTTTTTCAAATAGTTGTCTCCTCTCTTTCAACCTTCTGTGACCTTGCTTTCACACACTGCACCTGCCCTTATGTTACGTGCTCTTTGAGCCCTTCCTGCACATCCTGCGCACACTCCATTGGGAGGAAGGCAGAAAGCATCCTTCCTGGATGGTGCGCACTTCCTCGTTTTCTCGCTACTGTGGTTTGAGCTTTTCACTGACATAATGGGAGCTGTTCCTGTGGCCATGGCTAAGAAAGACTGGCTGCGGGGCAGCCTGCACCTTCTGGGTGCTTCTCTGTTCTACCAAAGAACCTGCCTTGTCAGAGGGGATTTGTGAGATCTCAGTGCATTTGAGCATATCATAGCCATCGCTCATAGTCCCCATGGCAGGGAGCATTCCGCCAGCATCATCGCAGTGAGTCTGTGTATTTGGTTGTAAATTTCGACCAAACACATTGTCAAGGTGGTTTCTAGGATGGAGCAGGACAACAAAGAGACGGAAGGGGATCAAGGGGATGGAGAATTGCACGACTTGGGTGTTGTTTGCCTGGAGATTCTGCCTTAGCATTCTGGTTGACTCTTCCTGACTCCTGTGTTTACTCGCTTACTTATTAAACATTCACGTGGTGAAGATCACGAGCTATTTTGTTCAGGACCAGCGAGATGAAAAGGAGCCAGTGTGTAAACAGAACTGTGGAGTGTCTAGCCGTGAAAATAGTAGTTATAGTACATGTTAAAGTCCAGCCACAAGGCAAGAAGGGAAGCTGGTTCTGCTTGGGCCACAAGGTGAGAGGATGCAGTGAAGTCTAATTAATGTGGCGGCAATTGAGAGGGCTGTCAGCAAAAAAGTAGAGCTGCTCTTCCTAGAAATGTAGGCAACTTCTACTTTAAATAAAGGAAACTACCCTAAAGGCATTGCGTCTAGCAGTTAAATCCTCTAGAGATGGCTTTGCAGCACCATGCCCTCCCATGAGCCCTTATCAGAGTGAACTCTGACTTGCCAAAGCTCTGACGTGTCACCTTCCTGACCACTTGAAGCCCAAGGACAAAATTTATTTTTAGTTTCCTTCCAAACTGCCAGAACAATGCTCATTCCTGCATAGCCTTGTACACACGTCTCATCTAGTACAAACCAAGTGGAAAAAAAAAAAAACCAATGTGTGTGAAGGGAAATGTACTTGTGTTTATAGCATGTGTGGGCATGTGTGGGGTTCTGATGAGCGACAGGTTCATAGTCACCAGGAAGCAAAGCCTTTCAGATCAGGATGTGAAAGGTGCCCTTGGGGATGTTCTTGGGGGGGGGACCGAAATGAAGTCTTTGGGGTAATGTGAGAAAGTGTTTGGAATCTTAAACTCATAACATTTGGTCTGATTTCTAAAGCTTGCATTGTTTTTTGTCCTTTTCATTTTTAAAAAATATATGTTTACTCAGATTTGCCCTGAGTGTCTGCCTTGATCTCTTACTCTTTTGGAGGAAGATAAGCACACTATGTCCTTTCTCCCTGTGCCATTGCTTTGGTTTGTTTGTGAAGCTCTCCTCTATCAAAGAATGTCATGGATGGGATCTACTTCATCTACGCCTCAGCTGCTATTGTTACAAATAACTTACATAACACTTGGCCTGAAATCCATGTGCAGTGGTTTTTTAAATGATAGGAAATGCAAACTAACAAAAAGAAGAGAAAAAAAAGCTACAAGCAGTCCAACAATCCAGGAATAGTTCTTATTAATACATTTGTCTCTGTGCTTCCAGACATTTGTAAAGTAGTTGTCTAGAAGGGAAATGATAAAGACTTGTGTGTGTGTGTGTGTGTGTGTTTCTGTGTGCATGCATATGTGTGCATGGGAATATATGTCTCTGTGTATGTGTGTGCTATGTCTACCTGTGTGTCTGAATATGTGTCTCTGTGTTTGTGTATATATATATATATATATATGTCTCTGTGTGTGTCTGTGTCTATATGCATATGTATGTGTGTTTGTGTGTGCATCTGTATGTGTTTATTTCCCTCTATCTTGTGTGTGTGTGTGTGTGTGTGTGTGTGTGTGTGTGAGCTGCTACTCTAGGTATAAAATGAGCTCCTTTGGGAGGGAAAATGTGTCTGTGCTGCTTTTGTTAGAGTATTAGTTAGAAATATAAATGATATAACCATTACATTGTATCTGAGAGTTGATATAAAGGAACACACAAACACATGCACACACAAGTGTACACACACGCACACACACATACACACCCATATCTTTGTTTTCCAGGATTGGTCTTTTATGAGAAGGCAGGAAGAGCTCAGAGAAGTATATACAACCCAACCATAGTCAAATATTTTGATGTACAGAAGAGCTAGTATTTTTGGGAGTTCTGATGCCTTCTAATTCATAGTATGATTACAATAACATCGTGAAATCAGGTATGTCAGCCAGTTCTAAAGGATGGGGTGACAGCTTTTGGTGTTTTTTAGACAGAAGCAGCAGAAGAGACCTAGGCGGGCATGTTGATTAAGAACTGAGGCAGCCATCAGCTATATGGTCAAATTCTTATATTTCAGCTACAGATGACCTCAGGGTTGGTCCCTGACTTCTCTAGGATTCTCTTTCTTCCACTGGAATGGAGGAGTTGCTCAGAGTCACCTAGAAGGTGTTCTTACTACTTGTAATTCCTCAAGAGGGTTGCAGGTCCCCAGAGAAGTCAGCATTGACAATGGAAGGAGGGTAGTACTAATGTCTATGAGAAGAAGTCATGGTGGAGAGAGGGTTCTGACCACACTAGGCATGGGCTGGAAGCCAGGGAGATATAGGTATCTAGATGGAAAAAGTCAAGATCTAGAGGAACTGATAGACAATTCTGATGTGTGTTTTAGGAAATTTGATGCGTACGTTCCAAACATTTTTTGGTGTGCTTTGTTTTTTAACTTAATAAAAATAAGAGCTTTACTTCTGGCTACTGCCTAGGCTATAGAAAGCTGGAAAAAGCATTGCCTTCATCTGATTAACAAAACAAGCACAGAGTTAATAAAATAATAGCTTCTCTTAGACACACAGAAGTATTCATCACCATCTACTCCATAAAGAAGTTTCTCTTATGAGGGTTGAAAGTACACTAATCTATCATTATAACTATAGGTTATTAGGAATCAGTTTAACACCATGTCCCTTTAGCAGAACAATAGTAATGGGTTGTCACCTATGGCCTATGTCGTGGATCCATTAATGGTGACAGATATGAGTTTCAACTTACAGAGAGGGACTAAAATCCAATCAGACAGCTATTAGTTACTCCGTGACATTTGTACCACTGTGACAACCAGCAGGCATTCATTGTCGGTCACTATTGTTACTCACAGATGCTTAAGATTGGTGACGACCTTTTCACGCCAGCCATGTGCACGGCACCTTCCAGCAGCATGGAGGCTAGTGAGGAGGGATGCGGCTTCCCAGAGAGCACTAATTTGACATATTCTGTGACTTAAGCATGTGACATATTCAGCCATACAGTCTTTCTGTCTAGTTCTGTAGGGTAACCAAGAGCAGTGAAAATAGCCTAATGTTTGGGGGTCAACTGGAGGACCCTGACCAACAAATACAAAAAGGTAACACATTCTTAGTTCCGGGCTTTTTTATTTGTTAGCTTGTGTGTCTAGTGGGGGCTTCGTAGTGCCATTATAGGGTAACTCTGTTTAAATTCTCTTTCTTCATGATCTTTAAACGTTTCTAAATTCCTAGCTGTTATTATTTACAATACCTCTGATTTGGGCTTATCTGTAATTTATGAAGGTTAAGTTCAGGCTATTAATTTAGATAATGAGGATCTTCCTGAAATGGTGCTGTGCCCTCATTATTGTACTACATCAAGATGTAAGTCATGTCAGAATGTCTCATTGCGGAGGTGGTTGCCATGGTCACTGGTAGGTAATGTCTTCTAGGTTCTGTAGTTTTCTTTGTCGATACATCTGGGGAGAATTTTTAAAGACAATAGAAAGAACTTGATTTTCATCGCATTTGGCTCACTAACGACCCATGTCTGAAAATTGTGTTTTTTGCTCAATGACTTTAGACTTACTGTTTTATGTGTATTTGTAAAGTTTTGAATCTTATGTAGTACCAGCTTTCTTCCTTCCTCTTGTCCACCTTCCTTCCCTTCCTTTCTCCTTCCCTTCCTCTCTTCTACCCCCCAAGTTTGATTGATTGGCCCATTGGCTCAGGCTTCTTATTATCTCATAACTTATATAGCCCATTATTCTTGCCTATGTTAGCCACATAGCTCGGTCCTTTTTTTTAGTGAGGCAGTCACAGTTTGCTTCTTCTGTGGTTGGGTCAGAACTGCAGAGGAATGGGAGGAATGGGCTTCCTCCTTTCCAGCGTTCTCCTGTTCTCATCGCCCCACCTCTACTTCCTGTCTGGTTGACCTGCCTATACTTCCTGCTTGGCCAATCAGCATTTATTTAAAACTTGTTTGGCAGAATATAAACAATTCTCTCACACCAACTAACTTCCAGGGCTCATTTGAAATTGTTCATCTTTTTATGAGTACTTTTGTTACTGCAATTTTGGAGTCCTTAAATGGTCACCATCTGATACAGAGGTCATTTAATAATGAGCCGGGCAGTGGTGGCGCACGCCTTTAATCCCAGCACTAGGGAGGCAGAGGCAGGCGGATCTTTGTGAGTTCGAGACCAGCCTGGTCTACAAGAGCTAGTTCCAGGACAGGCTCCAAAGCTACAAAGAAACCCTGTCTCAAAAAATCAAAAAAAAAAAATGAGTTCAAATGGAATCACAAAATTAGTCTTAATGGATTTTAAAGCCAAGAGAGCTTTGTTGTAAATGTCAGCAGCTGCCTGGAAGAGGAAAATAAAGGAGAGAAGGAAAAAAGTCATGGCTTGAAGGACATGGAGGGCAGACACATGGCTGGAGACAAGCAGCCACATGGTGGGGATAGAGGCTTTACAGATGAAGTCAGGAACCCCAAGGGTTGCAGAAAATAGTCAAAAGCATTAAAGTAGGTATGCTTATGAAACAGAAGGAAGAAAAAGAGAAGTTATGTTTTTCTGAATAGTCAGAAAAATGGGCAGCCTTACAGGGCTGCGGCTCTAAGATGCTGCACTAGAAGTAAGGGTTTTGTAAAGGAAAAGTAGGGCATCTCATTAAGGAACTCATTAACATGCCCATCTCTTGCATGGATTAAGGTGAGCCCATCTTCTCATGAGTAGTCCTTAGCCAAAGGGATCGAAGCAGCCCAACTGGAATGAGAATCTAGTCTCTTGATTAGAAGAAATTTTTCTATCCTAATACCTTCTTTGTTTATTATTTTACAAAATACTATCAACTTTTAAAATGTGTTTTCCAATTGTATTGGGTGTGTGAGTGTGGTATGTGTGTATGTGTGTTTTCTGTGCTTACGTTGCCATGGTTGAAATCAGAGGCAAACTTCAGAAACTGATTTTATCCTTCTATCATTGTAGATCCTGGGGAGAGAAGTCAATTTATCAGTTTTGACAACAAGTATCTCTACCTGAGCCATCTTGATGGCCTTCTAATCATATCTTTACTTTTCTTGCCCAAACTTCAGTCATTTATCCAAGGAGGAAGTACTTTAGCTATTAATTTTATATTCATGAAAGAGTAAGAATCCAGTCATTATGAAATATCAAAATCCTGCATAGTCATAGATTTTCTTGGGATTCTCTTAGATTAGCCATCTGACTTTAAGTTTCATTATGCTCAGTCCAAAACCTTTTTTTTTTTTTTCTGTAGTGTAGATCACCAGCTAAAGCAAGCTGATTGGTCGTGGAACTATTTTCCCTCTGAGAAATAGCTTTGCTAAGGTATACATGCCATACAATAAACTCTTATGTTTAAGTGCACAGTTTGATAAGTTTTTATGCATTTATGAAGCCATTACCACACACTTTTCTTCATGTTTCTCATTCTCCTCCCTCCCTTCCCCATTGTTTCTACCCAATCTCTGATCTGCAATCAGTCGCCCTCTGTACATTAACTTATATTTCCTAGAGTTTTTCGTAGATATGATCATACTGTCTGTTTTCGGAGTAGCTGTTTAATGAGTCATCTATGTTGCAGTGAATATCAATATTTTATTTCTTTTCATTTTTTTCTGATGCATTTAAACAATATTTTAAACATAGTTTTAAATCTTCCTTCTAATAAGGAAAACTTGACTGTTTTGAGATTCGACTTTTGAAAGTATAACTTGTTTTATGTTCATATGCCCAATCACCAAATTTTTTCTAAACTGTCTGAGGTTTGTGCATTGATCTTATGCCATTCATCCTTGATAGGCTCAGTCATTGATTTGGGGTAGTAGTTTTTGATTAACGTGGGCATGTACAACAGTCTTAGGTGACTCACTGGGCATACAGACTCTTTTATTTTTTACTTTTGTAATATGGAACCTATTAATTCCTTTTGCTTGTTTTAGTGCACTGGCTTAGGGATCAAGGATACGGAAACGTGGCTCACACTACTACCCTGTCATCACGCCCTGTCACTTCTGCATGGACCTTGGTACCTTTGCGAGTTTTCATTTATTGCCATTTTGCCTGTCCAGTGAGTTTTCATTGGCTGTAAGAGATTTTAAATGACTTTTTTCTGATGTTGGCTAGGGAGTTTCTGCATGTGTGCTCTGAGTCTTCCACTTTCTGTTGTCTATTTCTCGAAGACTTGCAGGGAGCAGCAGGATAGTAAGCAGTCTGAGTCGTAATTATTACCTAATGATTACCTACACCCACTCCCCGCGAGTGCTGCACTCATGGCCCTTCAGCTCCTGACTTTCCACCCTAACAGGAATAAACAGACAGTTTGTACAGGCTCTGCATGCATATCAGAAAGTACAATCTTTAATCCTTTCCAGCAGTTCTTTTCCAGCCTGGGTTTGTTTCCTTTCATGCATATGCTGATCAGCTCTCCGCTGAATATTTAAGAGAGTCCCTACAAGCCTTACAGAATGATTTCTCTTCTTTGTTTCCCCAGGTTTGACCTCTGTCTCCTTAGTTGGAGGATGCTGAGCACTGGGCTCTGACTGTTCTTGTCCTCCTTGCACTGTGGCCTATAAAGGTCTGCAAGGCAGTAGTGTGACCTTTGTCACTGGGTGGTATCTCTTAGGGCTCGCCTCCTTGGTTGACAGTAAAGTCTGCAAGACGATAAGCTGGTCAGTATTGTGACCTACTTCACTGGGTTGTGTCTCTAGAGCGATCAATCACTCTGTTGACAGACGGCCAGTGCCTCACAGATTGTTGCTTCATACTTTTCAAAGTTGTCTGATTACTTTACGTGAAGGTTGCTCTCATTCCTGTTAATCCATGTTACTTGAAAGCAGAAATAAAAGCACAGAGCTTGCCTAGTTATCTTAGGGTTTCCATTGCTGTGAAGAGACGCCATGGCCACAACAACTCTTGTAAAGGAAAAACATTCAATTGGGGGTGGCTTTTATTTTCAGAAGTTTTTCTCCTTATCATCACGGTAGGACACGGTGGCGTGCAGGCAGACAGTGCTGGAAAAGGAGCTGAGAGTGGAGAAGAAGCTACATCTTGATCCACAGGTGACAGGAAGTGAACTGAGACACTGTGCGTGGCTTGAGCATATATGAGACCTTAAAACCCACACCCAGAGTGACACACTTCCTCTGAAAAGGTTGTACCTACTCCGACAAAACCATACCTCCAAATAATGCCATGCCCCATGGGCTTATGGGGACCAATTACATTCAAACTACCACAGTAAGTTAAATTCCATTCAGTCCAACAAAATTCACCAACCGGAGTGAGAAAGAGTTACTTGCTTAGAGGAGGGTTGAAGGTGATTGAGGAGAATGACGGATGGAAGTATTGGCCTGTTTGTTTTATTACTTCTTTTGAAAGTTCTAAATTCCCTCTCATTTTACAACTGGATCCAGGTTTCAGATTTTTAAGCACAAAGAAGTTTCAGTTTCTTAAACAAAGGAACATGTGTCAACAAACACCCTTACATTCGGGGAAGAGGGAGAGAATATGTACAGTCCCACAACGTCTGAAGGATGAAATCCTGCAAACCCCCGCCCCCCAATTTTGAGTCATTTCTGGACTTGCCCAAACTTGCTCAAGTATGTCCAAAAATGATAAGATTGAACCTCATCCAGCTGAAAGTATACTACTGTGACGGCTGCTCGCTTAACCAATCATGCTTGAGATGACCTGACTGTTCCTGAAATTCCTCTAGCTGTGCTTAAAAGAAGCCTGCACCCTCCTCTCAGGGCTGTCACAATTTTGTGCAGCTGTTTGACCCCACATGCTGGTATAGCAATAAATACCCTTTGTTCTTGCATGCTTTTTGAATCTGGGGTCTTCTTTCAGCATCTTCTTGAACTCTTAGATCTTATATCTTCCACTCAGATCCTCTTTATTAAATTTTCATGATTTAAACATAACAATTTAATTCAGCTATGCTTGAAATTTCCTTTATGAGAGGGTAAAGTCTTGTTCTGTGTTCCTGGTGTTTGTCATTTTTACACCTGCAGTTGCAAATCCAAGTGCTTTTAAGGGTCAACCAAGTAATGGATAGGAGTGAATTGAGGAAGACATAAAATGACTATTAAAAAGCCACTGGTACTTCCTCAGGAAAAGAAATCTTGCCCTGGGAGTAAGGAGAGACTGTGGTCAATTACAGAGAGGAAAGCCCTGGGTCAGTAGAGGGAAAGGCAACAGCCAGCAAGAGCTAATTATTGCCTTGAGGGAATGCACGTTGTTTGCATATCTGTTGATTATTTTTTAAAGAGAAGTAGAAAGCAGATTTTAATTATATATCTAACAGTTTTTGAATAGCTTCAGATTTTAATCACAATGCAATCTTTGATTCAAATAGCATGTTAACCTGCAGGCCAAATATGCCTCTTGAATAATGGCTTGTAACCCATGCTTAACAATAGAAGAACTGCTCACAATTAGAAAACTAGAAAACTAACTTTCACTCATAGAGAAATAGTTTAGAAGAGAATGGAAATGACTTAGGAACACAGCATTTGTTTTCTTTGCTACTGATCTGAAAGATCTATACATACAGTGACACATATGCTCATACACATACACACGGTAGACTCTCCTTATCTCTGGTGTCACTCTCTGCTGCTTCAGTCATTCACAGAAATTGTCGTGTATGTTGCTGTGACAATATAATCTGATCAAAGCAACCGATAGAAGACAGGGCTTTTCTTTTGGATCACAGTTCAAGGTAGAGTGAGTGTGTCACGTCACCAGGAACTTGAAGTGGGGTCACATTGAGTTCTTAGGTCTGGAATCAGAGAACCATGATTGTGCCCAGGCCTTCTGGTCCATTTTCTGTAGCCCAGGACCTCAGCCCAGGGAATGGTGCCACTCATTGTTAGGGTGGGTTATTACTTATCAGTTAAACTAATTAACGTAATTTTTACGCACATGCCCAGGGAATAGCTAATCTCTCATAGCATAGCCTGGAAGGTCTTTAGGTCAGTGGTTCTCAATTTGTGGGTCCTGAACACAAAAGATCATCGGGAAACATAGATATTTATATTATGATTAATAACAGTAGCAAATTACAGTTTTGAAGTAGCAACAAAAATAATTTTATGGTTGGGGGGTCACCACAACATGAGGAACTATATTTAAGGGTCACAGCATTGAGAAGGTTGAGACCCACTGCTCTAGATGGTTCCAGAACCTGTCGGGTTGGTAATTAATATTATCACAGACAGTCAACAAAAGACCCAAACATATTAACTTGGATATTCCAGAAGTAAAGAATAGATAATTTTCACTCGTGTTTCTTTCTGAGAGGCATGGTGGACTCTTAGTATGTGCATGAATGTGAACTGGCCTTTTGTGCTATGTATACATACAGTGCATGCTACCCAACTGTTGGTCGTTTGTGGCCACCTTGATCTTCAGTTTGACTGCGGTGGTGTGACAATCCTCTGCCTAGCCACAGCCCCACAGTTCAGCAGTAGTGGTACTGGCAGCTCAGACCCACCGAGGAGAGAGGCAAGAGTGTTTCCAGTTAGAGGAAAGAGAAGAGTCCTTTGAGATGATAACATCTTGTCATAACCATTCCTTTGTATTAATTGTGACCCTAATCTCTTACTGTCCCAGTTTACAAATGAGCTTCATGGTAGGAATGTATGTGAAAGAAAAACCAGTTTATCCAGGATTCAAGTTCACCTGCAGCTTCATTCATCCACTAGGAATCTCGGAATGTATACCCTCCTGTGAGTAAGGGAGGTCTAGTCCAAGAATTGAAACTTGTGTAGACATATGTGTGCATGTGTGGGTATATGTTTGCATAGGCAGATACAGCCATCTTCCCTGAGTGACAGAGCCTCTTCTTGCTTAGAGTTTTTTCATGGTCTTGCTGGCTGGGCATGTAGATATTATTGTGTTTCTCACATGTACTTTCCTGAGTGGATCCGTGATGTTGGAGAAAATAAAAATGCTTCTACAGTCCAACTTGTGAATAAATTTGGATGTGTAAACGCAACTATTTTCAGTTAGTTTCTTGGTAGCCCATCTTTAATAAACACAGACAGGCTTTTAAACACAGGGGTGTTTAGGCGGCCACTTTGAAAGGAAGCCGGCCCTGTTTTGAGTAAGACATTCAGTGGGAATGATTGACTTGCAGCATGAGATTAAAGGTCAATGTCTTGTAGGTCTTTCTTTTCTTAAAACAATAGTCTGACAGCCTATATTAAAACACTAGTTCTTGCAGTCAGATAGTCCAATTTTTTTTTTTTCGAGGCAGGGTTTCTCTGTGGCTTTGGAGCCTGCGCTGGAACTAGCTCTTGTAGACCAGGCTGGTCTCGAACTCACAAAGATCCGCCTGCCTCTGCCTCCCGAGTGCTGGGATTAAAGGCGTGCGCCACCACCGCCCGGCTTGATAGTCCAATTTTGTATTCATCTCCTAGATTAGGGGAGGTTTTCCAATCTGGATTCCTCTTCAAAAAGAGCAAATTAAATGGACAGACGGAACCCTTTGCATTCAAAATATTTAAATAGAAGTACAATTTTGCTAAGTAAAAACTTCCTTTATTTGCTCTTCATTAGCCCCAATTATGTATAAATTATTTGCTATTTATTTAAAAAGCTGTTTTGCTTTTAAGCTTTTCCTATGAACTGCAAGAACAAAATATTTGGAAATTGAAATTTTGAAACTCATGCAAAAATAGGCTGAACATCTTATAAAAGTGTTCAAAGAGCATCACTGTGATTTCTTTTCTCTTATTTGTGGTCTGAATAGATTTTATCTGAAGGGACGCAGGAGGGAGCCACCCAGGAGCGTCATTCTTCTTATACGTGCTTTTGGCTGCGGTTCCAAGGACTGAGGATTTCAAGTACTTGTACAAATTAGCATTTGTTCAGAATATTTAAGTTTCCCGTTTCTCTGATCTCCCCACTTGTTCCTTCTGGTCCTCTTCAGAACCTTTAGCATTTCAGAAGCTTGGTTAGGGCACTACTGGATTAGTGATGCCCAAGTTACAGCGGACTGCTAGGGGGCATCAAGAGGTAAGGCGAGGGCAATATCAACATCAGGACTTGGTCCTAATTTGAGGATAGAGCTTTTGGAATCTCATGAAAAAGGGGATAGGACTTGCGTTCCAGAGATGCTTTATGTTTTGGATACAGAATCAATACAAAGGTGAGATACATGCAATTTGAATTGGTAAAATATGTAAATCCCTACCAGCAAAACTGTGAGAGATTAATGTCTGAATAGGAGCAGAGAGCGATGCCAACTGTAAAATTATACAGGGCACAGTGATTGCCCCATCCGTATAATGGGGTTTGATTTAGAGGCTCTATTTTGGGATCACACATAAAGCACCAAATGCAGAAAACTGAGCTCTGCCTCATTTGTCCAGGGCAGTGCCCTAATTCTCCCCATTATTCTCTTCCCCTTATGAATGAATGACACATTTTCTTTACGGAGCTCTGGGCAGCTTCGGTTAAGAGGCAGCAGCCTTTCCAGGCTCCAGGCTGCTGTTCCTCTTGCGTTGCCTTTAGCTAATGCTGATGGATCATGTACTTCGAAGCTGCATAATCTCATTGCGCCTGGTTAGCTGTGCGATGAGCCAGTGAGATATCCTTTCCTGCCATGCCCGGGTCTAGCATTCAGAAGTTGGCGGATTAGAGGACACCAAGTCTCAGGTGGGGGACAAGGCCATGGAGTTCTGAAAGAGCTGGGGATCGTACGTAGGTCTTCGTAATGTGGTAAAGTCCCTGTCATCAATCCATTGTCATAGCTGTTACACTATGTGACCATCTCTTGAGACCTGAAGATTATCTTACTGTGGCATGGTTCTGAGAACTTCATCTGAGACACAACCTTTGGATTATATGACCTATTTTGTATCATGGCTACTTAGACACTTTGTACTTGGGAAGTAATTTTAGCAAGAATTTATTTTTGTGATCTGTATGGATATAGGTATGTAAAATAGGCATGGAAATCAACTGATTACGGTAAAGCCTGAAGATTATTTTGAAATAATTCCCTGGCAAACACAAAATTTTATTATCCATTAAAGATGGAAACAATTTCATATAATAACGAGGTAGGCATACTTATTTATTTTTACGAAGTAGATATATCTTGACTGAATATGTGATATTGAAGACAGAATAGCTTCGATATTTCTCAGAGTTGCTTAGTATTTCAATTTTATAATTGCCAATGTTGAGAATGCTGTTTTTCATGAACATGTAGTACAAAATGGCAGAAATTGTTTAAGGCCACTTTAGAAATTGTTGAAAATTCTGTTCTTGTTATAAATCAGCAACCCAAGCATTAATTCTAAAAGCAAATATTCTAGAACTAATGTGATAAATGCTGAGAAGTGATTGTAGGTAGGAGAGTATTAGAAGTTGTGCAGACCATCATATTTCTCTGAGAACAGAAAACTTTGAATGTGCATTGCAAATACTATGCCCCATTATGTCTGAGAGTCTCTAGAGTGAGCCCAGCTGTTTCGGGCAGTGTCTATTGGGTTACACAGTGTGAAGGTTTGTGCAGGGCAAAGGGTACATGTTGTGTGTCTAGAACCAAGGAGTAATGAAATCATGCTTCACACAGTAGACTGCTACCAGAAACATCCACATTTCATTATATCTTTGATTTTTAATTAGGTTTTGATCACTGCACATTCGTAAGCTTTTTACTATTGCTACTTTTGGTGAACCCCACATTCAGTTAACTGACCCGATCTGAGGTCGCAGCTCAGTTTTTGAAGCAGTCAGTGTTTGAGTTGTGAGTGGGTGCTTTATCATGGCTCCTTGACTATTCAAGGAAATATGAGATTCTTTTTTTTTTTTATTAAAGCTAGAATGTTTGTGTTTCGATGGTTTATAAATGTAGTCTCATACTGGCTTTGCTAGGGGCTGCATTTTATTTTCATGGATATATTTGTTTTGTTACAAAATAGTTTGTAGTGGATTATTTTGTTTGCAAGTAACAGGTATCTGGCTTAAGCCCACTAAAGCAGGAAAAAAGAATATATTAATTCATATTATAAGAGCATCAGATACATCTGAAGGAGCTAAAGGATGCCAAGGGGCAGTCTCTCCACATCACAGATTTTCTGTTCTCTCTTAGTTTTCAGTCTAAGTCTGGCCTTGAAGGATAAGGTTACATTGCCAATCTAGCAGCCATATTTGTTTATCTCTTAGAAGAGATACAGCCAACCTTGAGTTTCCTATAAACCAAGGCTTCTAGACATGGATGTGTGGTACTCAGTCAGCCTATGGCATGCACATTTTCCTAAACCCAGGGTGTAAATGTTGGTGAAGATTCCCCTAGGAATGGAGCAGCCTAGTGCTCTTAGCAGAAATAGCTCCTACACTTGCAGTTAGGTACCGAAGACCTAAAATAGCAAGGTCAAAGTTAGATTTAATGTTAACTTACCCTAAGAGATGACTCACGGCAGACATAACAGCTCATCAAGCATCTGCATTATTTCCCCTCTTTCTCTGCATCTTTTTCCATAGGAGGCAAAGAGGACAAAACTATTAGGAGACAGAATTTCTACTTAAAAAATAATTTTCTCTACTTCATTTTGTTATCTTAGCTTTTCCAATCTGTTCTAAAGAGGTCACCCAGGCCTGTTATTTGTCATGTGATCTGCCAGGAGCCTCCAAGCAGAGACTGACATTTTATTTCTTCTCCTGGTGTGCTGACCCCGTATTCATCTGAGCACAATTATTTAGGAGGGGTGCGTGGCATGGATCAGTGAGTGACAGCTTGACCTGAGCCTGGCTGGCTGTGTACGCTCAGACTGGAGAGTTAGGTGGCTGAGGTTGCCCAACACAGGGTGCTGAAATTATTTTCTTACTCCTAACTTTGTCTTTCCTACCTTAGTATATGTTTGAAATTTTTATTTATGTATATGTATCAAATGAGTGCAGGTGCCATGGAGACCACTGAGGTCTCAGATCATCTGGGGCTGTGTTACAAGTGTTTGTGAGCCATGATGTGTGGGCTAAGAGCTGAACGTGGGTCCTCTGAAAGACCAGCAAGCTCGAGACCCTGGCTTCAATTTCCAGCATCTCAAAATAATGATAATAAGACTTGAGTGGTGTGTGTGTGTGTGTGTGTGTGTGTGTGTGTGTGTGTGTGTGTGTACGAATTCTTTGGTTTGGTGGGGCATTTGCAAGGACTCTAAATCACTGAGCCATCTCTCCAGTCCTTGGATTTTCTTTTTGCCTGTTCATTTCTTTTATTTTTCTCTCTTGCCAGTTAGCCACAGGTTAGCACAAGGGTCTGTTGGCAACCTCTGACCTTCTGTGTGCTGTGACTGAGCCTACAGATGTGGGATTTGGTTCTATGATGATGGCAGTAGTGACCTGACCACACTCTCAGTAGATCTAGGTAGTGTGACTGTCTTACATTCCTGAAAAGGAACCCACACTTAGAGTCATTTTAGGAACTCCCTGTGCGTCAGGAGTCAGAATGTGACTATCTGGAGCAGTGGCTTCTGGGAGCTCCCGGAGGCTCACTGTTCCATGGTAGAAGAGATTGGTGGAGATAGAACCGCCACTGGACACTTGATCTTCGGAGTGTCTCTTCTATTTACCTTCCTCATCTTTCTATCCTATTTTCTTTCTCCGATTTCATAATCTTGCTCAGTGACTCCCATGGTGGTCTCCAGACGACTTGCACCACACTGCAGTCCCAAACACTATAGTTTCAGTGGATAGATTAGGAGACATACAGAGACTTTCAGCTTAACGTGTATACTTCTTCTTCCTCCCCTCCACTCCCTTCCCCTCCCTTCCTTTTTTCTCCCCTCCCATTTGTCTAACACTCTAGGTAATGTAAGGGCAAGCCTCTTTTTTGTTTAAAACTATATCAGAACTGGTCATTTTGTTTCCTAAAAGGTGGTTGCATCCTTTAAGTCTCAACCAGAGACACAGAACTAGTAGAATCTATAGATCTGCCACAGAGGAATTCACATGTGCAGTCATGGGCGCCGGCTAGGCCAGCCAGAAGTTGAGACTGTAAGGCAGGCTGTCAGAAAGAAGAGGTTAGGACTCCCGGACTTGGGGCTAGTCCACAGTGGAAATATTCTTCCTCATCAAAGAAGCCTGAGCTCAACTCTTAAAAGTCTTTTAGTAGATGATCCCACCTGAATTATCTAGAACAGTCTCCCTTACCTCAAACCTTCAGTCCTGTCTGCAAAACACTAACATAGCAACACGTGAATGTCAGGCCCAATAACTGGGCACATATATGTGCCCACCAGAGTCCTCAATTGATGACTCCTAAAAGGCATACTTTGACATGCTATGAATTCCCAAACATTTGTACCTTTACATGAGTTATATGAAGTAGTTAAAGAACCATTTGGGACAGTTTATTCCTAATATATAAATCAAATAATAGGAGGTCCCAGAAGGAAAACTTGGATGAGGTAGCAAGATTAGTCTATGACCTCTGATTTAGAGGTCATTGCTTTAAATCTGTGTTTGCATTTTCCTTTCATACATTAGTTTCCCTACCTTCCAGAATGTTCCTTGGGTCTCTGTGCTTAGTGAGGCACTATTTTTGGCGCCTTTGATAGTTCATGGGATTAAAAAGCTTGGGCATCTGTGGTTCTTACATTTTTGGGAAAGACACTCAGGTAATCAAGAACAAGTACAAGATTTTATAGAGATGAGAAGGTGTGGTGAGTGATAAGGACAATAAAGGAAGGGGAGGGGAGAGACAGTGCCGAGCATATGTGTGCTGAGCAATCTACATAATATGCAGGCTCCAGTGCAAAATGCAAATTCAGTGTCTCCTAATCAGAGCATAGGGAAAACACATAAAGCTTTCTGCTTGGCTCATGAATCTCTTTCTGGGAACGTTCTAGTGGTTTCCTATCATTGTTTACTATTTAATTCTGCTCCAAGGAAAGAAAAAAGGAACAGGAGCTTTAGGTGACTGACCTGAGCTTCTGTGATGCAATGCTCACCTTCAGTACGAAGGTAGGAGTAGGGCAACAGCCTGTGCAGTTGACGTTTCTTAGTTGAGCCTGTGGTTTGCTTTTATTCAAAGGATGAAGGTACTGCATGATGCTGCCCTGCCCATTTGGATTTTATTTCTTGATAAATGCATATCATGCTTCACCTTGGGCCAGGTAACGAGCAGGGAAGGACCACAGAGGGCAGTGACTGTGGTTGCTCTACCTCTCTCTTTCTTCCTGTGCTGTTATTGCAGTGTAGGTTGTTTCCCGATATTATTCAGTGGTGCCAGGAAAGCATAGGAGAGGACTTTTGATGGCTTGTGTTTCTGGAACACAGCTGACTTTGCACTTGAAGACTTGAAGACAATTCTGACTCCTAAAGATGGCTTCTTGGGCTGTCTGTATCTCTACTTCCTCAGTTATAGGTTTAACTTCTTATACTTATTTCACACTCACCTTGACTCTTGATACATTGTAGGTATCTGGTACCAACAGAATTCTTAGTCATGGGCCATGACTAATACAAGGGATAAGCGAGGATTGAGGAGGTCCGTGTTGCTCCTATCTCCTGAATGACCATGCTCTACCCTGCCATGTGGTGTCACTTGAAAAATATAAATCCAAGGATGCATTTGTTGAGAATTGTGAAACAAGAATATTAACCCAAGCAAGAATTCCTGTGAGGGTGTGACTCTCTTGAGCATGGGGTTCTGTGTTTTCCGCAGGTTGCATGCCCATGAAGTTAGAGGTGTGTATGTGGGTGTGTGAATATATGTGTATACACTTCTAGATAATATTGGTTGTAAGGATATGTGGCAAAGGCTTCTAGAAAAGTTAGGAAGCCAGCTTTCCAGATACCTTGGGTGGAAGAGCATGTTTAGAGGTTCCAGGACACATGTGTCTCTGGTGTATTTTTAAACACTAAGGAGGCCATGGTGGCTGGATCCATAACTGAAAGCCTGAAGGTGAGAGATGAAACCAGAGGGACAGTAGGACTCTGAAGTATGAATCAGCAGCTAAGTAAGGGCTTTTTTAATGAAGAAATGAGGATGCTTGGGAGAGTTTTAGTAAAGGCATGTCATGCTATACCATAGATGAAGTTTAGAAGAATCCCTTTGGCTTCTGTGTGGTGGTACTTTATATAGGGAGACCATTGGGAGTGAAGGAAACAGTTTGGATGCTGTGACAATGGTCTAAATGAAGATTAAACCTGAGGTTTGGTGGTTAGTTTTACTTCCAGTTTGACAAGATCTAAAGTCACTTGGGAGGAGGAGAAGCTGAAGAGGTGCCTCAACCATATTGGTCCGTGTCTGTGAGAAATGGTCTTGATTAATGAATGCTTGAGCATCATTCTGAGGGGAGCTGAACTTGAACAAGTGATTAAATCAGTCAGCAACATTCCTCTGCGGTTACTGCCTACAGATTCCTGTTCTGAGTTCCTGTCCTGACTTTCCCAAAGTGACAGACCGTGACCTGGAAGTGTAGGCTGAGATAAGCCTTTTCCTCCTGAAGTTGCTTTGGGTCAGAGCATTTTATCACAGTGACAGAAATGAAGCTAGTACACACAGACAGCAATGGTCAAATGCAGCCACATGTGGAACGGTTTTCAAAACTGATGCATTGGGCTGCCTATGAATCCTGGAATCTTAGAATCCTGGCTGGAGACAACAGAGAATAGCTCACCGAGCAGAAAATTTCCCAAGATCCTACAGCCAGCTCAGGAGAGAGGACAGGAAACAGAAGTACATGAGCTTTCTTCCACTGAACCCTCTATTGTCCTTCCCTGAGCATCCTTTCAGGTGATGCTGAATCTACACAGATAATATCTCTAGGAATCCATACACATGATACCCTGTAAAATCTTCTCAGATGATCAAATTCTGGGTGAGATAATGCCACCATGAACTTGTGTCTTCATGTCTCTCCTGGGGACTGGCTGTTTGCCACAGCTTCATTTTAGCCCAGTCTTCACATAATTTTGTCCTCTCCATTGAGTAAATATCTCTTGACTTCATCTACTGCAACAAAATTATTAAGACAAAGCATTTGCTGCTAAGTTTGACATGCAATCGAATCAAGATACATATCCAAGGGATTTAACTCTCTTGGTTTGTTTCTCTGTGTTTTTAGCACTTCCAGACCATGCTGAAGTCTAAATTGAATGTCCTAACACTGAAAAAGGAACCTATGCCGGCGGTCATCTTCCATGAACCGGAAGCCATTGAGCTGTGTACCACCACACCGCTGATGAAGACGAGGACCCATAGTGGCTGCAAGGTACTGCATGGGGCCAACAGTGTTTCTCTTGGTGGGCCAGACACAAGCATGGGGGTCTTGTTTCTCGGTGGTGTTCATGCTTCAAGAGCAAAAATATTGCGTAACTAACAAGCATATTGAGTGGTGTTAGTTTGAACTCACATCCTTGTTTATCTCTCAATAATAGGAATATTCTTCATTATTTGGGGGATACTCATCAACCGCATAAGTTTTCATATGTGTGAAAAAATATTTTTATTGTTCTTTCAGTGGTTGTAAGGAACTTTAAGTTTCATAAGGGAAATCTTTTTTTTTAAGGTTATTTTTCCGTGTGTGTGTGTGCGTGTGTGTGTGTGTGAGTGTGTGTGTCAGTGTATGTGTGTGCATGTAGATGCTCGTGTAACTGAAAGGGCAGGCAGAGTCCTTAGAGCTAGACTTTCAGGCATTCATGAGCCACTAGATATGGTGCTGGGACCCCAACTCCAGGCTTCTGCAAGAGAAGCAAGTGTTCTTGAGTGGTAAGCCATCTCTCCTGTCCACAGGGGGTTTTGTCTCTCATGATAATTCCTCCTTTTGTATTTACAATCTGAATAAAACATATCTTAAAGAATGAAAATACCCAACCCCAAACCAAAGCAAAACAACACTTGAAACTTCCCAAGTCTCTTTGGGGGATATTTTGCATTTTTTCTTTGCTTCCGCTCTGAGATTTTATACTAAATATTCATGCCTCAGAATCTGTGAAAAACAAAAGCACCCTTTTTCATTTATGCAACTACAATACTGACATGGAAACGAAACTAGAAACAAAATGTCCAATTTTGGTAAGTTTGAAATTTTTTCCCTCATATCCTATTTTATTTTGCCTGAGTTAGTGAATATAGAAATAAGTTTAGTGATAACAAAGAAAATATGTTTCATGCATATTTCCTCTTAGGAGCTTGTTTAGAGTAGAGAAAATATAACAAGGAGAAGGGAAAAATGTGTATTTGCTTATGATATCGTTAAAAAGAACTCTTGGACCCACCCTCCTCCTCCCTTCCTGTTGCTGGAGAAGCAGGGCGGGTTTCTTCTTGTTGCATAGCTGCGGTCAGGTTGGAACCTGCAGCAATCTGGGGTGACAGTAGTCGCACAAACCCTCACACATCCTTTCATTCCACACATACTCTCTGCCTGCTCGGAGTCTGCCAGGCTCAGGGGCAGAATGTGGACAAGAGCCACAACATCTTCATGGAATTTTAGCTGCTCCTTGTAAGTCAAGGGAGGAGAGAACACATGTGCAAGCCATTGACTGCTGAGAGCCAGTTTGTAAAGACCTTCTGGGACGCCCCCTTCAGGTAAAAAGAACAAGGAATGCTGAGTCTTCGAAGTGGATGTGGGCTTGTTGTCACTTTGAAGGGAAAGAAATAGGCCAGTGGATTCGGGAGGCTGAGGAAGATTTGAGCGGGGTAGTCAAGCTAAGCAGAGTTTTATGGCCGTGCCCTGGAGTTTTGATATTGTTCTAATTGAAGTCAGGATTTAGGCAAGTTAAGACTCCATTTTTAAAAGGGTATCTTTGATAGGGTAACTCTCCTTTCCAAGAATAGTTGACGAGAGGGAGAGAATTATGAAATGGTCTTGGGTCTGCCATGTGTAACAGTGGTGAAGAGCCAAGGAGCTAGAGAAATACTGACAACATTCAGAAAGTGACTGGAAATCAAGTTCATGTGCACCCTTCCGAAGATGTGCTTATGTCATCTTGAGTTGAGCTCCTGTTAGAGAAGATGATGACTTGAAACAAGATGAAGCAACTGGGGATGAATGTAAGGAGGACAGCTTCATGGATGGAGTCCAAAGTGTGCACTAAAGCACAAGGGAGTGTTCAAAGAAGTTGCAGAATGAAAATGGTGTAGTGGCACACTCTCTTAATCTCATCGCTCGGGAGGCAGAGGGAGGTGGATCTCTGAGAGTTCGATACCAGCCTGGTCTACATGGTGAGTTCTAGGACAGCCAGAGCCACATAGTGAGACCCTGGCTCGAAAACAAGACAAAGAAGTCATAGCAACCTCATCCACATATAAAAGGGTGTGTGTGTGAGTGTGTGTGTGTGTGTGTGTGTGTGTGTGTGTGTGTGACAGAGAAAGAAGGTAATAAGAAGTAGGGGGAAGGGAGGGAGAGAGAGAAAGGGAGGGGAGAGACAGGAAAGA
>JAQHUG010000161.1:3576726-3586907 GCA_028555095.1 Dicrostonyx torquatus
TTCCAGCGCAGGCTCCAAAGCTGCAGAGAAACCCTGTCTCGAAAAACCAAAAAAGAAAGAAAAACATTCCCTTTTCTCTATCTGCCATATTTTATATACCAATTTGTCCACTGTTGGGCAGCTAGTTTGATCCCTTATCTTAGTTGCTACTGGGACTAGTGCAGCAATGAGATGAGTGTGCAGGTCGCTCATTAAGCTGCTGATATTATTTTCCTTTTTACCCACATCCAGAAGTGGCATGGCTGCCTCCTACGGCAAGTGTGCCTCCTGTTTCTTTGGACTGTTCAAAAAGTTCTCCAGAACAGCTTTGCTACGTCACATTTCTGCTCACATTGGAGAGCTCTCTTTCCCCCACATCCTTGTCAGCATCTTTGGCTTTTGATCAAAACCGTTCTAGCTGAGGTGGGGGTCCATCTCACTGCAGTTTGGGCTTACGTTCCTCGTTTCTCAACTGCTAACGTAGTTGGTCAGAGTTTATGGAATCGTTTACCACATCACTATCTTCCTTGGAGAAGTATTTATTTATATCCCGGATCCATTTTAAAGTCAGATTACTTGGGGGTTTCATTGTTCGTTGCATTTAGTTCCTTATGCATCTGTTCTGCACATCAACCCTTTGTAGGAGGAATGTTTGGAAACATTGTTTCTCATTTGTAGGCTATCTCTCTACTGCTTGGTTTCTGTGCTGTGCTAAGGGGCCAAAGACACAGGAAGGAAAGCAAATAGAAAGAGCGGGTTATCTGATGCTCGTGCTTATCTAAGGGTGCAGAGCTCAGGAATTTATCCTATTCAGTTGGCATAGAATGCTCTCTCTCTTTCTCTCATTTTTTTTTTTTAATCTTTACAAAAATCAAATGGAAGCTCAAAACGGTCTGGCTCCTGGGGATCTGACATCTTCACACAGACACACATGGAGGCAAAACACCAATGCATATAAAATAAAAAAAAAATTAAAAAAATAAGAAAGCAAAGTGGCAAATGTTATGTGTCATCTGGATTTACTCAAAGCACACCAGTAAATTCAGGTTCTTAAATTCAATTCAGTTTTCAAAAAAAAAGAGGCATAGCATATACTAAAAAGCAATATACTTTATTATAAAATACATTATATATATGTATACATATATATATGTATAACATGAAATATATATATTACGTTATATATATCATAACGTAAAATTTACTAGGGAAATTCATGCACACATGCATGCATGCATCTGCAAGGTCAGCATGCCCACTGCGTTCCTATCCATCCTTGTGGGTGATCTTTAAAGCCTGCTCCGCAGAGCTCCTCCATTGTTTCACGGCACTCACAAGTTTGAACAAAAATATCAGCAGTATAGTGGGGGGGGGGTTGAGACATATCCTACCTCACGTGTCTCTAAAGCACCTTATAAAGCTCATGGTCGGTGGTCACTTCAGAGTACAAGGACTTCTAGAAAGTGAAGGAAGCATCTCAATGGAGGAAATGATGGTCAAAGTTCAGGGTCACAAGCAGTTGGTGTCATAGAAGCCTTGTTGGAGTTGAGTTTGTCTGCCCGGTCTTTGCCCTACACTGTCTCCATGCAGCTGGAGGTTATGAGGGATGGACAGCCTCCTGGGCCCTCCTCATAATTTGAATACTGGTGGTATGTAAGGAAGCAGATGGCTTTCCCCCCATTCTCTTCCCTTTTCACTTCTGTACTTCCCACACAGGGAGTGAGTGAGCCTTCTTTTTGAAGCTTGAGGAGTGTCTAGCATCCTTTATCCCTTGGTCTGTCGCAGAGCCACACCAGCAAGTCACTTATGTCTGCTGCTGTCTCACTGAAATCCAGACATACCCCATTCTCCCTCCCCCAGCCCTGTTGAAGGCCCCACCTAAGGACTTTGATGTCCTCTTCTCACTGTAAGGTCAGAGACTACCAGACAAACCGGTTCTCAAAAAAGAGTTAATGATTCATAAGCCATAAGAACGTTCATGCCACTTTTCTTGAGAGTCTTTGAATTCAAGTAAAGCAGCAATAATCCCTGAGCAGTCAAGAAAGATGCCTGTCTTAGGGTTTCTATTGTTGTGATTAAAAAACAAAACAAACAAACAAACAAAAAAACCCACCATGGCCAAAAGCAACTTGGAAAGGAAAGGGTTTATCTGTCTTTCCCTTCCAGGTAACAGTCCATCAGTGAGGGAAGTCAGGGCAGGAACTCAAGCAGGACAGAAACCTGAAGGCAAGAGTTCAAACATGGGCCATGGAGGGGTGCTGTTTAGTGGCTTGTTTTTCATGGTTGGCTCAGCCTGCTGTCTTTTACAACCCAGGATTACCTGCCCAGGGCTGGCACTGCCCCAGTGAGCTGGGTCTGCCCACGTTAATCACTAATTAAGAAAATGCCCCACGGACTTGCTAAGTCATTTCCTTGAGGTTCCCTCTTCTGCGATGACTCTAGCTTGTGTCAACGCGACATCAAACCCGGCAGCACGTCGTGATTGACTTATAGCTTCCCGGGAAGGAACAGAGAGAGACATTTCTGAGCTGGAGGTTTTACTGACAGTTCCCAAACCTTGCCATGTAGCGGTTATATACAAGAGCCAGTCCAAGCTGTGAAATCCAGCCATTGAACTTGTGATCAGGGCTCCTGACTTGAACTGAAACACACTTGAAATCAGCGCCACGTGTGTCTGTTTCCTCCATTTGAGCTATTGTGTTTATGTGACCACGCGTGTATTTAATGAGAGGTAGAGTCATGCTCTGTCGCATTTTTCTCATTTAAAGTGAAAGCTCATTCTTTTTCCTTAACCATTAACACCCATTCACACACATTAATTCGGCAGTTTCTATTATGTAGATTTTCCTTTTCAAAATCAGTTTCTTATTTGAATATCCAGACAGAATTCGAGGAAGATGAAGAATATTGTATTAGTTGCTTCTGTGCTACCGTAAGCAAATACCTGATATAAACAACTTAGGAAGAAGAAAGATTTATTTTGTTCATGACTGCATAGGGTGTGTCTCTGGTTGCTTGGCCCTTGTGTAAACGGACAGAACTCTTGGCAGCACGACCCTGTGCTGGGACACTCACATGACGGGGTATGGGACATGGAAAGAAGGAAGAAGTACGGGATGTGGGATGCACTTCCAGAGAATCACTTCCTCCGTCTTGGACTCACATCCTCTCTTTCTTCACTCTCCAGATATCACTATCATAATACGAGTCCCTCAAGGGATTCATCAATCCCCTCCCTCAGAATGCTTGTGAGCTAATATTTTCTGAAAACACCATCCTAGACACGCCCTGAGATGTGCTTTACTGATCTTCGAGACATTGCTCAATCTGATGGAGCTAACAACGGGCAGCGACAGTCATCAGCAGCAGTGTGCAGAGGACACTTAGTCCCATGCTCCTTATTGTTCCAGTTCCTCTAAATCGGGGTGTGTGGTAGCTGACGCATGTCTCCTTTCTTCTCTTTCAGACTCTCTCGTAAGCAAATCTAAACACAACTACTTCTTGCTTCCTTATATTTAATAAGCTCATGGACTCTGGACTGACAGCTGGGGAACTTGCATGGGACCGAACTAGGCTCTCTGAATGTGGGTGACAGTTATGTGGCTTGATCTGTTGGAGGGGAGGTTCTGGCAATGACACCAGGACTTGCCCTGGGTACATGAACTGGCTTTCTGGAGCTCATTCACTATGGTGGAATAAATACCTTGTTCAGCCTTGATATAGGGCGGGAAGGTGCTTGGTCTTGCCTCAACTTGGTATGCCAGACTTTATTGGCTCCTCAAAGGAGGCCTTACCCTGTCTGAGGAGTGGATGGAGGGCAGGAAGTGGGGGGAGGTAGGGGAGTGGGAGAGGGAACTGGGGTTGGTATGTAAAATAAAAAAAAATAATAAAAAACACAAAAAAGAAAAAAATGTAACAAGGGGGAACAAGCTGACAGTGGCCAAAAGTTTTGTTTAATGGATTAACTTTAATTTTAAATTTTTATTGTCAGGGGTCATGCAGAGGTCAGAGGACAATTTCGTGAATTTGCTTTTTCTCTTTCCACTTTGGTATGGCTTCTAGAAATTGAACTCAGCACCCCAAGTTTGTACTGCACTTTTTACTCAGTAAAAACTTGAGGAGTTTTTACTGAACCATCTCACAGACTCTAAAAGACACACTTTATGCTTTGTTTTGTAATCATTACTCCCTATGGACTTGTGAGTTTCTTGAGCCTTTCCTTCCTCGATTCCGTTCTCTTTTTCCTCGCCTCCTCTCTCCTCATCACCTCCTTTTTAAATTTTCTTTCTTCATTTATGTCTCAGTCTTCTGAGTAGTCTGGTCACTAATGAAAATCATAGATAAATAAGAATGTTGGATGCTATGGGCAAAAGTAAAGGAAATTTGAACTATCTTAACCTACTGAAATTTGTTTGGCTTCTCATCTGCAGATTCTAACAGGAGAGTCGACTGTGATGTACCCCAGGGCTTCCCCTGGAAGTCTTGCTTTGTATAACCAGGATTCTGCGTGTCCTCGTGTCTAAAGTTCTTCTTAGGCTAGTTTTTTTGGGGGGAGGGGGTTCAAGACAGAGTTTCTCTGTGTAGCTTTGCAGCCTGTCCTAGAACTTGCTCTGGAATCAGGCTGACCTCAAACTCACAGAAATCTACCTGCCTCTGCCTCCCAAGTGTTGGGATTAAAGGCATACTCCATCGCCACCTGACTAGGATAGATTTTCCTTTCTTTTTAAAAAAACAATATTTTTTTTTTACATTTTACATACTAATCCCAGTTTCCTCTCCCTCCCCTCCTCCCACTCCCTCCACCTGTCCCTAACCCCATCCCCCATACATTCCTCAGAGAGAGTAAGGCTTCCTATAAGAATTTAACGAAGTCTGTTGTCACATTACATTGAGGTAGGACCCAGAGCCTCCCCCCCTGTATCTAGGCTGAGCAAGGCATCCCTCCATAGAGAATGGGCTCCAAAAAGCCAGTTCAATCAGTAGGGATAAATATTGGTCTCACTACAAGTGGCCCCACAAACTGCCTAAGCCATGAAACTGTCACCCACATTCAGAGGGTCTAGTTTGGTCCTGTGCAGGCTCCCCAGCTGTCAGTCCAGAGTCTGTGAGCTCCCACTAACTCAGGTCAGCTGTTTCTGTGGTTTCCCTATCATGGTCTTGACCCCTTTGCTCATATTATTGCTCCTCCCTCTCTTAACTGTGGATTTCTGCATCTGCTTCCATCAGTTACTGGGTGAAGGTTCTATGATGACAATTAAGGTATCTGATTATAATCAATCTAATTATAGGGAAGGGCAGTTCAGGCATCCTCTCCATTATTGCTTAGATTCTTAGCTGGGGTCATCCTTGTGGATTCCTGGGAATTTTCCTAGTGCCAGATGTCTCACTAGCCCCATGATGGCTCCCTCAATCAAGATATCTCTTCCACTCTTCTCCCTCTCTGTCTTTCCCCGCACTGGACCAGCCTGATCCCTCATGTTCTCCTCCCCCTCTCCTTCTCCCCTCCTCCTTTCCCTTCCACTATCCCGCCTACCACACACACTCCCAATTTACTCAGGAGATTATTGTCTATTTCCCTTCCCCAGGGAGATCCATGTATGTCTGTTTCACTTAGAGTCCTTCTTGTTACCTAGCTTCTCTGGGGTTGTAGACTGTAGGCTGGTTTTCCTTTGCTTTATGTCTGATATCCACTTATGAGTGAGTACATACCGTGTTTGTCTTTCTGGGTCTGGGTTAACTCACTCAGGATGGCTTTGTTAACAGAATTTGACTTTAAAATTCCAGGCCCCAAGCCTGCCCAACACAGCGCACTGCAGGGGCTTTGTCTCACCATTCTAAGCAGTTGCCTTCATGTGTATGCTGATCATATTGGATCTGTCTCATGTCCACCCTGAGAGCAGTGTTTATGTTTAAAGAATCTTCTGTATGCTTGGGCTCAATTGAGGTGTTCTACTCTGGAGCTGGGAAAGGATCCAGTTTACCCGGATAAGGGCATCAGGTATGTTAGGAAGGAGAAAATACGCGCTCCGGGAAGATGCGCCACCATGACCAACCTTCTAAAATGTACTTTAAAAAAACCTGAGTTCTACAAGTCAAGACCTTTACTAAGCTGTTTTTCCAAACCAAGGACACTATTTCTATAAAACTATTCAACAAATCAAAGAAGATGCATGGCTATCTTGACTATGGGTACAAGATGAAGCACTACTATGCGTTCTTCCTGCCTCAACGTCCTTGCTATGATGAACAGTTTCCTAGAACCGTGAGCCAAATACAATTCTTCCCCCCTGCTTAAAAAATAAAATAATGGGCTTAAGAGGTGGCTCAGTGGTTAAGAGTACTGGCTGCTCTTCCAGAGAACTGGGATTCAATTCCCAGCACCCACATGACAGCTCACAACTGTCTGCAACTCTAGTTCCAGGGGATCTGACTCCTTCACATAGATATATACAGGCAAAACAGCAGTGCATCTTAAATAAATAAATCTTAAAGAAATAACAACTCCCAGCTTTTGTTTAGAATATTAGAAGAAACACACTCTCAGTTATAAGTCATCCCTGGGTAACAAGATGTGGGAAAAACTTTTGATACGATTTTCTCATTTTTTACCTACTTTCATTTTTCTTATTAAATTTTTATATTAAATTAAATCAACATACATTTTAAAATAGGCTCAAAAAGTTGATAAGGAAAAAAAATTTGTTGTACTTGAGAAGTTTTCCGGGAAGTTGTATACAAGAAGCTCTATCTTAAGTAGCACTTTTGAAGACAGCTCCCTCTAAGCCCACAACTTGGACATTTGTCTTCTCTTTCTGCCCAGATCAGAATTTCCATAGTTTCAAGGAAAGTGACCTTTTCTGTCTAATTTGTGGCTTGTCTTGTGTCAGACTTGCTAGTATGCTCAGCATAATAATTGCAGGTTTACTCAAGTGCACATGGAAGGACTCTGTTCTGGGTTTCTGAAGACTGCTTTGTGGCTTCAAACAATAGGAGTGTATTCTCCCCAAATTCTGGGAACCTGAAGTCAAGAATCAGCTTCCCTGGCCAGACACTGTAAGGTGTTAGCAGAGCCATGCTTTCTCTAAAGGATCCACTGGAAAATCCATTCGTCACCCTTTGCAATTTGCGGGCCTGCAGACGTTCTTGGCTTGAGGTCCCATCACTCCAGCCTTCGCTTCTGTGGCCACACTGCCTTCGTTCCTCCAATGCTTTCTGCCTTTCCCCTTTCTTACAAGGATTTCTGTAGCTGGGTTTAGTGCCCGTTAAATATCAAGGATAATCCACCTCCTCAAAGTCATTTAATTTAATCAAATCTAAAATAACATCTAGAGGTTGCAGGGTTGGAATCTAATGTCTTTGAGTGACATTACTGAGCCCGCCAGAGTTGACCATGAAATGTGGGACTTCTTGAGATTCAGGCAGTCTCATGATCATGTCTCAATACTCATGTATTATCTCCTAATCCCTTGAGGACACCAGAATCCCAGATTGTGCAAGTAACTTGTATGATATCAGACAGTATCTTCATGTGATCAATGCAGAGCTGTCCTAAACAGTTATCTCTAGATTGCTTATGATATCTCATACAGTCCCACACGACCCAAATTGCTGTTTTCCTGTGTTGGCTATGACATAATGACATTGTCAGAACAGAGGTGTTGGGTTTATTGTTTGGAAAGATATTTTGATCAGCAATTGAGTGGCTCTATGTATGCAGAACCTATGAATGGAGAAGGATCACCATATAGTATCTATTAAATATATAAATATGCATGGAATATAATACACATAAATAGTGTTTGTAGATAGCTTATTGTTTAGATTAAGTTTGCCATTTTTTGAGCATAAAGACATTCTTTCATTGGGTTTAGAAGGCTATTAAAACTAGAAAAGTAAGGGAGATTGTTCTGTGGAAGGAGCACCTTGCCTTTATATTGGTTGAGAATGCTCTGCTTTATTCATTTCCTTTCTGAAAAAGAGATTCTTTAAAATTCTAGATGGAGGGGGGAGAACTAGAGAGACGGCTCAGGGGTTAACAGGACATACTGCTCTGATAGAGATCCCAGGTTCAGTTTCCAGCATTCACATTGCAACTGTAGTTCCAGGGAATCGAACACCCCTTTCTGGCCTCCACAGGAACACATATTGTTCACATATACACATGCAGGCACTTATCTAAAATAAAAATTTTTTAAAATCTTAAAAATTTAATACAAAATCTATATGGAATTTGGGTTTTGTATCCTGGGTTGTAAGCATTTGCAGGTCATGCATCAGTGTTATTCATGTGTCAAACCCCTGCCACAAAATAAAAGCAAACTCACAGTTCTACCACAGGGATGTGCATTGATGCTTTCCTGCACATTCCCAGGAAATCTCAAAGCATCATTTTGAAAGCAGAATGGAAACTATGTGCCCATTGGAAATCCTGGGAGTAGCCTGCCCCTTGTTAGGTAGTTGCCCTCAACCCCCTAGAGATGCCCTGTTTGAACAGTTCAGCTTTTCAAGCAGTTTGTTGGCTTAAGTCCTGAATATTTTAGTTCTATTATTATCTGCATTTTGAAATTATTTCTTTAGAAAGTTTGTTGATGATTCTGCTTTCTTCCTGCATTTTTTCTGTGGCTAAAATATAGTCCCTGTATGGTAGATTCCAATGGCTAGGCAGCCCATAGCAACACCACACATAACAGCAGGTTCAGGTGCCATAAAGTCATTAATATTATGCTTTCAGGCTTCTGTAGAAGTGCGTATCATCACACAAGTTCTTAGAACTCTTTGAAGATCAGCAATTTCAAAACCAAGATCCAGTTTATTCAACTATACTTCTTTAAGATTTTCTTGTTTAAACCTTTCTGAGTTAGCTCTCTTAATGCTGTGTCTTTTTCCCAGGGTTCCATTCACTGTTTGTGTGAGAGGTATCTATGCAGAGGAAATGGACTGTGAGCCATGTCAGCTTGCTATTTTAAGGCTAGTTTAATTTATTGTTTGCTTGGTGGAAAAGTGTTGCTGAAGCATTCCCTTAGGTAACTGCAGACTGCAGACATAGCCTCATGTGAGCTCTGAGCTGGCTTCCAGGCGTGTCCATTCCTCCAGTTGTAATCATCAAAGTCATCGTCTCACATACAACTCTCGAGCAATGTGAAAAACTAATCATAACATATTTTTAGCTTTGCCCCTCATAAACATAGTTATTTTAGGTATTTTTCCTTCTATTTATTTTCATATTTCCCCACCCCCTTATGTGACATAATACTTCCTGGCTCTCCAGTTTGGTAGGTAGAGATTTGGGTTCATGACCACTTTATCCATTCTCTTCCTGCTGGCTTTCTTATGTAATTATTTCTGGAAGTTTAGTTAAGTCTTTATCTGAGAGGCAACTACAGTGTCCATCAATGCATCGTGCTTGTATTTTCTGTCTTCCGCAGTTTAAAACAGTTAATACATGCTTTATTTTTAGAATGGACACAGTTTTGCATTTCCCTACAAGGCCCGGGCAGGTTTGGCGTATATCTATCAGTGTGCTACAAGTTAACAATTCCATCATAGGGTTGTGTTTCTTGTCATCTCACAGGTGCCCCTCCTTCATTACCCTCTGTCTTCCTCCCAAGTAGACATGTTGTCTTTAACCAGGTACAGGGTGGTTGCTTGGGGACCCTCTGTGACTGCTTGCGTTGTTGGATAGTCTCTTTTTCTCTTGGGAGATGGAGGGAAGATAAATATTTAAAGTCATTGCCATCTGTGCCCACAATCCCTCTCTGAACTATTAAAACCTCCCTAAAATTAGTTTAAGCTATTTGAACCTTTCTTTTAAAACTATCTTTATTGGCGATAGAAACAATGAGGTTAAATTTAACACTTGAATATATATTTATAAAGCACCTGGAACTTTTGCCATAAGCAGACCTACCTATATAAATAAATAAGGGTTGCTATGGAAATCCAGACCCCCTTCGTTGAATGTAAAAGGCAGTGAAGTACCAGCCCATGTGGTGGCGAGGAAGATACAGATGTCAAAGTCTCAGTGAATAACCACGGTCCTAAAGAGGTCATAAAATTCTTTTTGAAGGGGAAGAGTTATTTCTTATTATGTCTCTGGGTGTTTCAGCTCCTGACAACCCAGCAAGCAGGAGATGAAGGCCACTGTGATAATGGGTGCAGATGTATATCTCCTCGGTATACTGGATGCTAGTTTCTTTGTTTTT